>JAOTNS010003867.1:60000-660000 GCA_028476615.1 Culter alburnus
TTTCAGAATTTTTTTTTTTCGTAACCAAGTCTTCCGAATCCTAAGTACATTTCCGTACCAGCTGAGCTACCAAGAAAAGTACATCAGAAAAGTGAAACATATGGAGCTGGTTAAGCGATGCAGCGTCCAAAATGTATTTGTTTACAAATCATGCACTTTGGTAACATCATAACATAATATTGTGCAAGGAGACGTGAAAACAAGTCTTTATTAATCCATAATCTGACCCTGTAATCATAACTGTGTATGAAAACGATTAAAAGTTTTTGCTGTTGTGATATGTATGTATTGGTACGTATTTTGCGTTTTGCTAAAATGTTCCCACAGGTATGTCTTTCCATTAGATCAGATTGGTTTTAAAGTCCCCTTGTGGTGAAAATCAAGTTTTTAATGTTGTTCACATGTCTATCTGGTGCTTTTAATATGCTTTAAGACAAATCACCAAAAGTCAGCACCATTGCTGGGTATTTTATTTTTAAAACTGCAGTAAACCAAAGACGGTCTCAAACCCAGGGTTTGAAGTCGCTGGTGTTTCTGATGTCACAATGAACTATATGCCTTTCTTCACTGGTTCTGAGTTGTTCAAAGCATTTCTAAGGATACTGACTGTTAGAAGGCAGCTGTCTGACTCGTGAATGTGAACATGGTTTGTGTGACATTATTAGCTGTTTGATAACATAGTCAAGCAAAAGGCTAATCATATTAACTACCGTTATGTGTCCAACATTGTAAAAAGCGATACCATTGAGCAGCGTTTACCTCAGCAAGTTGACCGAGTGGATCTCGTCTGAGCTTGTGTGAGTGATTGGGGGCGGGGCTTGTTTGCATATTCATTGATCTACGTATATTAAATGAGGCAAGGCTGTAGAGTTAAATTCAAGCTATTTTAAGGCATTAAGAACTTTTTTTTCACTGAAAAAAAAACTTGTAATTTTGGTGATCAAAGATGAATTTTAAGGGATAAAACTATTGACTACAAGGGGACTTTAAGTGAACGCAAACAGTTGAGAAAGAAAATGCGTAACAGTGTAATGGATCAGTGCATCGGGTCTTAAAGTGACAGCAGCCTAATATACCTGCTGCCAAAATTATGAGATAATATTAAAAACATCTATGTGGCAGTTTTCATGGTATCAATGACAAAATTGTGGCCAGTGAAAATGCTGAGTGGCTAGTAACTTTGGAAACTCACAAGCCACAGTGGCTGGAGAGCATAAAAAGTTAATGTCAAGCCCTGGTTATAGTCATCATTCTTGGTGTGAACGGGCCTTAAAGGCTAATTCACACCATGCCGGGTTTTGTCAGATCAGTGTGTTACCCCTGTCAGGGTTTGTTGGCATCTGTCAGAGCTTCTTTTCACCAACTGAACATGTCTGAGATGATGTGACGTGCTGTAATCTGGTGACTATCGGCATTGGTCTACAGTGTTAATTGGCCTTAAGTCTACAAAACTGTCATGATATTTGTTATTTTTGTGTGCATTCTTAACTGGTTTTGCACCTGGCTAGCTTCTAACAATAATGTAGCATTTGATTGAATGTTCATTTTTGATGTTACTAACCAAATATATTGGAAGCGTTTACATTTTGATAAGCCTATTTATTTTGCTATCCTAACTAGGCATGATTATATGCTTATTTGCATTTTATTAGTAACATTTAGTAGGGCTGGGACAATACATCGATTCATCGCAAATCAAGAAATGATTCTGAATCGATTCTGATATTTTCTGTATGTATCATGCGATTCTCTCTCGAATCAAGTCTGATCTCAGTTTTCAACAGCAGATGGCACTACATGCTTTAGGAACAGCCGTACTCTGCTTCCTTCCAATTTCTTACATACACCACTTGAATATTCTATGAAATAATCATAGAGTTCTAAAAGGTTGAAGCGAATTACAAGGTTGTTTACATTAATCTTGCGTCATAAAAGCATTCTGAGGTGCTCTGCTTTGTGAGCGTTTGAGCATGTGGTTAAAAAAAATAGCCTAGAGCGTCATCTGCCGTTAAAAACTAAGCTCAGAATCGATTTGCGATGCATTTGGAAAATATATTTCCCATCCCTAACATTTAGTATTGTTTTTCCCTCATGTCCACAAACCAGTCAGAACTGCCAACCATTGTTGGGTTTCAACTCTGCGGATTTGTTATGATGCACGAAAAACTGCATTATGGATAACATTGCGATTCCACCTAATGGTACACCTTTTGCGCACTGCTGAAAGTGGGCAATACTCATCAGGGTTGCCAGGTTTTCAAAACAAAACCCACCCACTTGCTACTCAAAACTAGCTCAAAACTAGCCCAATTGCATTTTGGGGTAAAAGTTTTTTGGCCGGGTTCCCCTGGTAAAATTAGCATTCCAGGGGCTAAATATCATGTTATTTGGGGTCGCTTCAACCTGAGGACATGAACAACCCGCAGCAACACTGTTAAAATAGCCCAAACCATCATAGGCTTGTTCTAAACAAAACTTAGTGGTCCCGATTTATATTAGGTGTCTTTAACTATGTACTAACATTTGAATTATTTGTTTCGATACAAAACACTTATTTTGAACTTACATGTTTTTAGATTGTACTTAAAAATAGCTGCATGTAATTACAGCTGTAATTAATTTCTGTAATTACATCTATAATTACACTGTTTTTTTTTTATGTAGTTACAGACACCTAATATAAATGTGACCAACTGAGCAACTGAATCTCTTCACACACATGCTTCAAATTTGTTGCCGTTAGCATTTGCGTTTGCTTGCTCGTGTAGCGGATGTTTCCACTAAGACTTTAGGCTGTTGACCAGGATAGAGACTAACAGATTCCAAACATGTCTAGCTGTTTTATTTTTCCAAACATGTAAGAGTTTTTTTGTTGTTTTTTTTGCCCTGAAGTGCAATGCCTATTTTTGTCTGTCTAATTAGCTGACAAAAAGTACTCAGATTAGCTTCTCTGATGCTGAGGATTACTTGCGTTTCAAGAGCAAAAATTTGAAGAGTGATATTCTGTTTTAGATGGTTTATTCGCTCGTGAAGATCAGAACACTCCATTAGATCTGCCTTTCCATTCCATTAGCCTGTATGAGATTCAAACGCGAACTTCCGATAAGAGTTTAACTGGGATTTAGGCCATGCCATTCTTGAATACAAGCATGTGGAGAGGCAGTGACTCATTTGCGTTTTTATCTCGTCTCCCACTTCCCCCGATTTCTAAAAATAACCCCGCAAACCTGCTTATTATTGTTTCGATGTCACACGCAGGACTGACAGGGCGATTGGAGAGGCAAAGCACAAGAGCGTCTGCTCCATTATTAAAACAGTTATGTAAAAGCGAATGCTTTCTAGGGTGAAGTGTGTTGGGGTAACTGTTAATGTCCAAACCATGGTAGAGAGGCCATACCTTTGCGAGACGGAGATAGAGAGGTGGAAGGGAAATACGAGAGAGACTGAAAATGCTGCAGTTCTGGGAAGCGGACACAAAATCTATTAAAATCCCATTTGAGATTGGCTCTGCTGAGTTGCTGACCACACAGGTGATACAATGGCCAGCATCTCCAAGTTTCGAAGGTATTTTCTCAAAGCTGAATCCTGTCTTTATGTGGTTTAGATTTTTAACTCATACCCAGCTGCGGACAAACTAGACAAAATACAACATGCTCTGTCACCAACTGAAATGATTGATTATCTTAGGTATATGGTGTGCGTTCAAAGCCGTTAAAGGTGCCCTAGAATTGAAAATTGAATTTACCTCGGCATAGTTGGATAATTAGAGTTCTGTACATGGAAATGACATACAGTGAGTCTCAAACACCATTGTTTCCTCCTCCTTATGTAAATTTGATTTGTGCAAAAGACCTCTGAAGAACAGGCGAATCTCAACATAACACCGACTGTGACTCAACAGTCGGGATCATTAATATGTACGCCCCCAACTTTTGCATATGCCAGCTCATGTTCAAGGCATTAGACAAGCCAGTATTAACGTCCGGAGCAGCACACAGACTTTATGCAGGTAAGCAAGCAAGGACAATAGCGAGGCAGATGGAGCAATAATAACTGACATGATCCATGATATCATGATATTTTTTGTGATATTTGTAAATTGTCTTTCTAAATGTTTCGTTAGCATGTTGCTAATGTACTGTTAAATGTGGTTAAAGTTACCATCGTTTCTTACTGTATTCACGGAGACAAGAGCCGTCGTTATTTTCATTACTAAACACTTGCAGTCTGTATAATTCATAAACACAACTTAAACACACTCCAACAGTGTGTAATGTTAGCTCCGTTAGCTGCAGCCTAGCTACTATCAAACTCATTCAGAATCAAATGTAAACATCCAAATAAATACCATACTTACATGATCTGATGACAAACATGACGAACACTTTGTAAAGATCCATTTTGAGGGTTATATTAGCTGTGTGAACTTTGTTTATGCAATGTATTATAGAGTTGCGAGCTTGGGGGCGGGGAGCACGAGCATTTAAAGGGGACGCGCGCTGAATCGGCGCATTTATAATTATGCCCCAAAATAGGCAACTAAAAAATGATGGGGTATTTTGAGCTGAAACTTCAGACACATTCAGGGGACACCTTAGACTTATATTACATCTTGTGAAAAAGTGCTCTAGGGCACCTTTAAGAGTTAAGTGTGGTATTTTGCACCATACTTCTTTTTGTAGCTTTGTTTATATAGTCACACCTTTCCTGCTTGTATTATACTCTTTTCTGTGCTTGTGGCATTCAGCTCACACCTTTGAAGGTTTCAGTTAATGCTGTTGTTAATTAGTGAAGGCTTTTCTGCACCTTTTCAGAAGTGTTGTGTGAGCTGAGGTCCATTAAGCTCATAGTGCATCTGTTGGCAGGAAAAAAGATGACATGGAAGCTAGCTACTGGCCATTCTGAATTCCCATCCTTTCTTAGAGGTGGTGAGATGGTGCATCGTGTGACTTATGGTGGATGTCTACGAGAGCGCATTCACCACAACATCTTTAAGACTACAGCGAGACCCCGGCTAGCCCGAAGCATTGGGGGCAGTGACTCATGTTGAGTGGGGTTTAAATTTAGACTTCATCTGTTCTCTATATGCCGTTTTTCTGTTTCTCTCTCGCCCTTTCTTTCTCATTTATTATATAACCTAATTTGGCAGTGAGGACCAAAATAAAGTGCACTCTAAGGCCTAATTGCCATGGACTGCTTCTTCAGCAGTTCCCCTCCTCTGCCTACTGGATGGAGAAGGGTGGCGGCAGGTGGAGGGAATATTCAAACTAATATATTGACTAATTCAAATTATATTAAATATAATTAATATTAAATATTAAGTAATCGCACAACCACAAGTGTTGTCGATTAAGCTTAACTTGTACTTAGCCCCAAAATATTCCTTGAAGAGGAACTTGAGTGGAAGAGAAAGGAGGGAATAACAGAGGTGTGAACATTTGATTTTGCCCACTTCCATTGTTGCGCTCTGAATGCCTGCACCCGCTCTGGCACTGCCGAGCAGATTAGCGGCCAGTGGACATGTTTCTATTTGAGGAAATAATCAAGGCCGCCTGCTCTGTGCTCCTCATGGTGTAGCACCACGCAGCCTCTGCCGAACGAGCAAAATGAGGCCATGTTACATATCCGCGTCCCCTCGGCTCCGGCGGCTATGTGCAAGGGGACCTGAGTGTCGACACGTAGTCATCACGAGCACCGTCAGAAAGCAAAGGACCCAACACCATCATCAGGAGAGTTTGCAAGAGGATGTACCAAAGCAGCACCGGTGTCACCTTAATTATTCTCCCTCGGTAAACTTAAGCTCAGAACTTGCTTGATTACTACAGGGAAAGTTCCTCTGTGCTGGGTAGGGCTGCGGCGCTTATTTTTAGCATATTACTTTTTCCACTACTCTCCAGAACCTCCCAGATGAGATCTATCCTGTGAAAGAATTTGACATTTTTGCTCATTAAAAGTGGCGGCGAGTAAAGACGCCAAGCTAGTTAAACCCCTTGGTGTCGCTCAATGGACTTTCCGTTTGTTTTTGGGAGTTTCTTCAACTTTGGCCAATTGTGGTTCTGTGGACTTGCAGAACATCAAGTCATTCAGAACACACTTTTAACACTCTAACTAGTTTATTGAGTTTATCTACTAACAATGTGCAAAAGTGTACACTACTGTTCAAAAGTTTGGGGTCAGTAAGATCTTTTTTTTTTTTTCTTTTTTAAAAAGTCTCTTATGCTCACCAAGGCTACATTTATGTGTTTAGAAATTCATTAAATAAAAGTAATATTATTGCAGTTTTAAATATTTTAAAATGTCATTTATTTCTGTGTTGGCAAAGCTGAATTTTCAGCATCATTACTCCAGTCTTCAGTGCCACATGATCCTTCGGAAATCATTCTGTTATGCTGATTGGAACATTATAATAATATTATATTATTTTTATTAATAATATTATTATCAATTTAGAAAACAGTTGTGGAAGCCGTGATTTTTTTCTGGATTCTTTAATGAATAGAAAGTTGTTGTTTTTTTTTTGTTGTTGTTGTTTGTTTTTTTTATAAATATTTTGATCAGTATCATATCTTGAGATTGAATGTCTGGGAGAAGGGTAAATATTATCTATATCTGAAAGACATGACAAAAATCAGGGTTATACTTTATTTTGATGGTCCACTTTCAATGGACAAACTAACTCTCATTAGAGCAGTGGTTTTCAACCTGTGGGCCGCGGCCCACTAGGGGTCCTCAGTGATCCTCCAGGGGGGCCGTGATATAACTTAAAATTAATTTAAATATATTAATATAATTCATTAAATGTATTATTAATACGTTACATTTAAAAAAGATAAATTAAATTAATTAAAAAATACATTTAAAACAAGGCACCATCTCTCTCGTACGTATTCTGTAATTGTTTCGGATTAGCAAAGGCCGTTTCTCATCGTGCTGTGAAATACAGACTGAATGGTGGCTCAAAACGCCCAACTGCTTCATGAACATAGGATACGCAAACTAACTCTCTCAGTTGGAAAACCAGTGTCACTAAAAAGGTTTTGATGGATGACAATTGTAATGAAGGTAAAGACGATTATAGTGACATAGAGGAGTCGTTCATAAGGCATGCGCAAGTCCGTTATTATTCGCAAACAAAACGCACATTTGCGCTCACGACTCACTGATCGATATAACATCATATTTCTGCATGAACACAGTTCAATATATTTGTGTAGTTGTCAAAATTAATGTACTGTGAGTGTTTTATAATGGATGCTTGATTCGGAGAGGAGTTTGGGCCTTGGCGTAAAAAAGGTTGTGAACCACTGCATTAGAGTATTAATTGACTGTTAGATTAGGGTTAGGTTTAGTAGAATAAGTTGACATGTAGTTGCAAAGTTACTTATAGTCAGTAGAATGTCTGCTGAGGGACCATCGAAATAAAGTGTTAGCAGATATTAAGCAGACAGTCTACTGAAACTCTGATGACTGGTAGTTGACATGAAGTTGCAAAGTTACTTGTAGTTAGTATTGAATGGTCTGTTGGGGGACCATCAAAAAAAAGTGGTAGCAGATATAAGCTCTTCTAATACACTGATGACTGATAGTTTACATGTAGTTGCAAAATTACTTGTAGTAGTATTGAATGGTAACCATCAAAAAAACTGTTAGCAGATATTAAGCAGACAGTCTACTAAAACTCTGATGACTGGTAGTTGACATGAAGTTGCAAAGTTACTTGTAGTTAGTATTGAATGGTCTGTTGGGGGACCATCAAAAAAAGTGGTAGAAGATATTAAGCAGACAGTCTACTAATACACTGATGACTGGTAGTTGACATGTAGTTGCAAAATTACTTGTATTTAGTATTGAATGGTATGTTGGGGGACCATCAAAAAAACTGTTAGCAGATATTAAGCAGACAGTCTACTAAAACTCTGATGACTGGTAGTTGACATGTAGTTGCAAATACTTGTAGTTTATTGAATGGTATGTTGGGGGACCATCAAAAAATGTTAGCAGATATTAGCAGACAGTCTACTAAAACTCTGATGACTGGTAGTTGACATGTAGTTGCAAAAATTACTTGTAGTTAGTATTAAATGGTATGTTGGGGGACCATCAAAAAAAGTGTTAGCAGATATTAAGCAGACAGTCTACTGAAACTCTGATGACTGGTAGTTGACATGAAGTTGCAAAGTTACTTGTAGTTTAGTATTGAATGGTCTGTTGGGGACCATCAAAAAAAGTGGTAGCAGATGCAGACAGTCTTCTAATACACTGATGACTGATAGTTTACATGTAGTTGCAAAATTACTTGTAGTTAGTATTGAATGGTGTTGGGGGACCATCAAAAAAACTGTTAGCAGATATTAAGCAGACAGTCCACTAAACTCTGATGACTGGTAGTTGACATGAAGTTGCAAAGTTACTTGTAGTTAGTATTGAATGGTCTGTTGGGGGACCATCAAAAAAGTGGTAGAAGATATTAAGCAGACAGTCTACTAAAACTCTGATGACTGGTAGTTGACATGTAGTTGCAAAATTACTTGTATTTAGTATTGAATGGTATGTTGGGGGACCATCAAAAAAACTGTTAGCAGATATTAAGCAGACAGTCTACTAAAACTCTGATGACTGGTAGTTGACATGTAGTTGCAAAATTACTTGTAGTTAGTATTGAATGGTATGTTGGGGGACCATCAAAAAAAACTGTTAGCAGATATTAAGCAGACAGTCTACTAAAACTCTGATGACTGGTAGTTGACATGTAGTTGCAAAATTACTTGTAGTTAGTATTAAATGGTATGTTGGGGGACCATCAAAAAAACTGTTAGCAGATATTAAGCAGACAGTCTACTAAAACTCGATGACTGGTAGTTGACATGAAGTTTGCAAAGTTACTTGTAGTTAGTATTGAATGGTCTGTTGGGGGACCATTAAAATAGTGTTAGCAGATATTAAGCAGACAGTCTACTAAAACTCTGATGACTGGTAGTTGACATGAAGTTGCAAGGTTACTTGTAGTTATTATTGAATGGTCTGTTGGGGGACCATCAAAAAAAGTGGTAGCAGATATTAAGCAGACAGTCTACTGAAACTCTGATGACTGGTAGTTGAGAAGTTGCAAAGTTACTTGTAGTTAGTATTGAATGGTCTGTTGGGGGACCATCAAAAAAAAGTGGTAGCAGATATTAAGCAGACAGTCTTCTAATACACTGATGACTGATAGTTTACATGTAGTTGCAAAATTACTTGTAGTTAGTATTGAATGGTATGTTGGGGGACCATCAAAAAATGTTAGCAGATATAAGCAGACAGTCCACTAAAACTCTGATGACTGGTAGTTGACATGAAGTTGCAAAGTTACTTGTAGTTAGTATTGAATGGTCTGTTGGGGGACCATCAAAAAAAGTGGTAGAAGATATTAAGCAGACAGTCTACTAATACACTGATGACTGGTAGTTGACATGTAGTTGCAAAATTACTTGTATTAGTATTGAATGGTATGTTGGGGGACCATCAAAAAAACTGTTAGCAGATATTAAGCAGACAGTCTACTAAAACTCTGATGACTGGTAGTTGACATGTAGTTGCAAAATTACTTGTATTTAGTATTGAATGGTATGTTGGGGACCATCAAAAAAAACTGTTAGCAGATATTAAGACAGTCTACTAAAAACTCTGATGACTGGTAGTTGACATGTAGTTGCAAAATTACTTGTAGTTAGTATTGAATGGTATGTTGGGGGACCATCAAAAAAACTGTTAGCAGATATTAAGCAGACAGTCTACTAAATCTGATGACTGGTAGTTGAGTAGTTGCAAAATTACTTGTAGTTAGTATTAAATGGTATGTGGGGGGACCATCAAAAAACTGTTAGCAGATATTAAGCAGACAGTCTACTAAAACTCTGATGACTGGTAGTTGACATGAAGTTGCAAAGTTACTTGTAGTTAGTATTGAATGGTCTGTTGGGGGACCATTAAAATAGTGTTAGCAGATATTAAGCAGACAGTCTACTAAAACTCTGATGACTGGTAGTTGACATGAAGTTGCAAGGTTACTTGTAGTTATATTGAATGGTCTGTTGGGGGACCATCAAAAAAAAGTGGTAGCAGATATAAGCAGACAGTCTACTGAAACTCTGATGACTGGTAGTTGACATGAAGTTGCAAAGTTACTTGTAGTTAGTATGAATGGTCTGTTGGGGGACCATCAAAAAAAAGTGGTAGCAGATATTAAGCAGACAGTCTTCTAATACACTGATGACTGATAGTTTACATGTAGTTGCAAAATTACTTGTAGTTAGTATTGAATGGTATGTTGGGGGACCATCAAAAAAACTGTTAGCAGATATTAAGCAGACAGTCCACTAAAACTCTGATGACTGGTAGTTGACATGAAGTTGCAAAGTTACTTGTAGTTAGTATTGAATGGTCTGTTGGGGGACCATCAAAAAAAGTGGTAGAAGATATTAAGCAGACAGTCTACTAATACACTGATGACTGTTAGTTGACATGTAGTTGCAAAATTACTTGTATTTAGTATTGAATGGTATGTTGGGGGACCATCAAAAAAACTGTTAGCAGATATTAAGCAGACAGTCTACTAAAACTCTGATGACTGGTAGTTGACATGTAGTTGCAAAATTACTTGTAGTTAGTATTAAATGGTATGTTGGGGGACCATCAAAAAAACTGTTAGCAGATATTAAGCAGACAGTCCACTAAAACTCTGATGACTGGTAGTTGACATGAAGTTGCAAAGTTACTTGTAGTTAGTATTGAATGGTCTGTTGGGGGACCATCAAAAAAAGTGGTAGCAGATATTAAGCAGACAGTCTACTAATACACTGATGACTGGTAGTTGACATGAAGTTGCAAGGTTACTTGTAGTTATTATTGAATGGTCTGTTGGGGGACCATCAGAATAAAGTGTTAGCACAAATTAAGCAGACAGTCTACTAATACTCTGGTAGTTGGCAAGTAGTTGCAAAGTTACTTGTAATTAGTATTGAATGGTCTGTTGGAGGACCATCAGAATAAAGTGCTAGCAGATATTAAGCAGACAGTCTACTGAAACTCTGATGACTGGTAGTTGACATGTAGTTGCAAAATTACTTGTAGTTAGTATTAAATGGTATGTTGGGAGACCATCAAAAAAAAGTGTTAGGATATATTAAGCTGACCATCTACTAATACACTAATGACTGGTAGTTTACATGTAGTTGCAAAGTTACTTATAGTCAGTAGAATGTCTAAAGTGGACTATCAAAATAGTGTTGCCTAAAAAGGATAAAGAACTCAATCTGTAATAAAAATCAACCTGTGGGACATAAAGGTGCCCATAGCTGAAAGAACACCCACTAATTCAGCTGTATGCAAACAGAATTAGCAGTAGATATTGCCACTAACCAGGAAAAGTACTCTATTTTGCTCTGTGAGACCAGGCCATGCGGGAGGCACAAGAACTAGGTTTTTCCATAATAAGGCAAAGTGTACTAGTGGGCCCTTAATGATCCGTCCCACGGAGTGCATGTTCCTGAGGCCTTATGGGACTGTGGATTGATTATGGAGCACCAGAGCTTTCACTTGGTGCTATAATTGAGTTTGAAATGAGAAGGAGGACACCTATTGAGGAGGCTTTGAGAAAGCACAACTATTTAAGATGAGAGACATCGAGCAACAGTTCCCTCCTCGAGATCAAGACGTCCGAGAGCGGGAGCGAATAATCCCGGGAGACTCCATCGTCTCAACAGTCTCCAGCGTAATTCCACCAGGGCTCTCTCCACATCACTCTTCACTTTCCATTTCTAGATGAAAAATAAATAACCTCTTCAGACAGGCCTCCTCTCACATAGAAAGCCGGCTCAAAAAAGACCTGCTCTCTTTCACTAGGTCTCTGCTACCCTTCTTCCCTGATCACCCACTATCACTCTCCATCTGTTTCATCTTTGCTTGCTCACTCTCATCTAGAGTCGCTCGCACACAACCCATCTTTCTTTCTCAGACACATGCTTGAAATCATGGAGGGCTGTTTTTGAAATATATTTCAGTACAGGCTGTTAAATGTCATTTGTAGCATATTCAGCACTGTTTGTATCGCTCTGCTTGTGTGTTTGCGGTGTTTCAAACCGAACTGATTGGCTACACACAAAGCTTGATTCTTTGGATTCTTTTAGAACTATTTTCGTTGTTGGAGAGAAAATATATGAACTAACTGGACAAATTTAGTTTATAATGTACACTACGATTGAAAAGTTTGGGGTCAGTAAGTTTTATTCACCAAGGGTGCATTAAATTGATCAAAACTGACAGTAATGGCATTTATAATGCCACAAAAGATTTCTATTTCAAATAAATGCTGCTCTGAGAATCCTGTAATAAATTTATCAAGTTTTTCACAAAAAAATATTCAGCAACACAAATATTTTCAACTTTGACATTAATAAAAACTGATTCTTGAGCAGCAAATTAGAATGATTTCTGAAGGATCATTCTCAAGGAAAATTCAGTTTTGAATCACAGAAATAAATTACATTTTAAAACATATTAAAATGAAAACAGCTATTTTAAATTGTAAAAATATTAAAACTGTATTTTTAGGTCAAATAAATGCAGCCTTGGAATGCATAATAAGAAACTTCTTTAAAAAAACATCTTAAAAATAAAAAAAAATCTTAGCTTCCCCCGAATTTTGAATGGTAGTGTAGTGTAAGCTCCATATAAGCTTCTTGTTTATTGAACTGTTGAATAAAAATGTAATCTTTTGAAGCAGATGGCAGTTCAGTTGCTGTTCATTTTTACATTTTGTTTTTGTCTTTTAAAATATCTGTTAAATTTGGTCTGTATTTCATCATGTCATGTTGATTTACTTTTAGTCGGTTTTAATTTAATTGGGACTAAAACGGCATGTTATTTTATTTGAAAATTACATGAAAATCATTCCTTCTCTTGTTCTTTACATTTTTTTTCCTTCCCTTTCATCATCATATTTTAGTCAACATCATGTTTGAATTAAAATCCGTAAATTACTTTCATAATGCTAATTTTTCTTCTTGTTGCTCACAAAAGAAGATACTTTTAAAATCTCAGTGTTGTTTTGGAATTGATTTACTTACATTATATGGACAAAACATGTTTGAAACATTCTTTAAAATATCTTCTTTTGTGATCGTAAATGATGATAGTTTTACTTTTTTGGGTGAACTGTCCCTTAACAGAACACAAAATACTAAGCCTAATAGGATACATGCAACAGTAAAATATAAAATATTTGGTTACACCTTATTTTAAGGTGTCCTTGTTACAGTGAAATCATACATTTAAGTACTGAGTAATATTAATTAACAACACGTACTCACTGTAAACCCTAACTCTTAAAATAATTAATTGGTTTGAGTAGGACAAACTTAAGTTAAACAAATGAGTTCAGTCAAATTAACTTTTATGGGTATTTAGCACTTTCTTTTTCTTTCAAGTTCACACAACTGATATATTTTAAGTAAACTGAATTGTTTCATTGTTTTGAGTTTTATGAACTTGTTTCTTTTAATTTAGAAGGACTTAAGTTTAACTGAAACTTGGCTGGGAATCTATTTCCCAGCATGCTTTACCCATGATACTCGAAAGGTTACATGAAAATTTTAAGTTAAATGTATGAATTAGTGTACTCAAACATTTCAAGTTAAGAACAATTAAAATTTATGAGTACAAAATAAGCTAGTTCTGCTTACTTAAACTTTGAATTTCTTAACTTAAAGATTTTTGGCTTTACAGTGTATCATACGGTTAGGGTTAGGATAAGGGATTGGTTTAGGGTTAGCTGCATGTAATTATATGTAGTTTATCGTTATTAGTGTAGTAATTGCATGTAACATATGTAACAAGGACATTAAAATAAAGTGTTACTGGATATTTCATATTTTACTGTTACATGTATCCCGTTTTTTCTCAACCCTGCTGGAGGTGCTCTTTGTTACTGGAAGAAGAACGGCCGGAGCAAATATTTATAACCTGCCTCACGGCCTAACTTCCCTGCCGTGGCTTGTTCCCCAGTTTAGGGTTTCTTAAGGTGCACCTGCATTGCTTCTTTCTGCAGTCATCCATTACAGAGGGTACAGAGCAAGCAAGGGCTGCTTGACTGATCTATGAGCCAAGGGCAGAGGCTCTTACGTAAATAGATTCAGCCTATGGCCATATATCAGATTAACTCCCTAGCAAATGCAGAAGGACCCAGCAAATTTAACTTGAATAGACTGACCCTCTCATTTTGTCTCCATCAGGAACCGTCTCAGAATTTGCAGCATCTTCTCGCTGCTCTTTTATTGCTCAGAGTGCGGCCCGCAGCTTGTATGTGAACTCATGCGCAGATGATAGTGGACTTGGACTATGTTTACAGGCGGAGGGGATGGTGTCTGCGTTGTCATGAAGCTTTACTGCTCTGATGAGTTTGTGATTGGACGATTTGAGGCACTCGCTGTGGGAGTATGCTGGAAGGAAGCTATAGCGGGCAGGGCACGTCAGGCTAGACTGGCTCTGAAGTCTTCCATAGGAAAATTGCCTTGATTGCTGAGGCATAACGGAAGTGTCATTTCATCTAGTTTATAGTCATTGTTAAAGAGAACCAGTATAAATAATACATTGAAGTCAGATTACTTTGTAATTAAAAATTGATGATGACTTTACAGTCTACGCTGTGATGGTTATATTCAGGAATAATCGGAGAACTAGAAGGGGTTTTATATTTTTTCAATTTTCATTTGTATTTTATTTTCAATTTAGCATTTGATTTCATTACTTTTCATTCCATTATATTCCTATTTGTTTGTTTGTTTTGGTTAGTTTTATTTATTTTAAACATTTTTTTGACAGCTTTCTAGTTTTAGATTTAGTGTCCATTCCATTAGATTCCATTTTTTTTATTTACTAATACTACTTATTTGTTTGTTTGTTAGTTGGTTTGTTTATTCTATTTATTATTTAAAGTCTTTTTGTTTGTTTTATTTATTTTTACATTTACAGTTTTTTTTTAGTTTTCTAGTTTTATATTTAGTTTCCATTTCTATTTTTGTAAATTTTTACAGTGCTCTAGTTTTTTTTTTTTTTTTTCCTCCATAGTTTGTTTTTGTGTGTTTGTTTGTTGGTTGTTGTTTTTTTTTTTGTTGTTGTTGTTTTTTTTACAGTTTTCTAGTTTTAGATTTTGTTTCCATAGCATTAGATTCCAATATTTTTTTATGCACTAATACTGTTTCTTTCTTTATTGTGTTTGTTTATTTTGTATTTATTTATTTGTGCTTTATTCTGTTATTTGCTGGTTTGTTTGTTTATTCTATTTATTATTTAAGGTTTTTTGTTAACTTATTTTTTTTTGTTTAACTTATTTTTTTTTTTTGGTTTTTTTGTTTGTTTGTTTGTTTGTTTTGTTTGTTTGTAGGTTGGTTGATTGGCTAGTTTGATTTTTTTTTTTCTAGTTTTCTAGTTTTAGATTTAGTTTCCATTCCTATTTTTATTTTATTATTACAGTGCTCTAGTTTTTTTTTTTTTTTTTTTTTTTTTTTTTTGTTTGTTGGTTGGTTTGATTTTTTTATATATATATATACAGTTTTCTAGTTTTAGATTTTGTTTCCGTTGCATTCCATTCCTTTTTTTTTTACTAAAACTGTTTCTTTCTTTGTTTATTTATTTATTTATTTATTTGCGCTTTAATATATTTATTTATTTTAATTTTTGTTTAATGTATTTATTTATTTATTTATTTATTTTTTACAATTATCTAGTGTTAGATTTTGTTTTAATTCCTATATTTATTTATTTATTTATTTAATGTGTAGTTTAGAATTTTTTTTTTCCTCTAGTTTTGTAGTGTTAATGATTTAAATAATATTATTGATATGTGGCATCGGGTTGTTTATTAAGGTTTATTTTTAAAAAATTTTAATTATACCATGTATGCAAAACTAAAAGTAATTTGTTGATATATTTTCATTTTATTTCAGTTTCTTTTGGAGTCATGAAAATGTATTTGTAAATGTATTTTTGTGTTATTTTTATTTCCACTGGGGCTGTTCCTTTAAGAATAGGTTCAGACGGTCCTAGATCAGACGAGGGAAAAAAAGGCATTTTATCTTGAATAATGGTCCTGACAGACTGCTTTTCTTCCCAGGGAGTGCAGTCATGGCCAGTGAAGCGTGTCGTGTTCACCCCCTCATCGCCTGGCACTTTTCCCCTCTTTCGTTTTAGAGGAAACAGAATAAAGAAGGGAAGTGAGTGATTTATAGAGCACTCTGATGTGTCATCAGATTTTTTTTGGACTATTTACCTTTTTTCTTTCTGCGGATGGTAGTACCACAACCCCCACCCCTACCCCCTCTCGTCATAATTATTGTCATTTTCATCAGCATTACCACAAGAGATGATGATTGTCTTCATCTGTGTTACAAATAAGCCGGATGGTGTGAGTTACTGGTATCAGTCATGATGTAGAGAAACTGACAAGTTCATTTAATGCGTATGAGCAATTTTTTTAAATGCTACTCTCACCGGATTGCACATCGCTCTCTCATCTCACTGTTCTGTGTACTATATGTGCCATACAATAGCTTTGTATGAGGAACATAACTGGAATTTAGGTCGATATTCACTTAAAGTTGCTTATTTTTTCTATAGTGCTTGATTCTTATTTTAGGCTATTGGAATACATCGATGCATCGCGAATCGAGAAATGATTCTGGATCGATTCTGATATTTTCCGTATCGTGATTCTCTCTCGAATCGATTTTGTGCTTAGTTTTCAACAGCATGCTTTAGAAACATCCGTACACTGCTTGCTTCCAATTCCTTACACACATTACTTGAACTTTCTATCAAATAATCATTCATAAAGTTTGAAAAGGTTGAAGCGAGTTACAAGGGTGTTTGCAGTGGACCGTTTACCTTAATCTCGCATCCTAAAAGCATTCTGAGGTGCAAGTACATTGTCAGACTCAGCCGCACACTATTTTGAGACGATTAAATATCAAAAATGATCCATGAATCGTGATGCTTTGATAGTATTGACCCAGCCCTAATAATAATATGCATATGAATAATAATCTAAATTTGGTGCATTGCAATTGGTTACGACACCAATTTGGAGATTTGGCGTCATTTGCATCAGATCTGATGTGGCATATTTTTTGCATATATGCAAATTTCAGTGAGATGATTAGCTTAACTTAAACTTGTGTTTTTTCACTCTGACAGATGACACATGAATTATAATTTAGCACATGAGCAGAGTTACTTTAGTATTATTTGTATACTATAAGTATATATTAATATGCTTATATATATATATATATATATATATATATATTCAGTTTTCATGTTAATGTTAGATTTGGTAATTTTGTTATATGCTTTTAATAGTGATTTTTTGATGTTTCTATTTAGCTTTATTTTATTTCACTTTTGGTTTTAGTAATTTTAGTACTTTCATCTAGTGTTTACTTTTTTAGCTTTATTTCAATTAACAAACATGATTTGTAATAATTTTAGTTAACAATAACAACACTGTGCATGAGTCACATGGACTTTTAGGATACTTTTATTGTGCTTTTTTATTTTTTCCACAGATAATAAGTCTGGAACAACGTGAGGATGAGTAAACGACAGAATTGTAATTTTTGAGTGAACTATCCCTTTAAATTCTGATTCTCTTTCTCAATACCATCTCATCTCACTTTCCTATATTGAAAGCAGCTAAATTAGTTTCAGATCAGACATACTAAAACACTTGCTATGATCTATCATCAAGCTAGTATTGCATTTGCGAGATTTGCAAGTGCAAACATTAATCTGACACTTAACACATTTGATTCAGCCAAAAAGCTTTACTCATGTAACATTGTAGTGTGTAGATTTTGCTACTTGGCACAGCATCAGCACGCCTCGACTTAACTCAGCCATCAACTCTACAGATACCTGTATGAGCGCTCTGCTTTTAGCTGATATCCCAAATCCTCTTAAGAAAACGATGTGCAGTGTCGGTTTTGCGCATACACAGAATGCTCTCTTATTCGGAGGTGTCAACTTTCTGACTTTGTGCAATACCTTGATTGAGCCTGTGGAGGGACTCACTCCAGTGTTTGCTCTTCTGCATCAGTTGTGCGGCTACAGAAGCTTACATGCTCTAGGAGCTGTTAATCTCTCCGACTATGGCACTGATCAGCTTCCAAAGCAGCGGGAAGTCTAGATCCAGAGACTTTTTGCTAGTAGATCAAGGACTGGTCTTATAGGGGGTAGAATACACACAAAGATAGTTACTGTTTAACTCACTTTTTTTTTTGGGGTCAACCACAAAGACTACACTGCTGAAAAAGTACTAATGAAATATCTGTATATAGCACTGGTTGTTCTTTTGCATAGGGCTGCACAATATTGGGGGGGGGGGGAAATGAAATTGTGATATTTAGTTTTTCTGTGATATATTGTGAATTACAGGAATTTTCACCAGATGACTTGAATAGCTACTGTATATTTGGAAAGAATGAATCATTCTAGAGTGAGTGGGTTTTTCGTTGGGGAGTTCATCTACTTTAAAAATAAAAATAATGATTTAAAAAAATAATGATTTTTTTTTTTTTTTTATTGGCAAATTCCTTTTAGGGCTGAACCGTTTACGAAAAGCTTCACTGTACTAAAAAAAAAAAAAAAATTGAAGTTGTAAATAAAACAAATATAATTGGAGTTTAAAAAAAAAAAAAAAAAATCACTTTTAATTCAATGTGTTACTTGCTGTTTCGCCATAATTATTTGTGAAATTTATATATATTCTGATATTTCTAGATATTTGTGAAAATTGTTTCAAATTATAGTCTACATCCATATGCGAACACATTTAAATTGACTTCCTTGAAATAGTTTTAAGTTACGCGTTATGGCACGACCTACACATCCCAGCTTAAATGCTCTCGATAAATTATTTGGGTCAAACTTTAGTTTAGGGTCAAATTCTCACTATTAAAGGGGACTTATAATGCCCCTTTTACAAGAAGTCTCTGGTGTCCCCAGAATGTCTGTAAAGGCCCTCTTTCCAGAAGAGGGTGGCGTTTTAATAGCTCGCGCTTCGGCTGCTCAACAACAACAAAGGTGGACAATCTCACGCAGCCAAAATGATGATTGTCAGTAATGGTGTTCAGCCTTACATTGTTCACACTGGAGTTGGACACTGAAGGAGAGACTCAGGAAGAAGTACAACTTTTAGAATGCAACTGGACGTTTCTGAATGGTTAGTGGATAAATTTATGTAGTAAGGTCATGTAGAATAAGGCATTAATATGTGCTTTATAAGTACTAATAAACAGCCTATATCCTACTAATACATGTGCTAATAAGCAACTAGTTAATAGTGAGAATTGGACCCTAAACTAAAGTGTTACCATTATTTGTTATTAAATCGCCTACATACACAAACCACTGTTAATTTTAACAGAAAAGCGAGCATACTTTGTCATGACAGAAAGTGCGCAATATCCATTTATAATAAGTAAAAAGCTGTCACTCATCAATCTCTCCGACTATGGCACTGATCAGCTTCCAAAGCAGCAGGAAGTCTAGATCTAGAGACTTTTTGCTAGTAGATCAAGGACTTCATTGCAATCTCACAACGTTCCATTATAATCAATGAAACTGACTGCACAATTAATCTTTTATTTACATAATTGTTTGTTGAGAGGATTTGCGAAAGTCCACTCACCACTCAAAAAGCCGGAATTATTGTTCAGTGCTAACTTGAGCACCTCTGATTGGCCACTGTGTTGAAGAAACCAACAGACATGTCTGTGACTGGCTACATTGCTCAATGCTGCAAAAACACATTGCAAATAGAAACCTTTGACGTTCTCCAGAGCACAAACACAGATACACACTGGATCGCATGGCAATTCTGTTTTGCCAATATGCTATTATTTCAGAGAAAACTAATCCTAGACCAGCAGTTATGGGCAGCTTTTCCCTCTAAAAAAATCAGAAGCAGCAGCAGGCAGTGGTTTGAGTGAGAAAATTCCATGCTAGTCTCAAATCCGTGGCCAACCTTACACACACTCTGCCTGTGCTTTAAACAAATGGCTTCTTTTATATATATATATATTTCCACTTGAGTATTCATAGGCCACATTCCCACTGTTTTCGCATGAAGCCATATCATTAGGGATGCTCACATTGACCGTTTAACCGTTAACCGAAAGTAAGAATTTTAACCGATTAATACTATCAGTTAAACGGTTTTTTTTTTTTTTTTTTGCTGCATGGTTAAGAAAATATGCTATATATACATATATGCTTATTTGTTAACTCGCGGGGCGTTTCACACGTGCCAGACATATTTCGCTAAGCAACAAGCAAAATGAAGCGAGCGAAAAGAAGTACTGACCATTTCGACAGAAAGGGTCAGGCGCGCCGTTGGCACGGGGGACAGGGGGTCAGGAGGACCCCCGCAGTTTTGAAAAGACAGAAATCGACCCCCGCACTTTTGATAAGGGCTGCTTCAATCAGTCACAATATATCATCTTTTAGCTTAGGATATTTTCTTTCAAATGAGACCATTTTCATGTTTCTGTGAGCTTTCGTTCATAAATAATAAACTGTTTTGTCGCAGATGTGAAGAAGAGGAAATGCGCTCTCGAACAGAGAAACACGCGATCTCCAAGCAATCGATCACAGCGTGCTAACGTTTTAGGACAGGTCGATGGTATATAAATCTTGGCCGAACGTTAGCGTTTGTCAATCAAGCAAAACGTCCATTCAGAAACCGAGAAATTTGACACTTTAAGGTAAGAGGCTGATCTCTCAGATTGACGTGCGAGCTGGCTTGACTGAAGTTTTCGTGAGGATTTGTAGTTTATGGACTGTTTTGAGTTAAAAGCATTGATGGCATCTATAAAAGAGATATCTAAAAGCGAAACGAAAATTATTGCCTCGACCGGCGACACAGTGGGGAGGACGCACGAGAGGAGACCTGCGCGTTTAATTGGTATATAGCTACTGTAATACTGCATTTAAAAAGCTTATCAGTGGCATGCACTTTGATCACGAAAGTGAAAGTGCCTTTTGCGGTCGCATCGCGGTGCCCCCGCGTTCCCATTTCTCTCGATGTGAAACGTGAGCTCCAGTCCATTACAATTTAGGGCCATGGTATACTTCATTTCCCGCATTCCGCTTAGTCTCGTGCGCGAGCCTTTCAAAGAAACTCCTTTGCCCATGAGCGCTGAAAGACGCGTTCGGTATGCACACGTGCACCGTCCGTGGTCATAACAATAACAATCCTTGAGGTAGGCCTGCTATTTTTATTTGACGGAAAAAATGTCTAAAATACCGGTTGTTCAAAGCTTCAATGGATTCACCGTGTTTTTGTTTTGTCATCTTAATTTGTTAAACATTTAAGTGAAAAATATTTAGTGTAGGCCTATTTATTTTATGCCTTTTATTTAAATTATTTTTTTCTGTTGTCAGAAACGCTGCAGGTGCGTGACAATTTGATAATGTGAATCCAGGTTCTGTTGTTTATCTGTTCTATGCTGCTGTTTGCATGTTAAAATAAACCCGTGGAAGACAGACACTCGTCAATTGTATTTTTTATTTAATGTCATAGCCTATATATGTCATATTATCATCATATAGGCTATACAATATTATAATCTTATCAGTTAACGGTTAATAATCGGATAACGAGCGTCGGTTGTCGGTCGAGAAATTTAACCGAAATGAGCATCCCTACATATCATGATGTCGATTTATTTTTACATGCAGCTGTAATTTTGAAGTACAAAACAAAACAAATTTGCATTGAAAAACACTGGTTGTGACTGTAAGTTAATATGTTAGTGGAAGTGCACATGCAGCAGTTAGCCTGTTGCTAGCATGCCGTGTGCATCTTTCCTCTCTGCCCTGATCAATAGCCTCATTTTCTCCAGGTCTTGCTTTGCACTTCTGAAGGTTAAGAGGTCTGGAATGTTATTGATCAGGGTATTCACACACCATCTGTCAAGGCCATTAACATGATGATATGTCATTGGAAAAACCCACTTTTTTCATGCTGATTTGGAAACAGTTTTGTGATTTCTTATGTGGAGGTGCTAAAGAAAGTTGTTTTAATCATAACTGATTGTATATCAGTATAAAAACCTAGATTTTGAGTTTCCACCGATGCTGTTTAACCTTCATTTGGCATCTAGTAGTGGTGGCTTCTAACTGGTGCTATTTTGAGACGATAATTTATGCATACACTAATGAGTACAGATGCTTTGCTGAAAAACAGACACATGCATACTTGAATATATATGAATATACATTAAAAAAAATCATACTGACCCCAAATACTTTAATGGCAATACACTATTGAAAAGTATCTTAAGCTCACCAAGACTGTGTTTATTTGATCAAAAATACAGTAAAACATTAATATTGTGAAATGTTATTTCAATTTAAATTTCTATTTTAGTATATTTTAAAATGTCATTTATTCCTTTGATGCAAAGCTGAGGGAAAGTAATTAAATTACAGTACTTAATGCATTACACACTGGTGGCCACAAAGAATTTGTTCCCTAATTTTAAGTAAATCATGCGCATGATATAATAATTTGTTCCCTCATTTTACTAAATCATGCACACAATATAATAATGATTTGTTCCCTCGAGTTAGTAAATCATGGCCACGTTGTACTAATTCGTTCCCTCGTTTTGATTTAACTAAAACAAAGGAACAAATTATTATATTGTGTGCATGATTTAGTCAAACGAGGGAACAAATTATTGTATTGTGCGCATGATTTAGTAAAAACAAGGGAACAGATTATATTGTGCGCATGATTTAGGAAAAGAGGGAATTAATTATATTGTGTGCACAATTTAGGAAAACGAGGGAACAAATTATTATATTGTGTGCACTATTTAGTAAAACGAGGGAATAGTGTTGTCAAAAGTACTGACGGCGATACCAATTTTAAGATTGTGGCACTTTGAGCTTTGTTTAACGGATTCAAACACCTCTGATTGGCCTTTGTGTTCATCTGCTTAACAGATATGTCTGTGATTGGCTACAATGATCAACCCACGGGAGCATTAGAAAGCACACTGAAGTGTTTGAATTTGAAAGCGTTTTGAAACCAGTCCGCTGATAGACGCCTGCTTTCAAATGCTTTTTGGTTTTGAAGCGTCGATCATTGTAGCCAATCACAGACATATCTGATGAGCGCGTGAACGCTCAGTGGTGGTTACGAATCCGCTCAACAGCGCTCAAAGTGTCACATTTTTTAAATTTCAGTACCGACTTGGTATCACAGTCGGTACTTTTGACAACAATACGAAGGAATGAATTATGATACAGTGCTTCCCACAGGTTTGAAATATACTTGCGGTGGTAGCCGGGCGAAAAATCCTCCTATTACCCACGGCACAAAAATGGTCTACTACATGTGACAAACAAATAATGTGTGATTTTTAACAGTATTTTTATTTATTGAAATTAATTTTAATTACATAGCATATTACATTTAATTGCATACTAATATTATGCATTGTAAATTATGCAAAATTACAGCATTTAAATGGTTCACCTTTTCCTATGTTCTCCTTGCTGTCATATAGTGTCTCTCTCAGTGAATGGGACACAGATTTTACTAGTAAAATTTATAAAATGAATAATATATGTGTCAAATAAGTCTTTTCTTCCTGGGGAGACTACAATAATTTGCTATGAATTAAATGGAAATCAAATTAAATAAAATTTATTGTGTAACCAAAATACCAATAATGCCCAAAAGAAAAAGAAAAAACTTAGCGTGTGACTTTTAATTATAAACAAGCCCGAAATACACCGGGACTCTTATTTTGAAATGTCTGTACTATTGCAGGGAGATCCTTCAGATTCTTACAATCGTCTAAAGCATTTTATATAAAGGCCATAAAGTAGACTTTGTAATAATTCATCAACTTGAGTTCATTAGCAATCCATGGCATAAATCTGCGCTTTTGATTGATTGAGAATCACTTTGAAGCAGACTGAGGCACTGTTGCGCGAGCTTGTAGAACGCGCAACAGCGCCGCCTTGTGACTTTGCAACATGCAGCGCCCGTGGGAATGTTAGCGGAAGTAAACAGTTCTGACGCACACATAACGAGCAGGTATGGAACGACTAGTTTTATCGATCTTGCGCGGATATAAAAGTATAAGAGGATAAAAATAATAAAAGCAAAAATGTGTCTCCAAATATACTTGGGCGGCCGTTATTATACGTGGGCGGCCCACCCAATTAAACTCTATGTGTGGGAAGCACTGTGATATTGTTTACACGATTTAGAAAAACGAGGGAATTAATTATTATATTCTGCGCACGATTTAGTAAAACGAGAGAACAGATTAGTAAATTGTGCTATTAGTAAGTCATGGGAATGATTTGGTAATTTGTGGCCATGATATACATAGTTTTCCCCCACATGTATGTCATGTGCAGGGCTCCTTAGAAAACAGTTCTTCTGCTGAATATTTTTGTGGAAACTGATACTTTTTTTTAAAAGAACACGAGTTAAAAGAACAGTCTTTGTTAATAGAATTTAGAATTAGAAATTTTACAACAGCCCACACTGGTCTTTTGGCAAACACACGCACACACACACTTGCAAATCTACATCCTGGCATGTAATTATCCATTTAGAGCACTTCTGGTTACCGTTTAGGACAGTATGCGTGATATTTTATTAATTACAGTTACTGCACCCTTAATAAAATAAATTTGAATCTAGATTAATTAGAATCTCAAATCCTCACAGTGTGAATGTGATTGGACCAAATTGAAAACGTCTGGGGTGCTTTCTTCTAATTCCTTTTTAATATTCTTTAATGATCAGCATGTTCTATCAGTACATTAACAGCCAAATGTGCGCCAAAAACTAATGATATCAATTTAGCTCAGGATAACAGAAAGACAGGTTGGAAAACCACTCCAAAATTTAATTTCTTCCTGAAGAGTAATGGTCTAATCCAGGGGTTCTTGACTCTGGCCCTCAAGGTCCACTTTCCCTAATCAAACAAACCTGAACAAGCTAATCAAGGTCTTCAGTATTACTATTAAGCTACAGGCTGGTGAGTTTCATCAGGGTTGAAGCAAAACTCTGCAGGAAAGTGGATCTCGAGTGCCAGAGTTGAGAACCCCAGTCTAGTGTATGTTTCAAACATAACATTTAACATTTTTTAGGGAATTTGACATTAATTTAAAATGTACTTTAATACACATTCCTGCATTTGCATTATTCAAAGAAAAAGGTTGCAATCTTACATCAAAATATAACAGTTTGCTCTGCCTCTGAAACGAATTTTCTTTTTGGTGACATCACCAGTCCCTCTTACTTTTCAGCCCCGCCCCTTCAACCATCTGTCTCCATTCTGGAATGTAACGCCCAGGTTTTATTACAAAATCAATTGTGATGGATGAAATAGTCCCGCCCTACTTTTTTTCCTTCATCAAATATCCAGTTTCACTCAGAAATACATCAGATTAAGAAAGTAAAGTTGTTTTCAAGCGTTATTATGCAAAAATAGACATCTTTTATTTGAAGTCAAGGTACCCTATGAGCTGAAATATGATTTATGGTTGGCCTTCCTTCCTTCTCTCTCAATCTCGCACTCTCTCTCCTCTACCTTTATATGATGCCTCATTATGTCTCCCGTAGGGTCATTGTTATTTTTCCTCGTTGTGGGACCCTCTGCTCAGACACAGATAGATTTACCATTCAAAGAAGACAAATGGACCAGACAACCTTGCTGGTTTCAGCTATCCTGTATAGGTGCAGACAGAGCTTCTCTCTGTATTCATTTCCAGTGTGTCTGCAGGCCATTGATTTTAAAGGCCATCTGCATTTATGTTTTTTTTTTTTTTTTTTTTTTTCATCAAGGGTGATGCATCCTGACCCTACGGGTTCAAATAAAAGCAGAAATACACCCCAGGGACTAAAAGATGGACCTAGCTTGCACTGAACAACAAAGCGCAAAAGAAAGAGAAGGAAAACAAGACAACAGAGGTGATCAAACAAGTTGACCATAGTGCTACGCTGGAAGCAACGGAAATACGCTGCTGCATTTGCACTCTCACAAAACACTGTTGGTGTTTTGATCTACTCACAGCAGCAGTTTAAAGATAAAAGGGCTCCAAAGTGGAGTGCGTCAAAACCAGCCTCAGGAGCATGATGGGAAACATATTTATAGATTGTTGGGTCAGGGTTGATGCTGCCGGTATAGCAGGCAAAGGATGTGTGGGCAGGGAAGGTGGATTGTGGGATACTGACTGACACTCTGTGCTTCACAACTCCACTGCATATTTGTTTTGATTCGATTAACATGGATCATATGTTTATCTGTTATTCAGAGTTGGTGTTAAAGGGTCTGATCTTCTGAGATTAAAAAGTTCATTGTGCTATGAAAAAAGGCTACTGTAGCTTTAAAAACATAAAAAAAGCTCCTATCTATCCATCCATCCAACCAACTGACCTAAATGTTCAAAATTCTAAATGTCCAAAATTCCATCATCCTTCCTTCCTTCCTTCCTGCCTGCCTGCCTGCCTGCCATCCATCCATCCATCCATCCATCCATCCATCCATCCATCCATCCATCCATCCATCCATCCAACCAACCAAAATGTTCAAAATTCTAAATGTTCAAAATCCTAAATGCTCAAAATTCCATCCATCCATCCATCCTCCTTCCTTCCATACACCCACCCACCCACCCATCCTTCCTTCCTTCCTTCCTTCCATACACCCACCCACCCACCCACCCATCCATCTTTCCTTCCTTCCTTCCTTCCTTCTTTCCTGCCTTCCTGCCTTCCATCCATCCATCCATCCATCCAAACAACCAACCAACCTAAATGTTCAAAATTCCTTCCTTCCTTCTTTCCTTCTTTCCTTCCTTCCTTCCTTCCTTCCTTCCTTCCATCCATCCATCCAACCAACCAACCAACCAATCACCAACCAACCAACCAACCAAAATGTTCAAAATTCTAAATGTTCAAAATTCCATCCATCCATCCATCCATCCTCCATATTTCCTTCCTTCCTTCCTTCCTGCCTTCCTTCATCCATCCATCCTTCCTTCCATCCATCCATCCATCCATCCATATCCATATTTCCTTCCTTCCTTCCTTCCTTCCTTCCTTCCTTCCTTCCATCCATCCATCCATCCATCCATCCATCCAACCTAAATGTTCAAAATTCCTTCCTTCCATCCATCCATCCATCCATCCATCCAACAAACCTAAATGTTCAAATTCCTTCCTTCCATCCATCCATCCATCCATCCATCCATCCATCCATCCATCCATCCATCCAACCAACCTAAATGTTCAAAATTCCTTCCTTCCATCCATCCATCCATCCATCCATCCATCCATCCATCCATCCAACCTAAATGTTCAAAATTCCATCCATCCATCCATCCATCCATCCATCCATCCATCCAACCAACCAACCAAAATGTTCAAAATGTTCAAAATTCCATCCATCCAAAATGTTCAAAATTCTAAATATTCAAAATGTTTAGTTAGACCATCATTTTATTGACCTTTAAATGATCACAAGGTTGTTTGGGTGATCCTTTTTTTCCTGCAACATCCTTGTCTAATGTATGCATATTTGAATATGTATGCCAGCTATACTAATTATAGCTAGCATTTATTTTCCTCCTGCCTGGAAGACAGGTGGCCACGTCACACGAGGTGGAAAAAAAAAACTAAGAGGATGATCTAGAGCACTGTCAAGGGAGAGAGATTGGTGATTGGACTGTGGCGCTCATGATGGCGATGATGAGTCTAAGCATTAACTGGAGCTTTAAATATGGAATCACTTTTTTAGCATCAAAGGCTGTTTGACTGTGCACGCCGCAAGAACATATGAAGCGAAGTCTGGAGACAATCAAACAAACTCAACAGACAGAGCTGCTTTGTTTATATGCATGCTTATGGTATCAGTTGGCTTGGAGGATCTGGAGAGTTACTGGAAAATGGCATGAAATGTAATTTAAAATCTGGTCCATTTTGAAGCTGTTAACTATTTGGACAATTAGAGATTATTTGATTGACATGTTTAAAGTTTAAATCTGAATCTCATATCTCATTGTAGCTACTGTTAACTTGTAAAAAAGAACTGTATTTCCATGCAGACTGACAAATACCAGTTCACTCTGACTTCTGAAAGTGACATTATGCCATCCAATCAAATTAGAGCTTGCCAGTTTGAGAAAAAGGGTGCTGTTTTTATGTTTTGTATGCATTAGGCAGTCAATGGATGGATTGTAGGTTGTTTCTGCACACCTGAGGCTGATATTTACACCAATTTAGCAATCTTTTGTGTTTATTAAAATGAGGAACTGCTCTCTGAAGACTACAGATAGATGCAGCGCTCATGGGAGATTTAGTCAGTGTAACTCAAGGCCTTGCAGTGCTTATGTGTGCATTTGTGTATCATGCGTCTCTTTTCTCCATATTATTAGTCTCATTCTCTCTCTGTATTACATAAGACTTCCTGAAAAGCATGTAGTGTAGCTCATGTCACGCCCCCTCATTTTCTGGGACAGGAGGAAAGAAGCATTAGTGCACATGAGTACATATTGTACAGCACTTTAGACAAAAAAGCCCACATATATTTGCAGAAGAGTAGGCAGAAGAGCATTATGCATTATATTCATTTTCCTTTATGTTTGTTTGCATATTAATAGTCATAGTAGTTGTTTGTGCATATGAGTGTGTGTGTGTGTATGTTAGAGGCCAGATGCTTAAGTAATTCATATTGATCAAAGTATCTTAAATATAATCATATTTATCATGCTGATGTACAGTCAGTTTGAGTTTGCTTGAATATGCACTGCTGCTGGGTTTAACTACAATAATTCATTTGGAGTGGTTACATTTGATGAAAGTTATAGTTTCTGGCTATTTTAAAGTGATGCAAACTATCATGAGCCATTGTTCAATACACATTGGCATGGAAAAAATCCTGAACAATCCACCTAAAAAAGTACGATGTATGGTGCTTTTCGTGGACTGTAAAATGTATTGTTTTATGTATTGTATTTATGCCCAACATATGAGCAAAAAAAAAGTTAATTTTTGGCTGCAATTCTGCATCAATATATATATATCATATATATTATGGGTGTAATGGTACACAAACATGGTGGTTCGGTACGTACCTCGGTATTGAAGTCACGGTTCGGTTCGGGTTTGGTACAGGTTTTGCACTTCTAATTATAAAATTATTTTTCAATTATTTTTCTACTCCAATTCATTTTGAAATATAATCATTTACACAGTTACTGTCATAACTTGTTTTCATGACAAATTTTATTTAAACATATATTTAATAATTAATATATGCTCTATAGTTCATTTATCTAGTGAACTAACATGCTGTGGACACTAAATGACTTGCCTGAGGTAGATGTAATGCTAAGTGAGATATTTTACAAGCTATTTTATTGTCTTTCTGCAGTTGAAACAGTGGTTGAGAGATTATATGTAAACATATCTATGCATAGATCATCTGTTCTTCAAACAGCATTACATAACCGCTTCTAGATTGGAGTGTGGATCGCCTTTGATCAACTGTATTCGTTGTCTGACTGTATGCACTGAACCATGACGTCCATACCATGACGGTTCGGGGCAAATACATGTACTAATATAATAGAGTGGGGCAGGTATGATATCAAATCCTGGAAGACTAATTCGCCAGTGCTTCCATCAAGATTTTTCTATGGGTTTATATAATGGGTTTTTTCAATTCATGAGTAAAATAAGGTCCGTGGTAAACATAAATTGAACATGCATATTTAAAAATGGAACATGTTTATTTTTTTAAAATGAATGTTTCTAATAAGTAACTAGATAAGAATGTTTGGGGTGTGAGTGTTTGCAGTTTACGTTGTAGAGCTAAAAGAATCGTCAGCTTATCAACTTACTTTATTTTGCTCAAAAACCTCATTATAAAAAAAACAACAGCGAATTAGTCTTCCGGGTTTTGATGTCATCTCTGCACCACTCTATTTGGTAAATAAAAACAGAATGATCATTTTTGGGTGAACTGTCCCTTTAATTTGCGGTTGCAAAACCCCTTTTCTTTGGGTATCCCGTGTGTTTGAAGTTTTGTAATGAAAGTTAACAATAAGGTCAGCAAAATATCTCTTTGCAAACTACAGGAAAAAACACACTATCCACTTACAAAAAGCACTTAGACATGAGAAACTTGAGAATCAAACAGAAATGCTTCTGTTTGTTTAGCAAATGTGGCGTCTGAGTCATCTTCTCTGTTCAGGAAACTGTGAAAACATTCTAGCCAGTCATTGTGAACGAGACCAAGCGAGGATATTCGATGTTAATACTTGTGAAGCACATCTATTATTCTGTGTAGATCTGCTACGGGGGTCAATTCATGTATGTTACATGTGTGTTGGAAAGGGATGCTAAAGGTTCTTCATGGAACCATCAATGCCAATAAAGTACCTTTATTTTTAAGAGTATATGTGGCCTTCCATTTAATACATTTTTAAACTAAGGCTTTGTCTTCGCACAGTTCCCTTTTTGAACATTTGGAGCCTGAGAAACCGACAGCATCCAAATGGTTTGTAATTGTAACACGGCTGTTCTCTTTTGTGTGTGCAGGACGAAGCCAGCTAGCGAAACCGAGCGTGAAGATGTCCAGAAACTTCTGGCACTGTGGAAGACTTGGCAGGTGAGTGTACAGGAACAGGTTGTGAGGAACACACTTTGGCTGATTTGAGATCAGGCAGTGAGCCTTGTCTGAAGATGGGATCTTATGTGACACGCTCAAGCTGATGTAGGCGCTGCTAGCACTGTCTCATTGGAGAGGAAGATGGATGAGATCAAACAGAACCGTTTTACAATTAGTTCATGTGTCTGTTGAATATTCACAGACACATTTTTATTAATCCTCAAGCTAATCATTAAGGCCTGGTTCCACAGACAAGGCTTAGATTAAGCCAGAATTGTGCCTTAGTTAAATTAGGATATTTAAGTAGCTTTTATAAGTGTGCCTTTAAAAAAAACATCACATCTTGAGACAAAACAATGGCACAGACATATTTTAAGATATGTCAGTGCAAGTTGCTTCCAGTTAACACAGCTCAAACATGTATTTTAGTCTGAGACTAGCTTAAGCCTTGTGAAACCAGGGGTATATAGTTTAACAGGCGTCTCAAACATTTGCTGCTGCATATTTTGATTTAAGACAAACTTTTTCGTACTCAACTCAATCTGATTTTTTTTTACCATTCGTGTGCTGAAATCACCAAATTAGACCACTATAGTTTGCGAAGCTACGCCATTTTTACCAGTGTCATTTCAAAACATAATCAGCAGTGAAATTGCTTGTATCATGTGGAATTGTTTTTGTGAAATATTTATGCAGATTTTCAGATGCAATAGATTGTAGGGCTTGCAGAACAGACAAATCAACAACATATGAAAAAAAAAAAAGTTTGGTGAGAGAGTCAAATATTTTTGAAAACATGCTCAACTAAACAGTTCCTTTAATGGTAAAGTATATGCATGCAATTCTGCATTAATATCAGTTATTTTCTTTGAAATAAAATGTTATTTTTCTTAAAAAACATTTTTTGATGACAATATACACTACTGGTCAACAGTTTGTGGGGTCAGTAAGTTTTTTTTTTTTAATTAATTAATACTTTTATCAAGCAAGGATGCATTAAACCGAGAAAAAATGAAAGTAAAGACATTTATAATATTACTAAACATTTCCATTTCAAATCAATTCTGCAACTTTTTATTAATAAAAGAATCCTGGAATAAGAAATATCATGGTTTTCACAAAAAAATTAAGCCAATGTTCTCAAAATTGATAATGAAGAAAAGTTTATTGAGCAGTAAATCAGCATATTACAATGATTTCTGAAGGATCATGTGACTGGAATAATGATACTGAAAATTCAGCTTTGTATCACAGAAATAAATTAAATTTTAAAATATATTAAAATAGTAATCAGATATTCTAAATTGTAATAATATTTCACAATTTTACTATTTTTACTGTATTTTTGCTCAAATAAATGCAAGCTTAGTGAGCATAAAAGTCTAAAAAAAAAAAAAATCTTATTGTACAGTGTGTGTGTGTACTTTTGCACCCCTGAAGAAGTCCAGTTTCCCAGTAACATTGTTTTAACATTTTTAACACATTTAACATAACAAAATGTTCATTAAAAGTGAAAAACAGGAACAATTATTTCAAAGTAAATAACAGAAATCAATGCACAATGAAGAAAAAATACATCTAATAACCTTTTTGGACGTAGGCGGATGTACAGTATGTGTAATCAAACCTGCATTACTAATGCAGACTTTTTTTCTATAACATTCCTTTAATGCATTCACTCTCATGTTCATTCTTCTGTAATATTTATTTTTTCTTTGGATGGGGGAGTTGTGGGTGAGTTATGGGTCTGTCCTAAATGTACCCCGGCTGTGCCGTTCCCCTGAGAGGGGAGCCTGGGTCAGCTGATTAAAAAGATAATGAGTTGAAGTGATAGATTTATGTTTTTTTCTGCAATATGTGGCCTTTTGCCGTCTCCCGTAGGAGGCGGTAACTGTATAAATAACAGATGGTGACATTGGAAAGCAACTGCTCCCTCGCCTTAGTTGTCTCAGCCTTTTCTGTCGCTTTGTTAAATTAAACACCACAGTGATTAGGCCCACAACATCCGAAGCATCAGACATGACGCTGCCTCCTTCAGAAAGGCTGTCCTGACTCATGCATATTGACATTTGATCAGGACAAATTTTAATGTTTGAGTCTGCTCATTTGTACATGTGACAGAAGCTTTGGTTGGACATGCATTAGGTTTGTTTTGATGGATTGTGTAAATCATACATGTTGGTCCAAGGTGGTTTAAATATGACAGGATATGAAAATTGCCCTGTTTACTTTCTTAAAGGGATATACACTGAAATAATTGGTGTAGGATTTCCTTAGAAACGACTTTCAATCAGAAATTGCTAAAAGATTTGACTGAAAATTTAAAAAAAAAGAAAAAAAGAAATTTTGAAGTAGAGGGACTGAAATAATATTTTCTTGTAAAACATTCTCAAATAATCTTTTGTTTTATTTATACATTTGATAAATACATAGTTCTGTCATGAAACTCTAGATGGCGCAGGCTGATGGGTCTTAACGCAAGCTGATAATTACAGTGTTAACAAGCTGATTGGTCCATGTCTCATGGACCACAGGTCTCACACATATAAATGGCTTTGAAACAATTTTCACTCAGAAATTTCTAAATAAAATTTCATAAATAATTACAAAGAAATGGCATGTAGCATGAATTAAACGTGAATTTTTTTATGTATTTTCTTGTAAAAACTAGTCCAATAATCTGTTTTAGATACAACTCTGAAAAAACTCTTTTTTTTATGGTGTATATTTTTATTCATAAAAAGTCTTTTTTGGTAATTTTCTTGGTCTTTTTTGAAAGTTATAGAAAGGGTTATTATTGTTAACTATTAAAAACACAATAGTAAAACTATTAAAAACATTTCAGTTAATTGAAATTAGATTTGTCGCCTTGGCAATGAACTGAAATAATAAGCAATAATAAAAAAAAAATAAAAAAAAAACTCGTTAAATTTCGAGAAAAAAGTCGAAATAAAATGTTGAGAATAAACTCGTTAAATTACGAGAAAAAACTTGTTAAATTTCGAGAAAAAGGTCGAGATAAAATGTTCGTTAAATTACGAATTTGTTCTCATAATTTAACGACTTTTTTTTCTCGTAATTTAATGACTTTATTCTTAACATTTTATCTCGACTTTTTTTCTTGAAATTCAATGACTTTTTTTCTCATAATTTAACGAATTTGTTCTCATAATCTAACGACTTTTTTCTCGTAATTTAATGACTTTATTCTCAACATTTTATCTCAACTTTTTTCTCGTAATTTAATGAGTTTATCTCAACATTTTATTTAGACTTTTTTCTCGAAATTTAACGAGTTTTTTTCTCGAAATTTAACAACTTTAATCGTGAGATGGTTTTATTTTTTTATTATGGCTTGGCCCTAATCCTCTTCCGTAGAAATAAGTTTAAAACTATTAACTGGAAATAAATAAAAACTAAAACTTAAATAAAATTAAATTAAACCTAAATAGCAATATTTAAAATAAATCAATAAATTGACAAAAGCACATAAATAAATTACTAAAATTATTAACTATTTATTTTACTAAAATAAACATTAAAACTAAAAAAATACAAATACAAGCTAATTCAAAATATTAACAAAACTATAAAAACTAAAATGACACTGGTATTTTTTTTTTTTGTCCATTTACTTTCATTGTTTGGAAAAGCAACCGAGACATTCCGCAAAACATTTTCTTCAGTCATAGGAATTTTGGAAGGCACGAAGAGTACGTGATAACACCATTTAGATTTTTGGGTCACTATCCCTTTAATAAATGATAAAAAATATAATGTTGTCATCAGGACATTATGTAGGGCAAAGTACAAATCTGTCATTAAATAAGACCTACCCGCCTATAGGGACTTGAAGTACAGATGCCTGTTGAGGACACATGTGCTGTTTTCAGTCGTGATGTGTAGAAGTGGTGTTATTATTCTGATCCAGGAGTTTGTTCTGCAAACCTGAGCCGTTCAGAAACATCTGCTGAGAGGAGACTGATTTCAGATCAGAGAAGAAAGCAACCCTGGATGCTGAGTTTAACGCGGGGAGCACAGTATGTTCCTGCACCTGCAGCTAAATTATCTGTTATTAATTCAACAAATGTAGTGTAACTTGAGAATGACTTGTCTCTGCACTCCTGCAGGGATCTCGCCTGTGATCTGCATCTCCTGCTACCCAAGGTTTTTAGTGCTAGATTTACAGCGCTCTTTCTTTTGATGCAGTAGAAAAAAGATACTTTAAGATGTAGCTTTATCCAACCTTTCCTTCATTTTTATTATACTTTTCACTTCTTATTGTTGTCGTTTGTTGTACAAAGACACTCTTATTCAGAAACTTCTATATTTTTTCCCTCTATTTCCTCTATGTTGTAGCTGTCTATATATATATATATATATATATATATATGTGTTGATCTTATGACTTTCTTAAGGCATTTCTTAAGGCATTATTTTGTCTTGTCATGTTTTCTTTGTCCTGAAATATTATATTATTTATATTATATTTATTATATTATATATTATTATATTATATTATTATATTATATGTATATTTTTTAGTTCTGTCAAATATATATATATATATATTATATATAGATAGATAGATAGATAGATAGATAGATATAGATATATATCTGTTAATGTGTCAGTGTATAAATATAAATTTATGCTATACACACTACAATTTGTACAATTTTTTGTATATAGCTAGAGATTAAAACAACTTATTGGTTGTTATAAACCAACGCAATTAGTGTGAAATCATTAATTTGTTTATTTACAAAGTTGTGTTTATTATGTATTAAAATACATTATTTATTATGGCTTTATTATTTATTTATTGTGGCTTTTACACCAAAGGAATTTTCATATTCCTATAACTCTGGTGGAAGCGCTGACTTTTTGGCATGTTCACACAGAGGAACTGGGAACAATTTTAGAGGACGTTTACACGTCACCGTTTTCAGCTAAAAACGGAAAACTTTGTGTTTTGGCCGTTCGTTTACACAACAAATTTTTTGAAAACAAGTTTCAAAGTGCACTGTATGTTGATTGGCCGACATGCCATACGAAACACGGACACCTGTGTTTTTAAAAAACTGTGTAAACACACAGTTTACGTTTACTTTCTCCACAAACATGGAAAACAGCGACAGATGGACCGACGCTGACATCCAGGCACTTCTCAACCTTTATGCTAAAGAGTTGTTGTTATTTATTGCCTTTTATCATATCACATAAATTAAGCTTACGAACTCAAGATTCAGCCTGTGAAGTCGGATGTTGCTTTACCATGGAAACCTTACTTTAATTTCTTTTAGCAAGCTCCTCCCCTAGTGGGTGGTGACAGGTTTCATATTACAATATTTATTTGAGCTACTTTATAATCAAAACCTTTTCTAATCTTGACAAAACACATATCTTCGAAAGAGTCTCACGGCTCCATATTTGCCAAATGTTTTGTGATAGAAGTGATATTTGGACAGAAATGTATCAATTTGTAACAAGAGAATGCATAAAATTCAATAGAATGTCGGTGACACCCGGTGGCTATTTTTGGTACAACGCCTAAACAAAATCTGATAGGAACTTCAATTTTTGTGATATCAACTTCAAATTTGGAACACAACTTGGTTAGACATATGGCTTTCATTTGATAGCAATTTTATAGTGAAATATATTTGATAAAAGTTTTATATAAAATCTAAAATGTTTAGTACAGTACAGTTGATTTACAGTAAATTTAAACTTCATAACTTTTTCATACTTTAAATAAAGGATTAGTCCACTTTCAAATAAAATTTTCCGGATAATTTACTCACCCCCATGTCATCCAAGATGTTCATGTCTTTCTTTCTTCAGTCGAAAAGAAATGAAGGTTTTTGATGAAAACATTCCAGGATTATTCTCCTTATAGTGGACTTCAATGGCCTCCAGACGGTTGAAGGTCAAAATGACAGTTTCATTGCAGCTTCAAAGGACTTTAAATGATACTAGACAAAGAATAAGGGTTTTCCCTATTCAACTTACGGAACGAACGCGGCTCCAGTTCCGTTTTTTCCCATAAGTAGATTAGGGAAGGTGTAGGACATACAGCGTAAGCTTTTTGAAGAATACGGAAAGCGGAAGCACATGCAAGGCGATCTTTTGTGTTTATAAAGCATATACAGTTGTATTTTTGTAGAAAATGACAGATCGTTTCGCTAGATAAGACCATTATTCCTCATCTGGTATCGTTTAAAGTCCTTTGAAGCTGCACTGAAACTATAATTTTGACCTTCAATTGTGTATAGTACAACAGAATGTGTAAAAAAAGGTTCAATTTTGATTTCATTTTGACTATAACCACCACATTTGACATCTACCAGAAGTCACACTAAACATGATAAATGAAGACGAGCTCATTGCATCATGGGATACATCATCCCACGCTGACGTCCCTCTCTCTCTCTACCTAAAACAATTACACATTCGGATCCACATATACACCATCAAAAACACAGAAAACATGACAGGAAATCGTTAGCGCAGATTAAATAACGTCACTTCAGAGTTCCTACCGCCGGTGCGAATGCAACCAGGAAAATTGCCCTAAAGGGACATTCAGTTCTTAGGGGCCTGTCCTGGTGGCTAGTTCCTATAATTGAGTTCCTATAACTATAACTGAGTCCCTTTGCAAAATGTCTAGTGATTAGTAAGAGAACTGACATTTGTTTCAATGTTGTTGCAGGTGAACAGCCAGTCGTTGTGTGAACATTTAGTAAGATGTGCACATTTTTACTGCCACATTTTTGTGGTGTTGTAAATACTATGATGGGCTGCACAGGTGTGAACACGGTGCTGGTGGCTTGTTTTGAGACATGCATGCACTGGGCTGTATATATGTGTATATATTTGTTTTTAATTGGAAGACATAATGTCAGTAAAGACGCTGAGGTGTCCACATAATACAGATGGATTTGTTCACAGACATTAGTGCATTTAATACAGGCGGGACTGACTGGAGAGGCTCAGAATTGCCACTTGACTTTATGATCCTGAAAGAGGTATCCGTCCTTCCACGCCCCCTTGACAACCTTGTAGCACGACAAGGAACAAAGACAAACGCAGTACGGTTAGAAAGAAAACATTCCAGGGAGGCAATTATTATTATTGAAGGGCGCAAAACAGGTTGTTGGGATGACGTAAAACCTTTCGGGTGACGTGGTCTTGCTATAGGTGTCTTGAAATAATGAAAGGAACTAACAGCATTTGGCTTTTGTGAATTCCCTTAATTGCCGTCCAGGCAACTTTCTTCCTGATGAGCTCTGACGGTCTACAGCTGTGCCTTGCGATATGCCACCAGACGTGCCGTACCTCCAAGCCATGTGTTGGCGGTTGGCCGCCGTCCTTGGTGTCGGAACAGACACAGCTGTGAAAGGAACATCGGTTGTGAACGCACAGATGCCTTCGCCAGAAGTAAAACTTCATCATACATCAATACTTCCTCAATAAGACAACCTTCTTCCCAAGGCTGCAGATTTGGAGAAATCAAACTAAATGAATCCATAACATAATATAACATGTTACAGAAGTGAAATGTTTTAACACTGTGACGTATTGTTTAATTGGATTATATAACTACACACTTTCTCGCAAAAGCAGCGTCTGAACACACATATAATAATCTCTTAGACATTGATTTTAAGAGCAGATCTCCTCAGCGAGGTCCGATTCCCCTCCGCAGGCAGGTCTGATCGATACGGCATCTGTGTGTCAGACACAATTCTGCCTAATTACGCTAATACATCAAACCAGGTGGCAGCGATGTAGGAGATAACGTCACGTCTGTATGTATGCGTGAGGAGATTATCTGCGCTAAAGATTTCCTGTCATGTTTTCTGTGTTTTTGATGGTGTATATGTGGATCCGAATGTGTAATTGTTTTAGGTAGAGAGAGAGGGGGACGTCAGCGTGGGATGCTGTATCCCATGATGCAATGAGCTCGTCTTCATTTATCATGTTTAGTGTGACTTCTGGTAGCGATGTCAAATGTGGTGGTTATAGTCAAAATGAAATCAAAATTGAACCTTTTTTTACACATTCTGTTGTACTATACACAATTGAATGTAAAATAGCCCTATTTTGTCCCAAAATCATGGGTCACTTCACTAACCACGCTTCTGTTTGGATATATATGTGCGAGCTTGCAGTTTCTGGATCATTGGTCCAAAGCGTGTTCCGGGTGCGACAGTGGAGTCGGAATTTCCACGGCTCATTTGTCTGTAGAATGTGTTGCCTCAGGCCAGGCCTCACACCTCTCCATCCTCCAACCGGCCCGTGGAAATGATTTAGACTCAATTTCTTGGTGAATGCGGTGCCCTGCAGATGCATTGGTCAGTCACTCATGATTAACTGCACACATCTACTCCCAGCACGGTTTTCACATGTAGGTCAAAGGGTCAGGGGTGATTCACACCATATCACGTAAGGATGTGACCTATTGCAGAATATAACAATGTTGTAATGGATTGACAACAACGCTGTGGTGGTCAGTGCAATTTATTCAATTATTTATTATGTAATTATTTATGATATATATATTTCTGTTATAATCTACTGAACACAAAAGAAGATATTTTGAAGAATGTTGGTAACCAAGCAGTTTCTGGTCCCCATTGACTGCCACAGTATAGAAAAAAAATACTATGGAAGTCAATGGGGTTACCAACATTCTTCAAAATATCTTCTTTTTGTGCTCAACACAAGAATGAAATTAAAGGATTAGTTCACTTTCAAATGAAAATTAGCACAAGCTTTACTTAACCTCAAGCCGTCCTAGGTGTATATGACTTTCTTCTTTCTGATGAACACAATCTGAGATATTTTAATAAATACCCTGACGCACCCGAGCTTTATAACAGCAGTGAACAGGAGTCACGAGTATGAGCTGAAGAAAGTGCTTCCATCCATCATAAACGTACTCCACACGGCTCCGGGGGGTTAATAAAGGCCTTCTGAAGCGAAGCGATGCATTTGTGTATAGCCATATTTAACAAGTGAAATGAAATTCCGCCAGACCGCCTTCCATACTCAACATACGCCTTCCCTATTCAACTTACGGAAAAAGTGAAATTGACACGATGCCAGTTTACACTTTCTTCGTAAGTTGAATATGGAAGGCGGTCTGGAAAATATATATTTTACTTCATAACTTGTTAAAGGGATAGTTCACCCAAAAATGAAAATTTGATGTTTATCTGCTTACCCCCAGGGCATCCAAGATGTAGGTGACTTTGTTTCTTCAGTAGAACACAAATGATGATTTTTAACTCCAACCGTTGCCGTCTGTCAGTCAAATAATGGAGTGAATGGGAACTTGGTCAATAAGAGTCAAAAAACCTTGCATAGACAAATCCAAATTAAACCCTGCGGCTCGTGACGACACATTGATGTATGTCTGCGTTCAGCATTCGCTTAGTGAGGTCTGATCGCGCTCTGACAACGACAGTGATGTCTCGCGCATATACTTCACTGAGTGCTAGACATCACTTCCGTCAGAGCACGATCAGACCTCACTAAGCGAATGCTGAACAGTTGGACATAGTGGTGTTTTAGAGGTAAAAAAAATTATATAAATGCTGTTCGGTTTCTCGCACAAACCGATCGTTTCGTGTCTTAGGACATCAATGTGTCGTCACGAGCCGCAGGTTTAATTTGGATTTGTCTATGCAAGGTTTTTCGACTCTTATTGATCCAAGTTCCCATTCACTCCCATTATTTGACTGACAGACGGCAACGGTTGGAGTTAAAAATCATCATTTGTGTTCTGCTGAAGAAACAAAGTCACCTACATCTTGGATGCGCTGGGGGTAAGCAGATAAACATCAAATTTTCATTTTTGGGTGAACTATCCCTTTAAATATGGGTTTTTTTTTTTTTACACAAAGCATTGCTTCGCTTTAGAAGGCCTTTATTAACCCCCCGGAGCCGTGTGGATTACACGTTTATGATGGATGGAAGCACTTTCTTCAGCTCAAACTCATGACCCCTGTTCACTGGCATTATAATGCTTGGATGCGTCAGGGTATTCATTAATATATCTCTGATTGTGTTCATCAGGAAGAATAAAGTCATATACACCTAGGATAGCTTGTGGGTGAGTAAAGATTGGGCTAATTTTCATTTGAAAGTGAACTAATCCTTTAATACTAGTTCGGAACAACTTGAGGGTGAGTAAATGAATTTTCATTTTTGGGTGAAGTATCCCTTTAAGCATTTTCACTTCTCAAGTAAATGTATCTTGCAAAGCAAGAGTTATTAGATGTAAACGCCTAGGCCACAATTATTCAGATGGCTAGTTAACTGGTCCCATAAATAGAGTTACTTTAGATTTAGTCCCAGAGCAGTGTTTCCCCTCAGACCTGCCCTTTGTATAATCACGATAATTCCTGCAAATGGATGAACGTCTGTGCAAATCAAGCCTGATGTGCCGCTCTCCACCAGCCAATTTACATGAATGAACTTTTAGGGAGCATTTTACATAAGAACAGCCTACATCATACAATCCCATTGTGAGTGCACGCCATTTCTCTTTAACACACTCTCTCTCCCTTCTACTTTATTGCTCAAACAAGCACAGAAATTCATCCCCAAAATATCCTTAAGCCATTTCAGTTTCAAAAAATGCTGACAGTAATGTCTTTTAAAAAATCCCTCAGCCACTAACAGCAAAGGCCATGTGGCATTTGTGCTCTATCTGTTTATTTAATGTATTTCAATCACCAGTCGTTGGTTCATTCCACTAGATAACATACATTTCACCAAAATTGAGGGGGAGGGGGGTGAATTTTTTGAATATGAATAGAAATGGATAAATTGCCACTGGACGCTGAGCTTTGTCTGTTTGTTGGATTGGCAGAGAGAAGATTGGTTCTCTTATTGACATTTTAATCAAGTCTAGTGGAGAGAGTCTTATTGTGAAGGCATTAACAATGCAACACTCTAGTGGCGTGAATTGTTTCGTTCCGTGTCAGGAATAGAATAAGTTTGGATAGAAAATCCAAAATCGTCTCAATTAGGGAAGTGTATATCTGTCTGAGTCTAGCAAGAAATAACAGGGAAGAGTTTCTATTCATAGATCTGTCGTAGCTGACGTGTTAAGCTCAATGTCTTTTTTTTGCATTAAATTGTATATTAGATTCATGTCGAGTCGCTGTTTCGTGTCAACAAAATGATGTTGGTGAAGCACAAATGTCCTTTGACGCTTCTTTATGAAAGATAACTACTTGAAAAAGAAGGCTTTGGTGTTGATTGAGACGATTTTGTTCACAATTTGTCTCCATCATGCCTCCTTGCAGGGGGGTTGGCATGGCAACCAAGGACAGGAAGTAAATCAGTGCCAGCTGGAAAAGTGGTCGCCAAGGAGACATTGAGCAGAAACTTTGTGGCGCTCATTGACAACAAGGTGGGAGGGATATCTGGGGTCCAGGAGGGGGTGGGGCTAGGGTGTGCCGAGGGAAGTGATGTATTTGCAGAGATGCTAATTAGAAGACAGGACTCATTTGCATTAACAGTGCAGTTTCTGAAAAGAGTTCTGGAATACAGAATACACCAGATGGCCACTTGTTACTTTGGAAGTGCCTATTCTGTTGCAGAATTACGATGCTTCAATTTAATTCATCCAGAATAGAAAATGGGTTCTTAATTAGATTAGTGAAGTATGTAGCTGGAGTCGTTGAGGCAAAAATAGTCAGATGTGTTGTGTTGACTTAGTAAGGTCAATTGAGTATGAATGTTGACCTTTTTATTTACATGTTCTGCATGTTGAAATTAAATTGTTTTTCTGCTTTTTATTAATATTTTTTTGGGTCGAGCACCCATCTTTGAGCATGTTTTTTTTCTGGTGATGTGCATGCTTTTGTCCTAATTTTGCTGCAAGTTGAAATGGTCATCGCCAGTGATAGGGAAAGTTACTTTTAGAAGTAATGCATTACTATATTGCATTACTCCCTAAAAAAAGTAACTAATTGCATTACTTAGTTACTTTTTATAAAAGTAATGCGCTACATTACTTTTGCGTTAATTTTTCTTACCTGAGCCTGGCTTGCTTGTTTTATTGTTTTTTAATAACAACAAAAAAGTTCTATTTTTGGCAAATGTAAAGGCCCTTTCACACCAAAAGATTGAAGGAAATGCATATTTACGCCTGTACAGTAGAGGGCGCAAACAAACCTTTCAACTGTGCTGCCGTTCTGAATTAAAGAAGAATAGGATGCAAGAGAAGGAAGTTCAACACTCTTATTTCTAAATCTAATCTAGTCATTTTTGCTTATTAGTATGGCTGAATTAGATCATTGAAGGTCAGCAGCAAAGACATTGGTTAATAAAGTGAGATTAAATACATAAAGTATATTTGTGTAATTTAATATAGTTAATTATTACAGGTTTTCATACAATTCTGAGTTTGCATTTCACTGTTTTTATTCATTTTATACTGAATGTTTTCGTGCAAGTGAGATAAATGCATGTTCACATTTAGTCTAGAACTACAAAAACCCTCATGTTCACACAGCGCACACAACACCTCTACACTTTATTTCTTTCAACATGAGGAAAGGAGAGCTGTCCAGAACATGTCCTACTTGGCCGTGTTTGGTTTTCATAATTAAGCTGCACAATTGTGCATGAATGTTTGGTCAGTCCAAATATTTATTTATGGTGCTTTCATGCATGACACTCCTGCTATACAGAAACCTGTAATTCTTCTTTATTGTGGAAAAAGCTGTAGATGAAATCATTCATCATCTGGTCTTAGACATGGCTGTTATTTAATGAATAAGATCCATTCAGTTTCATGTGATGCACTTTATCTAGCTGCGGGACTGAATATCCTCTGGTTGGGAATGATGTTGGAGAAAAAGAGAATCTGCCTTAATGGAATCTCCACCATTTTATTGCACCCTGTTCTCCCCTTAATTTCTATGCTAAGATGACCTACTTGTATGCCGCATGTCACTATAGACAGTCAGTCCGTAGAACTCTTCAAAGAGCACCGGTATCTATATCAACTTTATATTTCATCCTTCATGTCATTGTGTACATCCAGACACCTTTATCCATTTCTTCTCATCAGGCGAGTTTTTCCTGACAGTGCTCACCTCGTCTTTCTCTGTGGGGGCCTTTCCACCACTCTCCCTGCCAGTGCATCTCCACCTGCCACCGCCGCGGGGGTCTGGACTTGCGCGGTGCTAACAGATAGTCTGCTTTTGTTTTCACTATTGCCAAAACCCATTTCCTCGCCGCAACCTCCAATTGCGACTGTCTGACAGAGCCCACATACTTTGTTCCATATCATTCCTGAGTATGAGCGTACAGTGATTGATGCAGCTATCCCACCCCCCACCCTTTCTGCCTTTTCCCCCATTCTCGAAAGAGCTGCAGTTCCGCAATGCCCTATAAATGAAACACTGTTGCTCTTTACTGATTTGGCATGACTCATCCTTTTCATCCCCCTTTTTTTTTAGTGGAACCAAGATCTTCCTCGCTGCAGAATTCTCACAGGATTACTGAGAGTCCTAGGGAGAAACTCTCTTTACATGGCCTTTTGGGGAGCTTTGTTTCTAATGGTGTATGCACACCAAAAGCGAAGCGAATATTTGCATCGCGTTACTCACTCCAGATTACCAGATTACCAATTCACGTCATTCGCATCGCCTGGCGCGATTCACGTCTTTGCATTGACTTTGTATGTAATCTACTCCTGCAAATAATGAAATTTGGGAAATGATCTAACTTTTTCCAAATGCTTATTGTTTACATTAACTGACTGGAATGTATTTTAAATTATACAGCAGTTAGTTCTGGTCAATGAATCTGTTTCAAGAGCACATAACAGTCTGACAGCACTGGACTTCACTGTTGCATCACTCCGCTTGTGTTTGAAATGGCATAATTACGCCAGTAGGTGGCAATAAAGCACCTGTTTTTACAAGTGATTCAATGAGTTATTCACTAAATCGATTTGTTCAAAACACTGATTCTCTCAGAAATTAATCAAATTACTCTTTATGAGTGAGTTGACCTATTCACTCATCTAATTTGTTCAAAGCACTGATACATTCAGGAATAAGCAAGTGACTGTCTTTGAGTGAGTCATTGAATCTTTCTCAATCAGTTACTTCAAAATATTGATCCAATTCATAAATGTAGAAAATAGGTGTGTTTGACTTGAAGCGGCGCAGTGCAGACCGATCTGTGAACACACCTAATTACTCACTATGAGTGAGTGACTAAAGCATTAATTCATCCAATTTGTTAAAAACTCTGATTCATTCAGGAATTTAACAATCATCTCTATGAGTGAGTCACTGAATCATTCTCAACTGATTCAAATTCAATGTCAAAAACATTGACTCGTTCAGAAATTAAGCAAATGTCTTGTAATGAGTGAATCGAAACATTCACTCATCCAGTTCATTCAAAAAGAATGATTCATTCAGGAAAAAACTAGTGATTTCTGAGTTATGCATAGAATCATTTTCAACCAGTTACTTCAAAACATTGATTCATTCATATGATTTATGAGTGAGTCACTGAAGCATTCACTCATCTAATTCGTACAGAACACTGATTCATTCAGGAATGAATTAAGTGACCATCTGAGTGAGTCATTGAATCATTCTCAATCAATTCATTCAAAACATTGATTTGTTGAGAAATTAAGTAAATTACTCTTTATAAGTGATTCATTTTAAACGTTCCCTCATCCAATTCAGGAACATCATTACTATGATTGATTAAAGGTGCAATATGTAAGAATTTTGCAGTAAAATATACAAAAACCACTATGCCAGTGTCATATATTTTCTTCAGTTGAGTACTTACAACATCCCAAATGTTTGCAACTATTTGTAAATCGTGAGAAAATTGCAATTTTAACCAAGGCTCCAGGACGTGTGAGGAGTCGACTGTCAATTGCGTCAAACCCGCGTTACCCTCGGTTTCCGGTTTTATTTTGTAGAAACCATGGGAACACCAAAAACGCTTTAATATTTACATGTTTTAATAGACAAGGGAACAACTGTTTTGATATATTTATAGACAGAAAACTAATTATTGTTATATAGCTCAACACGTTTATTTATTGTTTAAATCTAATTTTCTTGATTTTTTGTGAGTACCATGTTTTACCATGCCTCAGAGAAAAACACTATTTTGTGAAGTAGCTAACATAGCATAATCAGATGCAGCTTTATTTTTAGTAACAGTAATACGGCATTTTCTCCATCATACATTTTACAATTAATTGCATGCCATTTATCAACACAAACCATCCAGCATTTAATGTGATATTCTAAAATTGAGCTTACTGCAGTGTGCAACAGTGTCTCACAGCAGCCGCTGAGCGAACGCACAGAGTAACGTTATAACATAATTTTATACACACTTAAATGTATCTAATATGATAAACAGAGCTGTGTTACCTCATACTCATGACCGGAAAAGCGGAAGCGGCGCCGGCGACTGTGGCATAATAAAAGTTCTGCTGCTCGTTGCGTGTGTTGCGCAAATCGCTCCAGCGGCCTCATTCAGCCCCCACAACACTTGGTCCTGCTCTGCTTTACACGACAGTAATGTTAATAATCTCATCCATGAAAATGTTTTTTTCCCAAGTCCTATCCCAATTCTTTTCCACCGGCCGTTGAGGTGAAGACTACATGTCCCAAGATTCCGTGCTCAAACTTGCCGTCATCAAGCTACGCCTTTGTTTTGAATAGACCTCTAGCAACCTCTAGCGGACAGAAAATATTACATAGTGCACCTTTAATTCTGCTTTGTATTTGTTGGGAAATATTTTCATTGACGAAGCAAAAAAATAAAACTTGGGTCTAAAATGTAACTCAGTATTAACAACAGCATTCTCGCTTGTTTGGTATTACTTCACTATTTTTGCTGTGCTGTTGTATGCGCCTTATCATAACATCTGAAGGTTACCGCTGCTGCTGCTGCTGTTGCTGTTGCTGCTGCAGGTAACTTGGTGATTCTACAGTCCATCAGTTGTTCATCCGGCTGTAGATGAATGACCCTGTGGAGAACTTCCACTCCAGCTCTCATTTATATGAAGCAATTCCCAGTCTTGTAAACCAATGGCTGAACCATCATAGTTTATTGATGCTATCCAGCATACCTATGAATTGTGCTCCAGCAGGCCTGCAGATAAATGAAACCTGGCTCAGGGCCTCTCTCTGACTGCGACTGAAAAATCTAAAGGAAATCTTTAATTTTCTCAATACCTAGGGTTTTTGAATAGAGCATGACATGTTTGTTAAATGACAGCATTACTCATGGCTCAGCTTTACCCCCATCTGTGGCTCGGGTGTGTTGCCAAATGACGATGCAATGTACAAGTGGATGTTTTCTTTCATTGTTTTGTTAAAGATATCCTTCTCTTCTATTCTCTTGTACTCCCAAACCCCCTTTTTTCTGTTCTTCTGTTTCTTCCTCTTTCCTTCCTCCCTTCTTCTCTTCTTTCTATTTTCCTTCCCTATCTTTCCTACTTCCATTCATCCCTTTCTTTCCTTCTACTTTGTCTCCGCTTGCTCTTTCAATGTCTTCTCTTTTTCCTCGCCTTCCTCTACATTCTGTTCCTCCTCCATTCTCCCTCTTCCGTTTTACTTCCTTTTATGTTATTCTTACTCCTTTTGTTTTTCCTGTTTCCGCTTCCCTTTTACTTCATCTTCCTGTTTCCTACTCTTCCATGTCCTTTTCTCTTTTCCTTCCATTTCCCTTACTTCCTCTTTTTCCTCTTCCCTTCGTTCATCTTCCTCTCTTCTTCCTCCTCCTTTACTCTTATCCTTGCTTCCTTGTGCACTTATTTAATTTTCCATTCTTCTCTCTCTTCTCCTTTCTTTCCTTCTTTTTTTTTCCTTCCACTTCATCTTCACTTTTGTTTCTTCCTTTTTCCATAATTCTTCTTTTCCCTTTCTTCTTACTTCTTCCCTCTTTACTTCACTTCAAATTCTTTCACCTATTCTTCTTCTCCTCTCCTTTCTACTTTTCCGCTTGCTCTTTCTTCTCTTTTCCTCCTTCTCTACACTTTTCATCTCCCTTCCGTTTTTCTTTTATGTTTTCTTACTCCTTTGTTTTTCCTGTTTCCGCTTCCCTTTTATCTTCCTGTTTCCTCTTCACCTCTTCCATTCTCTCTTCCTTTCCACTTACTTCCCTCCTTTTCTCTTTTCCTTCCATTCCCTTACTTCCTCTTTTTCTCTTCCTTCAACTTCATCATCCTCTCTTCTCCTCTCCTTTACTCTTATCCTTGCTCTCACCTTCCTGTGCACTTATTTCATCTTCCATTCTCTGTCTTCTCTCTTCTTCCTCTTCTTTTCCTTCTTCCTTTTATTTTCCTTCCACTTCATCTTCACTTTACATTTTTCTTCCCTTCCTTCCTGCTTCCCGTAATTTTCTCCTTTTCCCTTCTACTTCATCTTTCTTTACTTCTTATTTTCTCTTTCCTCTGCTTCTACTTCACTTCCTCCTGTCCAATTCCTTTTCACCTATTCTTCCTCCTCTCCTTCTACTTCCTCTTCATTCACCTTCCCTTTTCCTACTCTTTCAACTTCCTTTCACCTTCCTTCGTATTCATTTTCTTCCTTCCTTCTTCCCTTCTCTTCTCCTTCCTCCTCTTCTCTTCTCCTTCTTTATCTTCCTTACTTCCTCTCTTCTTGAAGGTGAACACCATATTAAATCCAATACGCCTCTTGACATTTGATTCTTTGTGCAGAACTGGATGATTGCCATAATGTTCTCACCTCACCCTGCTCACTCTGCCATGTGACGGAAAGTACAGAAGCTTTTCGAGCCCGCACTATGCAAAGAAGCACACAACCACATTGTTGTCAGCAGCAATGGCATTCACTTTCATGTTATTTGAAAAAATTAATTCATTTTGTTACACCTCACACTTTCAAGGCTTCCGCTGCTTGATCCTCTTCTTTACCTCCTTCCCTGCTGAAGCGTTTGCCGCCTGCTTCATCATCTCTTACTGGGCCAGAAGTTTAAAAATGTATTCATTTCATAATCTTATTTTTTGTTTATCATTTTTTTCATCTAATTCCCTTCCCACACGAAATCCAATTTTGCCAGGCTCATTGTTTGAGAAGCAGCAGGATTTTTGTGGAGAGCTTTTTTGTTCATTCCCCTCTCTTTCTCTCTCTCTCTCTCTCCTTGGAGCAACCTAGATTGTGTTATGCAATTTTATTAGTGTAAAATCAAATCAGGGAAGATAAACTGGACCCTGCACTTGAATCCAGCAGAGATTTTCTAGGTTATTTTTTTTTTTTTTTCAAGATTTGTGAAGTTAAAGATTTATCTTTTTGTAATTGATCATTTACATGCAAGATATATATTACAATTATCTCTCCATGAAATTCGATTAAATGAAGTAAAAATGGGCATATCGTTTAACTACTGAAAGTCATTCTCCTTTAAAATGTTTAGTGATAATGCGGTTGAGATTCATGTGTGATCCTCACCAGCAGTCTAGAAGACTTCAGGGCAGCAGTTCAAGTAGATTTGCGATGAAAGAATTGATTGTTATGGCAGTCATTATTAGGTTAAGACCAGCACCCTGCCGAGAGGAAGAGGAAAGGCAAGTGAGAGAGTGAAAAGTGGTACAAATAGTTTTGCAATGCTTTCTACATGGTGTTGTAATGCCCACAGGGAAGAACATCCATGTTCAACAGTTCTCCTTCAGGTCCTACAAACTGACTGTGAGGAGCTTTTCTAGTTCTCAAAGTGTCTACAGAGATGCTATGCTATGCTATGTTTATTAGCAGCAATTTTTCATAATCGATTAGCCGGTGGGTTGTCTTGAATGACTAGATTAGATCAGACTCATTCTTGTATTCAAAAAAGTTTGGACAGAGGCCAACAGGATCTTGATACAAGTTTTCAAAACTCTTTTTTTTTTTCTTTGTAACAAGCTGACAACATGCTAACACCCTCTCGGAGAAATTGTGTTTTTAAACTAGCATGCCAATAGCAATGCTAAGGTCATGACTTTGGTTATCAGGGAGTGCATGAACTGTATATATATATAGTACCTTGAGTGCTAGGGTAAAAGTTAATGATAAAAATGCTAAAGCTAAAACAAAAGTGAGGGGAAAAAACTAGACTCTCTAAATCTAGACTCAATTGACTAGTCGGTTGGTTGATGACTAGTGAACTACTTGACCTGACCAATTCCTTTCAGAATAGACACTGAAATGAGTCACGTACTCATCTGAGGGAGCAGGAGGGAGCAACATACGTCTGTCAACACACTTCCTGTCCCAGGTTTAATTCTCAGTCCGGTCACACACTTCCTTAAGTATCTCTGAGAGCTGAACGCTTTAGATACGTAGGGTTGATTGAAGGATTGGTATAGGTGGGAAGCCATGCTTTTATTTATGCCTCCTCTGCAAGAATAAATAAAGTGACACGGACAGACAAGGCAGCTCATATCTCCCTTGCTGAGGAGAGGAGGAAACAGAGAAAGCAGACCCAATATTGTGGTGCAGCTTTATGTGACTTAGATTGAGAGAGGTGTGCGTGCAGACATGAACTCACAGACACCACACGCACTCCAAAAAAAATGAAATGGATATGAAACACTCTTCCAAGGTCACCTACGGTACGTGTGTGTGAAAATGTTTTGTCTGTGATTCACTTCCACTGGGCTAAAAGGACTTGTGTGGCTATACAGTCTGTGTTTGTGTATTAATGTGACAAAAAAGATTGCAGTGCTTATTCTTTTCCCCCTAGGTTTTCCAATTTACTTATTTATTAGACAGACACTTTTTATTGGAGATTTGCAGCATGCAAATTGATTGCAGCACAGCTTTTATTGCAGTATGTTTGGCTAATTTTCACAATTAATTTAGTGAATCTGGCACTAAAGAGTATGTGCAAATAAGCAACTAAAACTCAATAAGATTGACAATTTAGTATTTATCTTTTGTATATACCTGTATTAGCATTGACTGGTGTCAGTCAGTGTTGTCTACAGTAGTATTCCAAACCTTACATGGTTCTTTCTCTCTCTTTTTTTGTAGTTTGGCCTAATAAAACCCTTCCCAAAGAGTGGAGAACCTGTCAGCGAATTATGAATGATAAACAAGATGACCTCCTCCCTGATGCAGCAGACGATGAGAGGTCCTAGGTGGAACCGGGCCCTGTCCGACCCATTGTTCGTGCTGTCACTGGCCCTGCAGCTTCTGGTGGTGGCTGGCCTGGTGCGAGCGCAGACCTGCCCTTCCGTCTGCTCTTGTAGCAACCAGTTCAGCAAGGTCATTTGTACGCGACGTGGCCTTCGAGATGTACCTGATGGTATTTCCACCAACACAAGGTACCTGAACCTTCAGGAGAACCTCATCCAGGTGATTAAGGTTGACAGCTTCAAGCATTTGAGGCACCTGGAGATCCTACAGCTCAGCAAAAACCATATCCGCAACATCGAAATCGGAGCTTTCAATGGGCTGGCCAACCTCAACACTCTGGAGCTCTTCGATAACCGTTTAACCACAATCCCCAATGGGGCTTTCGAGTACCTGTCCAAACTTAAGGAGCTTTGGTTGAGGAATAACCCTATTGAGAGTATACCCTCTTATGCCTTCAACCGTGTACCATCGCTGCGAAGGCTAGACTTGGGTGAGTTGAAAAGGCTCTCTTATATCTCAGAAGGTGCCTTTGAAGGCCTAAGCAACTTGCGGTACCTGAACCTGGGCATGTGCAACTTGAAGGAGATCCCCAACCTCATTCCTCTTGTTCGTTTGGATGAGTTGGAGATGTCAGGAAACCAGCTCTCTATAATTAGGCCAGGGTCTTTCAAAGGCCTCGTCCACTTACAGAAACTGTGGATGATGCATGCGCAGATCCAGACGATCGAGAGAAATGCCTTTGATGATCTCCAGTCCCTTGTGGAGCTCAATTTGGCCCACAATAACCTTACTCTCCTGCCTCATGACCTCTTCACCCCACTACATCACTTGGAGAGGGTACACTTGCACCACAACCCCTGGAATTGCAACTGTGACATCCTCTGGCTCAGCTGGTGGCTAAAGGAAATGGTGCCGGCCAATACCAGTTGCTGCGCCCGCTGTGCATCACCTACTAGCCACAAAGGGCGCTACATCGGCGAACTCGACCAGAACTATTTCCATTGTTATGCACCGGTGATCGTGGAGCCACCGGCGGACCTGAACGTGACTGAGGGAATGGCAGCAGAACTGAAATGTCGAGCGAATTCTTTGACCTCAGTCAGCTGGATCACGCCCAATGGGTCCATCATGACGCATGGGGCGTACAAGGTACGCATTTCCGTGCTCAACGATGGGACGTTAAACTTTACCAATGTCACGATGCAGGACACTGGAACATACACTTGTATGGTGAGCAACTCTGCAGGCAACACAACAGCCTCGGCTACACTCAACGTGTCCTCGACAGAGAACAGCAGCTTCAGTTACTTCACTACAGTTACCGTTGAGACCACAGAAGCGTCACATGATGAGGGCCACCCAACGGTACAGCAGAAAGGCGGCCCCACTCCTTCTTCTGGAATTTGGGAGACTTTACCACCTTCCTTCACCACCACTACCACCACCACAGCACGGACGCCAATGTCCACAAAGGCCACCGACAAGACCTACACCATCCCTGTCACGGCCCTGATCGACGGCTCCCTCAACACCTTGGATGAGGTCATGAAGACCACTAAGATCATCATCGGTTGCTTTGTGGCCATCACACTGATGGCCGCCGTCATGCTGATCATCTTTTATAAAATGCGCAAACAACATCACCAGCAGAACCACCACGCACCGACACGAACCATTGAGATTATCAACGTGGATGAGGATTGTGTAACGGGTGGACCTACCATGGAGGGCCATCTTGCCCTTCCCCCACTGGAGCATGAGCACCTGAATCATTACACTGCTTACAAGACTGTGTACAACCATGCCTCCACCATCAATTCTATACACACAGCTCTGCCCACGAACCTTTGCTAATTCGGGCCAGCTCAAAAGACAATGTACAAGAAACCCAGATCTGAACTGCTTTTCATAATGGGGATTAAACGAAGAAAAAAAAAAGACCTCTAAAACTCTTAAGGAACAGTATGTGACATATCGATTTTGAAGATTGTCGAAACAAAGACAATAGACCGATGCAAGACGTATAAGAAGGATGTTGATGGGTAGAAAAGGACATTGGGAGTTGAGTGTACGTCAACAGTTTCAAAAGTGTCTTTACAACAGAAGTTATTTATTTAAGGAAAATAACTATTGTGGTTTAATCAAGAAAAGATGTAATCAGCAATTATTTTTCCAGCAATTATTTCTCCATGTTTTTTAATGTTATTTTAAGAGTTGTTGGTTTACTAATTTGCTTTTAAACTCTGTTTAAATTTGTTGTTCTGTATGTGTGGACCCAATTCAAAGTCACTCGCAGCTGAATCTGAAACTGTCCATCTGTCTGAAACCTCAAAATTCACTTTTAATGTCAATACTTTTAAAATATTAGGTTATAGATTGTCATATTACAAAACATCCCGTACCATAATTGTTTAAACTGATCACGCTAATTCTAAATGATTTATTTTTTGACTCCCCTTAATTAGTGATATTTGACAATATCACATTATTCAGTTACCCTTGCTGAAAAATAAGCTTTTAAAACCAGATTAAGCTGGTCATGGTTGGTCTCCAAGCTTGGTCAGGCCCATCTGTTGGCTGGTTTTAGAGGGGTTTTGGGCACTTTTCAATTGGACAGGTTGGGAGACAAGCTTAAACCAGATATTTTTTCAGCAGGGATGGCTGCTACAAATTATATGCAGATGTATACCTGGCTTCTATACTCTAAAATTTAGAACAAAGAGCCCTGGAAACATGTTCCCATTTAAAACCTGGCCAAATGTTAGGAACACATGTCTATTTGATGCATGCAGGGCAATTTTGAATCATTTCTGTGCTCAGACAAGAAGATTTATGATTAAGATAGCATTTGGGGTTGGCCCACTTGCTTTTAAATGCATTTTTAGGCATCTCCTGCTTAAAATAAGCTTTATGTTCTTAAGCAGTTTTCTGCATCTTCTTTAACATAGCAAACAACATTGTGAGTTCTTGTGGCAGTTCATCCTTAATACCCTACTAGACTTTCCCAATACTCATACACAAATGCAGCATACTCATTCTATGCCAAATGCTATATGGGCAGGGGGCCGAAGACTGTAGGCCTTTATTCAAAGGTTGACAGATTGGAATGGCAAAAGCATAGAGATACTGACATAGCACCATTTCCATTGCAATCCATTTTATCTTGGTGCTCTCCATGGATACAGTTGAATGAATTCATTCTGGGATGGTCTAAAAAGCCAGACATAGAACCCTGAATAACAGGGCAAAGTCAGATCTAAGGCTTCCAAAGATGCCACAGGTGTGTCTTTATAGATTCTGTAGATTCCTCTCACTAGTTCTTTTTTCCCTCCATATTCTATCTTCCAACATTCTGCGCTGTCAATCTTTTTATAGGCAGTTATGCAATTCTTTTTAAACTTCTAAATCGTATTCAATCACTTTTATTTATTTTCGGTACAGACCGAGAATGATACATCCATCTTTGGCTTTACACATGCTGTAGTCTTTGGCTGCAGGGGGAATGACTTGAGATTATGAATTAATTTATGAAATCAGAATGGCCTGAGACGGTCACTATAGAAACCAGTGACCTTGGACGGGGCGGGTGTGGGGGCGGTGAGTAGTCGACAGACATTGGGTTGACACTGTAAATGTAAATGTATGAGTCAAATGGGAGAGCGAGGCTGGGTGAAAGAGCCAAAGTGGACTCATTTGAAGTGCATCATTTAATCTATAAAGCAATCTAGAGGGCTATAGGTAATTTGAAGTAAACCAATAAACCTGTGACATTTTATTCAGATTCGTTCGTTTCGTTTCGGCCATTCATAATTAATGCAAAATGCACAGGGGACTGACAGAAAGATTTTTCTCTTGCTTTTTTGGTGTTAATACAGATGCTGACTGATACCATGTGGCATTTGGTGAACCTTTCAGTATCGTATTTTGTTCACACACCAGATGCACTCTGATTTTTAAAGATCTAATGCAATTATGTTTGTCAGCTTTGCTATTTCAGTACATTACAAAAAAGTTTTTGAGCGTACCTCCTGCCCACTAGAAGCAAAGGCCATCTGGTACATTTTCTAATCAAGATATACAAGCGTGCAAAAAAAGACTGTTCTTCATCTGGATATGCTGCTCTTTCGAATCTTAATTAATTTCCTTGTCTTTCTGATTTTATTTTGTGTTGTCACTGAAATTGACGTTAATCTAAACACAGGTTCATTACAGCAAAAGAAGATCCTTATTGCCAATGGAGTTTAGCACAAATGTAAACCAAGTTATTGAGTTGAGTGTTGCTTTCAGTTCAGCATTTTATTTATTTATTTTGAAGATTTGGATCATTGTCTTAAACTGTCAATTTTTGGAAAAATTCCATGAGGTTTTTTTTTTTTTGGTATGTTTGTTCTGTCCCATCATGTAAACACATCTGTGTTTTGGGTTTCGGTTAAGGAGGGAACGAGATGCTTTTCTCTCCGTTCCACGTAACTTCTTTCTTTTCGTCTCTGAGAGGGAATGCTGTTCTAGTGGTAGATTTCTATAAAAATAAATTTTGAAAATAAAAACAAAAAAACAAAACAAAAACTTTTTAAATTTTAATTTTACATGTGCCAACCTGTTCTAAAAGATAAAAAAAAAAAGAGAGCGAGATATGCTGTAAAAGACGACTGGATTGATTTTCATGTAAACATTATTTCATGACCTTAAAAAAAAAAAAAAAAAAGATGGAGATCGATTATAGAAATCAGAGTTTGTAGTTCATACACAAGATAAGGTTACAAATAAACTATCATTGTCTTTTCTCTGTTGTCTCCTTACTTTTTTTTCACAAAGGTGCTTTGTTAAAATGAGATGTTAAATTGTAAGCACAAAAATTGATAACAGTAACACTGTCTTGTATTTTAAATTACATACTTCATGCTTCAAACTTTGGGAAAAACATATTGTGTGTGTGTGTGTTACTGCTTTAAAACTTATCAAAACAACATTAGCTTTCTGTGTGTGTGTGTGTGTGTGTGTGTGTGTGTGTGTGTGTGATGTGGTTGATTCAGTATTTAGAGTGTGAATGGCTCCAACAGTTGTTTTGAATTATAAGACAGAATTAGATATGAGTGAATTGAGAAAAGGTACATGAAATGTTCTTTCCTACACTCTCAGAAAAAAAAAAAAAAGTAAAAACTGTCACTGGGACAGTACACTTTAAAGGGTTAGTTCACCCAAAAATGAAAATTCTGTCATTAATTACTCACCCTCATGTCGTTCCACACCCGTAAGACCTTCGTTCGTCTTCAGAACACAAATTTTTTGATAAAATCCAATGGATCAGTGAAGCCTCCATTGCCAGCAAGATAATTAACACTTTCAGATGTCCAGAAAGCTACTAAAGACTTATTTAAAACAGTTCATGTGACTACAGTGGTTCAACTTTAATGTTATGAAGCAACGAGAATACTTTTTGTGCACCAAAAAAACCCCAAAATAACGACTTTATTCAACAATATCTAGTGATGGGCGATTTCAATACACTGCTTCTTGAAGCTTCACGAATCTTTTGTTTCGAATCAGTGGTTCGGATAGCCAAAGTCACGTGATTTCAGTAAACCATAAGTGTTTTGAAATTTCAACAGTTCACCACTGGGGGGCGTGACGTTGGCAGTTTGACACACGCTCCCAACAATTGATTTGAAACAAAAGCTTCGAAGCTTCATGAAGCAGTGTTTTGAAATCGACCCATCACTAGATATTGTTGAATAAAGTCATTATTTTGTTTTTTTGCCACACAAAAAGTTTTCTCATCGCTTCTTAACATTAAAGTTGAACCACTGTAGTCACATGAGCTGTTTTAAATATGTCTTTAGTAGCTTTCTGGGCATCTGGAAGTGTTAATTATCTTGCTGTCAATGCATGCCTCACTGAGCCATTGGATTTTACCAAAAATATCTTAATTTGTGTTCCGAAGATGAACGAAGGTCTTAGAGGTGTGAAACAACATGAGGGTGAGTAATTAATGACAGAATTTTCATTTTTGGTTTAACTAACCCTTTCAGGTACTAATATGCAATTTTGAAATTGTACCACCCCAGTGACAGCTTACGTACTGTACCTTTTTTTTCTGAGAGTCTAGCTGATATAAAGCAGCTGGACGTAGTGCATGTTGCAGTGTGAATAAATTTCACTGGCTGCCTCACTGTGTTCATCAGTGAGCACAACAGTGCTGTGCTCCGAGACAAATACCTATGAGACATGACTCTACTCGTTTTACTTGTGCCTGACTGTTTTTAATGAATGTAATTGAAATATTAAAGAGGAGAGAAGAAAAATCAGTTTGGATCAACGTCGAAAATAGATTTGTGTGCTTTTTTTGTGTGTTTTTTCAGTAGTTTGGGCTCTTTGATATTTAGTTTTGCAGTATTTTATTACACAATTAGACATGTATCAATATTTACCAACAATTTATCACTAAATTAATGTAGGGGAAAAAAATAGCCTTTAATCACATTTGTGTTTAATCATTTAGCAGATGCTTTTATTCAAAGCAACTTACTGATTATGAAAAACAAGCAATTTGTCATACAGGAACAATATCACAATAGAACATTTGGCGGAATAAACTAGAGTGCAAGTGTAATACAGAGAAGAAGAGAACAAAAAATGTTTAGTTGTAAAATGTAGTGTCATTATACACCGATCAGGCATAACATTATGACACCTTCCTAATATTGTGTTGGTCCCAATTTTTGCTGCCAAAACAGCTCTGACCCGTCGAGGCATGGTCTCCACTAGACCCCTGAAGGTGTGCTGTGGTATCTGGCACCAAGATGTTAGCAGCAGATCCTTTAAGTCCTGTAAGTTGTGAGGTGGAGCCTCCATGGATCGGACTTTTTGTTCAGCAAATCCCACAGATGATCGATTGGATTGAGATCTGGAGAATTTGGAGGCCAAATCAACACCTCAAACTTCTTGTTGTGCTCCTCAAACCATTCCTGAACCATTTTTACTCATTATCCCTTAAATGCATGACTGTTTCGCCAATCATTCTTACATATTCGGGTCTTTATCGACCCGGATCTATATCTAACATGGAAGGATCTCTACCTGTCGCGATAATATAAAACTCCTCTGATATTAGAGTAACAATTACAGAAGAATAAAATAAATCGTATTTTGTTACCTTTTGGAGCTTGAAATGGCTCAGTTTGAGCAGATGTTTTATGCCATCATCACTGTCCTCGTCAGAGCTCATTTCCCAGTAAATTCAGCAAATAATAGGCTAGTTTTATGTTTCTGGTCACGAATATGAGCCCATTCGCGATCTCAAACGTATTCTCAAAACTATTTCATTTTCAACATCTTCAAAATCAATATTTCGATCGCTAACAGCTTCACCAGATCAATCCAGTAACAGTTACAGTCATATTTGATTGCGTTCAGTACTTGCTCTGCAGTAAATCACTGAGCCATTTCATGTTGTTATTATTATTTCGTTTTCTGTCTGAAAGAGTCGTCACTTCAGCATTGTGTATCAGACACTGCCACCTTGTGGAATAAAGGTGAATCGCACTTATTCCGTCATCTAAGATTCAATTATTGTTGTGCAGAAAAATATATGTACACTCATACACACCTCGGGTCGTTTGCGACCCTATACAATTTTTACAAAAAATGAATACAAAAATAGGCATTCTTTTATAATTTTATGATTTTTTTCTTGTTATATTCTTTATAATGAATTGATTGAGGAATACCAAGAAGGTAGATGTCTAACTTTAAAAAATGAACGAGGAGGAGGGTAGTGAATGACGTCCCGGGTCACAAAAGACCCGAGGTATGCATTTAAGGGTTATCCTGCTGAAAGAGGCCACAGCCACCAGGGAATACTGTTTCCATGAAAGGGTGTACATGGTCAGCAACAATGCTTAGGTAGGTGGTACGTGTCAAAGTAACATCCACGTGGATGGCAGGACCCAAGGTTTCCTAGCAGAACATTGCCCAAAGCATCACACTGCCTCCCTCAGCTTGCCGTCTTCCCATAATCGTCCTGGTGCCATGTGATCCAAGCGACGCACATGCACCCAGCCATCCACATGATGTAAAAGAAAACGTGATTCATCAGACCAGGCCACCTTCTTCCATTGCTCCATGGTCCAGTTCTGATGCTCACGTGCCCAATATTGGTGCTTTTGGCGGTGGACAGGGGTCAGCATGGGCACCCTGACTGGTCAGCGGCTATGCAGCCCCATACGCAACAAACTGTGATGCACTGTGTATTCTGACACCTTTCTATCAGAACCAGCATTAACTTCTTGAGCAATCTGAGCTACAGTAGGTTGGATCGGACCACACAGGCCAGCCTTCGCTCCCCACGTGCATCAGTGAGCCTTGACCACCCATGACCCTGTCATCGTTTCACCACTGTTCCTTCCTTGGACCACTTTTGATAGATACTGACCACTGCGGACCGGGAACACCCCACAAGAGCTAAAGTTTTGGAGATGCTCTGACCCATTCGTCTAGTCATCACAATTTAGCCCTTGTCAAACTCTCACAAATCTGTACGCTTGCCCATTCTTCCTGCTTCTAACACATCAACTTTGAGGACAAAATGTTCACTTGCTACCTAATTTATCCCACCCACTAACAGGTGCCGTGATGAAGAGATAATCAGTGTTATTCACTTCACCTCTCAGTTATGCCTGATTGGTGTATTTGGACATGGTTTTTGAGCCTGTATTTTAAAGCCCTTTCTGGATGTTTGTTTCCTGCTTCACATATGTTAATTTCCCTTGTTGATGTCATAGCTGATGAACTGTCCTGTGGCCATCTGTTTAGGGATACATTACACAACGATGATAAAAACAGAAAAAAAATTTCTTTTGCGTTTTTCGCAGATGACACTTTTGTCAAAATGATCCTCGTTCACGCGGATCTGCGAAAACGCATGAAAACGTTGTATTCTGCTTCCAGACCAGTAGTTGGCGATGTCACTTTGTAAAAAAAAACACTACGCGCCTATAGAACATGTACGCATGCACATGATATCACAGGAGACGATAATGGCATAGCTTTCAAAAACTCGCACTTTGAAACCCATTTTCAAAAGTTTGCATTTTCAGGTCCCCAAAATGCAGCTGTCGTGTAAATGAACAACCAAAACTCATGCATTTAAGATAAATTATGGAGCAGAAGGGCAGTTCACAGAGGTTTGATCTTGGAAGGCTGGCCCACAATACAACAGGAGTTATTTCCTGGGATACTGCCAACACATAATAGCAAAAATTGTTATCTTAGCCTATTGCTGCATTTTAGAAAAGTATTTAAGCAAGGACACTGTTTAATTTGAATACCTGAGTCAGTATTTAATGAATGAATATTTTTCCAGAATATGCTCCACAGAAGAAAGAACATCATTCAGGTTTGGAACGTCATGAGGGTGAGTAAATGATGACAGAATTTTCATTTCGTTAAGAAAAAAAAGGAGAATTTCTTGCTTAATCGCTATTCCCCGGGTTGTTGTTCAGCTCAAAGGTTTATTGACTAGCAAAGGATTGACACATTTGTGCATACACATCTTTGCATTTCATTAACAATGTCGAGCAGCAGCAGAGAGCAAAACCATCTCTGCGAAGACAACAGGCGCATTCACATAGAGCCGCACAATTCACTCGGCAGCAATTATCAGCACATTTTCGTTTTGATTAAAATTCGCTGTGTGCCCTTTGTAGTCGTGCATACTTTGCATGTTATTGTTTTCCGAACACTTCCCTCGAGTTTCTGTCTCTCTTGCTCAGTATTAGTCCCGTCTGTGAACTTCTGCACTACATCCTCCTTTTCATCTCCCAGTTGTGCCCTGAATGCAACTTTACGCTGAATTGCTGTGTAAAAAAAATGGAAAGAAGAAAACGATTGTCCCCAGATACCTCTCATGGAAAATGTCTGTTTGTATTTGCTAAAGGTGGTTTTAAAATGCTCCAGGGAGCAAATGGCTCAGTAATGAGAGAAAAACCTGGCTCTGTGAGTCAAGATTATGTATTTTTGCTAATTAAAGGAGGACACATATGTCCAAGCAAAATGAGCTACATTTGGCCTCTAAGACCTCCAGCATGCCCTTGTCAGCCCGACAGAACAGCCCTAGTTCTTTGATGGCCGATCTAAAGACAAACAGGTCGGATTTGCTCTCATTGCCAGGAATGGACTGGCCACAGGGGGTACCTTGTTTGTCACTGGCACATCGCAGAGCTTGTGCAAGATGAGCATTTGTGGTTAAAAAGTATATAACCTTTATTTGTTTTAGAAAATGACCGATCGTTTCACCTAGATAAGACCCTTATTCCTCGTCTGGGATCATGTAGAGTTCTTTAAAGCTGCACTGAAACTGCAATTTGGACCTTCAACCCGTTGAACCCTGTTGAAGTCCACTATATGGAGAAAAATCCCTGAATGTTTTCCTCAAAAACCTTAATTTCTTTTTAACTAAAGGAAGAAAGACATCTTGGATGACATGGGGGTGAGTAAATTTCCAAGTCCTAGATTGTAGGTTATTTTATACACATAATTATTTGCTGTGGGGAGGTCCATCCCTGCCCATTTGATAACCGACCTAATCCTGTTTTCATATTTACATTAATGATTTGTGTTATAATTACATCAGCTTCCTCTCTTCTGGTCACATATGTTAATCACTGCTCTCGTTTAATCAGATCTATTAATCAAGCGAGCAATTAACAGCAATGTGCTGCTCCCTACGGTAAAACAAATGTCTCACACCACATTTTTTAACATTCATATGTTTGCTTTGTTTTCTGTTATTGCAGGTCTTTCAATCTTCTGGACATCCAATTAACTTCCAACTAAATTTTTAGATGAGTGCGGATCAGAAAGGCGTTTGCAGGAATTCTTGCAGGAATCCTTTCTCCCTTCATTAAGAGACGGGTATTAGTTTATTCCAGACTGAGCGTGAGATGTGAGAATAATTAGTTCCATCTAATCATGTGGAAAAGCGCTGGAATGGATCCACGGCTCTGATCCGTCAGCAAACATTCGACAGACAAACAGAGTGATGAACGAGGGATGAATGGATGTAATTGGCCGATTTAGATCGTCACCACGCCTCGCTCCACCGTGAGCAGAGTCTGCTATCGGCAACACAGACACTACAGAGTCACATTCATGTTCATATTCCGTAGACAGTTTCATAGATACAAATTTTTTAGGTTCCTTAAGAATATTTTAAACTTTTCTTCCACTCTAGTCTTAAGATATAAGAACTAGCTTTGAGAACTTGGCATGAAAGATTTGGCACGAAATGTGGTCCGCATTGCAACTTCATATTCTGGCCAAAAGCACCCACTCATACAAGACATGAAAAGGGTCAAATAAATATAACAGTATAACAATAATATAATATCTAACAGCAGATACTGAATCAGGACAACCTGTTTTTCTCAGGCACTCTTTACTTAAACTGTGTCTGACAGAAGAAGCAACTATAGAAGCTTGTTTCCGCCACAGAATAAAAAAAATAAAAGATAATTGTGACTTTTCGCACAATTGTGTGAGTTTACATCTCGCAATTCTGACTTTTTTTTATCAGAATTGCGTAATATAGATTCTCAATTGCGAGTTATAAAGTCAGATATAATTGCAAGATATAATCTCGTAATTGTAAAATAAAGTCAGAATTTTTTCCGCAATTACGACTTTTTTCTTAAACTTTATAACTCACAATTGTGAATTTATGTCTTGCAATTCTGACTTTATATCAGCAATTTTGAGGAAAAAAGTAAGAATTGCAAGATATAAACTCAAACTCGAAATAAAGTCAGAATTTTTCAGACTTTTTTCTCAGACTTTATAACTTGCAATTGCGAGTTTATATCATGCAATTCTGATTTTATAACACGCAGACTCGCAATTGTGAAATAGATTTTTTTCGCAATTCTAATTTTTTTCTCAGACTTTATAACTCGCAATTGCGAGATATCAAGCAATTCTGACTTTATATCACGCAATTGCGACTTTATATCACCAACTTTGAGAAAAAAGTAAGAATTGCGAGATATAAACTCGCAATTGCGAAATAAAGTCAGAATTTTTTCCCCAATTCTCAATTTTTCTCAGACTTTATAACTCGCAATTGCGAGTTTATATCACGCAATTCTGACTTTATATTGCGACTTTATATCAGCAATTTTGAGATAAAAGTAAGAATTGCGAGATGTAAACTTGCAATTGCAAGAAAAAAGTCAGAATTGCAACTTTATAATGCAATTGTGACTTTATATCAGCAATTTTGAGAAAAAAGTAAGAATTGCGAGATATAAACTCGCAATTGCGAAATAGTCAGTTTTTCGCATTTCTGACTTTTTTCTCAGACTTTATAACTCGCAATTGTGAGCTTATATCACACAATTATGACTTTATAACACGCAATTGCGACTTTATATCAGCAATTTTGAGAAAAAAAAGTAAGAATTGCGAGATATAGACTCGCAATTGTGAAATAGAATTTTTTTTGCAATTCTGACTTTTTTCTCAGACTTTATAACTCGCAATTGCGAGATATCAAGCAATTCTGACTTTATATCACGCAATTGCGACTTTAGATCAGCAATTTTGAGAAAAAAGTAAGAATTGCGTGATATAAACTCGCAATTGCGAAACAGTCAAAAAATTTTTGCAATTGACTTGTTTCTCAGACTTTATAACACGCAATTGTGACTTTATATCACCAATTTTGAGAAAAAAGTAAGAATTGCGAGATATAAACTCGCAATTGCGAAATAAAGTCAGAATTTTTTTCCCAATTCTCAATTTTTTCTCAGACTTTATAACTCGCAATTGCGAGTTTATATCACGCAATTCTGACTTCATATTGCGACTTTATATCAGCAATTTTGAGAAAAAAGTAAGAATTGCGAGATGTAAACTCGCAATTGCAAGAAAAAAGTCAGAATTGCGACTTTATAATGCAATTGTAACTTTATAAAAGCAATTTTGAGAAAAAAGTAAGAATTGCGAGATATAAACTCGCAATTGCGAAATAGTCAGTTTTTCGCATTTCTGACTTTTTTCTCAGACTTTATAACTCGCAATTGTGAGCTTATATCACGCAATTCTAACTTTATAACACAATTGCGATTTTATATCTCGCAATTCTGACTTTTGATCACGCAATTGTGAGTTTTATATCAGCAATTTTGAGAAAAAAGTAAGAATGTGAGGTGTAAACTCACAATTGCGAGAAGAAAAATCAGAATCATGAGATGAAAGGTCGCAATTGTCTTTTTATATATATATATATATATATATATATAAATTATTCCATGGTGGAAGCAAAATTCCATAGGCATTTTAAAATTCCATAGGCAATTTAACCATTTATTGCCATCATACATGCATCTCGGTCTTGCAAAGTGAAGAAAACGAGTTTGTTTCCCAGAGGCAATGTGCAACAGAGGGTTAAATATGAACAATGAATGCAATTTATAACCTCTTTAATGACACACCAGTAGGAAGTGTGCCTTTTTATGCTTCTTTTGAAGCTCTCCAGACAACTTAGTGTCAACTTATGAATCCGGTTAATAATACTTAGTAATTAGGTGACTGGGAAATACAAAGCGGTTTTCATAAATGTCCTTTTTATGAGGCAAAACCAGAGCTTTGAGCATGTTTAATGACTTCTATAGTAAATAGTCTATTGCCTCAGTACACTGTGACGAATTCCCCAAAGCGTTCACTTTGAGAATGTCACATGGTCGTAAATTTTTGGTTCCACTTCATATCCTGTTTCAATGTAGTCGGCTACTTGTAATAATGGCAGTAACAGAAGCAATTTGTGAGCACAGATGTGTGAATGTTTAGGGAAAATTGTGCCAAGAAAAAAGACAGGGAGGCAGGTATGTGCTATTACAAAGATATTTGAGATTTTTTTTTACAAATTTATGGATACATCTGTGAAATATAACTCCGCTGTACACTGAATTGAAACCGTCATGGCATAGTTAAGCTGTGAATCTAAGACAACAACATTCAGATTCATTTTCTGAAGGGATGCTTGATGTTAGATTAACACAGAAACATACATATATGCTTAATCCAGTTTATGTGCTGCCTGATTCCATCCAGGAACCGAGCAGATCAAGAGGAAATTCGAGGGCACAAGAGAGAGCTTCCACAAACCATCTGTGGCCATCTGCTCTTCAGTGAAACCTGACATAGCAACAGACCTCTAGTGGAGAGCAAATGTCAGTTACATTTGCCAGCACGCCTATGATCTGAATATCAGCAAGTATACGCTATAATTAAATTAGTGTAAGAACTTCTGTGCATATGAGGAACGTCTTGCACTTTTTGTGACTTCTGGGGCCTGAAGACAAATGATCGAGACATTATGAAGAAAAAAAAAAAAAACGTGTCACTTTAATTTACAAGACGGAATAATTATATAAAGTAAAAGAGGCTTTGTTTGAGCTCTGAAGACAGATCTTCACATGCAGAGCTTGCAGCCATTTATTATTTTCTTTATGTAAAGTATTGTATGACATCCACAAACTGGTACATAAAAAAAAAAAAAAATCCTTCCTTTATCTTTTAAAATATATTCAAAACTATTTTTTTGTTGACAGCTTTAATCATTATTGTTGGTAAAAATATTTATTTTATTTTTTTCCCCCCTAGATAACTCTGTGTTTCATGACAGAAGATTTGGAATGAGGAAACGATGAACAATAATTCACAGTTTTAGGTGAACTGTCCCTTTAAGCCTCCTTTGTCTCCTCTCAAGGTGAGTATTTGAGTTTACATCAGTGTGTTTGGGGGTGTGTATAGGGGCCTCTTGTCAGGGGTCCCGCTGTTAGCAACACAAGAGCATTTAGTCATTGTAGACAGGCAGACAGCTGTGGTTGGGCACAAGGACCCTGTTGCTAGATTAATATCCCTCGCAAGATCGAACCGAGATGCCGGGAAGAAGAGCTGACTCAACTACATCAACCCTGGATTTAGGGCCATTTTATTGATATATCAGAAAAGTTTAAACTGCAATGAATTTTAAAAGACTGTGCGTATAGATTTCTGCAGGCCCATCTGAACCGCTTTCACCAGATAACTGTTGTTTTGCTATATTTTTTGCCGTATATCTATGTTTTGTGTAAATCGTGTGCACATGATTAGGATGTTGAGAGAGGTAACATCTCCCCTGATCCTCTTTACTGTTGTACGACTGGAAAACTACAACAGATTATTGAGACATGAGGGTTTGTGAATGAATGAATAAACTCAGTTATGGTGATTATATTCAACTTGAACAGTTGCATTTATATTAAATACAACAAAAACACCTCTGTTTGCAGAATACATGCAGGCACTGGGATCTGTGAATTTTGACTTTTTTCCTCGAGTTTATATCTCACAGTTATTACATTTTTTTCTCAGAGTTGCGAGAAAGTCAGAATTGCGAAAAAATTAAAGGCAGTTGCGACTTTTTATCTCACAATTCTGACTTTTACTCCCTCATAATTGCAAGTTTATGTCTCACAATTATGACTTTTTTTCTCAGAGTTGCTACATATTAAAATCCCCAGAGTTAAATCAACTCTGGTCAGAGTATATTTGGTCCCTCTCTAAATAGTGTTAAAGTAACACTGAAACAGAATTAAAGTTAATGAGATAATTAAGCAATTAATAAGGCTGTTTTGTGTTTCTCTTTTCTTTAGTGATTCTGCTTGTTAACAGCAGGTGTTCATCACTAATGTACAATCATCACTTAATTAATTGCTTAATTATCTCATTAACTTTAACTCTGCTTTAGTGTTATTTTAACACTATTTAGAGAGGGACCATATGTACTCTGAGCAGAGTTGATTTAACTCTGGAGATCTTGCTGTGTAGAAATAAAGTCAGAATTGCAACAAAAAAAAAATTAAAGGTAATTGCGACTTTTCTCACAATTCTGACTTTTTCCTCGCAATTGCGACTTTTTTTCTCAGAGTTGCAAGAAATAATGTGAAAAAATAAAAAATTATCTGATAATTCTCACTTTTTTTCCTCACAATTGCGAGTTTATATCTCACAATAATGACTTTTTTCTCAGAGTTGCAAAAATTATTTTAAAAAAGGCAGTTGCGACCTTTTATCTCACAACTTTTTTCCCCTCACAGTTGTACGTTCATGTCTCACAATTCTGACTTTTTTCCTCGCAATTGCGAGTTTATATCTCACAATTATGACTGTTTTCTCAGAGTTGCGATAAATAAAGTCAAAATTGTGGAAAAAATAAAAAAAAGTTAATTGTGACTTTTTATCTCTCAACTCTGACTTTTTCCCCCTCACAATTGCGAGTTTATGTCTCACAATTCTGACTTTTTTCTCAGTTGCTAAAAATAAAGTCAGAATTACGAGATACAAATTCCCAATTCTGACTTTATTTCTTGCAATTCGAGTTTAAAAATTAGGAATTGTTGCAAATAACTTTTTTATTATTTTTTTTTTTTCCGTGGCGGAAACAAGCTTCCATAAAAACGAATGTATTTCGCAAGCAAAAATTTGGTGACAACAGTAAATGTGTCTGCACTTTGATGTTTCAAGCAAGATGGACCATTTAGGATGAACTGAATCACAAAAATGAATCAGATTTTCCAGTGCAACATGAGGGAGAGACAGAGGACCGTTTAAGATGAACCGATTCTTTATCATTTGTTCGGCACAGGATTTGAACACATTAATGAATCAAAGAGAGATGATTGTTTAGGTGAGCTAGTTTCATTACCAGCTTAGACATTACAAACAGTTATGTGGTTTGTTATTAAGTTTTTACATGTTGCATGTTGTTTATCAGCTTTTATTAAATGAAAGAAAAAATGTAATCTACTTTGAATCTGGCAAAAAAAAAAAAAAAAGTATACAATTTCTCTCTCTACTTGATCCTCCTTACAGCATTTGTTTGAACCTCATGGTGGAAGCAGAGTAATTGTTTTAGGAACATTCAAACCAGAGTCAATAGAGATTCAGTTCAGATCTCCATGCATGAATGTGGACATTCTTCAGAAACCACAGTTTCATATTTTGTTAAATATTGTAGTTTTCCCCTGGCTTACATTTTCAGATACAGGGTTTATATGATGATAAATTAAATTTTCCTGTTATTTATTGTTACACATTTCACATAAGAAGAGGGTGTTTTTACACTTAACACACTTTGAAAAACATGATCTATGGACCTTGCAGTAACATTGTCCTACATTAATGAAGTTGTGGACGTTGCCAAGAACACACTCCTTTAGCTGAGCTCATATTGGCCCTGTATTTCCCCTGCCAATCAATCTGAAATTCTTTTGTTAGGAAAATTGCATTTCCTCTAATTCAATTTCGTCAAGCGTTTTTAGGCCAAAGGCATACATTCACTTCTTTAAATCAATGGCGTAAGTGGAAAGGTTAGAGCTAAAGTGGAAATAGTAAAAACACTCAGTGTCACTACATGATGAATAATCAAAAAGGCCACTGGAAAGGAATAGAGAAAAGTCTTTTTCAAGCAAAAATGGCTTTGGAGTAAATAAACGTGTTGTAGCCTTCATTATTGCCTATGTGATTTAATATTCAATCTTTCGTTCATAAATAATAAACTACTTGAGTTGTCATTTATTAAAGAATGACGATCAGAGCTAAAGTAAAAAAATGTGTGATGAACAATCAATTTCTTCATTTGAAAGAAATAAAGGACTTTCAAAACACAAAGGTTTATAGGTCTTTCTCAGGGCAGAAATGGTTTTGGACTAAGGGTCATTGACAAATAAAGTTTTTAAAAGTGTAAAAAAAAACATAATGGAGATACTGTACAATTAATTTTGAAGTTTTATTAAGTGTTAACAATGAGATTATGTGGTTTTTATAATCAATTAACACTGCTTTTGTCGTTTTTTACAAGATTGACAAAATTTGTCATCAAAAAAGTCATTTAGTTTAACCGAAATTTCGGTTTTACAGAATGACACTTTTGGTCATACCAAATGACGATAATTTAAAATTTCGTTTTACGGTTTCAATACCGTTTTTCCTTTTTACAGTTTCAAAACCGTTTTCCATTTTACGGTTTCATTTTTTTACGGTTTCAACACTGTTTTTCTGTTTACGGTTCAATACCGTTTTCCTTTTTACGGTTTCAACACCGTTTTTCCATTTTACGGTTTCAACACTGTTTTTCTGTTTTACGGTTTCAATACCGTTTTTCCTTTTTACGGTTTCAACACCGTTTTTCCTTTTTTTACGGTTTCAACACGCTTTTCCATTTTACGGTTTAACAACGGTTTTGCCGTTTTTTTTTTTTTTACGGTTTCAACACCGTTTTCCATTTTACGGTTTCAACACTATTTTTTTTACGGTTTCAATACTTTTTTTTACGGTTTTTTTTTCCTTTTTTCGGTTTCAACACGTTTTCCATTTTACGGTTTCAACACTGTTTTTTGTTTTACGGTTTCAATGCCGTTTTTCCTTTTTTTACGGTTTTAACACCGTTTTTCCATTTTACGGTTTCAACACCGTTTTTCCATTTTATGGTTTCAACACTGTTTTTCTGTTTTTTTTTACGGTTTCAATGCCGTTTTTCCTTTTTTTACGGTTTCAACACTGTTTTTCCATTTTACGGTTTAAATACCGTTTTTCCTTTTTACGGTTTCAACACCGTTTTCCATTTTACAGCTGCGCTGTAATTTCACAGTAAAATACTGGCAGTCTAAATCGGAGTGATCACTTATATCAATGTTATATATATCGTCATATCATCCAGCCCTAAAATGTGTATTGTTTTTGTCAGTGTTTATTTAAAAACACCCAATTATGCAGAATATAATATGTTAAATATTTAATTGATGAGTTGTCAACACAATATATAACAATACAATATATAAGGTATGAAGGTATAAATAAACGTGTTGTAGCCTTCATTATTGCCTATGTGATTTAATATTCAATCTTTCGTTCATAAATAATAAACTACTTGAGTTGTCATTTATTAAAGAATGACGATCAGAGCTAAAGTATGATCACAAAGCTATTGTATGACTTTAGAGGACTTGGAATATAAACCACATTTGACACTAACTTTAAAATTTATAGGGGCAAAATGTTGGGATTTCAATGATGGACTCATATTTTATGATTAAAAATCTGGAAAAATAAATGTTGGTAAAAAGTTTTAATGCAACCTTCATATAACAAAAAGAAAAATGTGTGATGAACAATCAATTTCTTCATTTGAAAGAAATAAAGGACTTTCAAAACACAAAGGTTTATAGGTCTTTCTCAGGGCAGAAATGGTTTTGGACTAAGGGTCATTGACAAATAAAGTTTTTAAAAGTGTAAAAAAAAACATAATGGAGATACAATTAATTTTGAAGTTTTATTAAGTGTTAACAATGAGATTATGTGGTTTTTATAATTAATTAACACTGCTTTTGTCATTTTTTACAAGATTGACAAAATTTGTCATCAAAAAAGTGATTTAGTTTAACCGAAATTACGGTTTTACAGAATGACACTTTTGGTCATACCAAATGATGATATTTTCAAACAATGCTAACAGGCTGATATTTAGCTAGTTAGCTTTCTAGCTAGCAAAAGGACAATCAAACATACAAACATTTTTATACTTAGTACAAGTTTTAAAATATTACAACATTTTCCATGTTTTATAGCGGTTGTACCGAATGACCTGATGTTTCAGGACATGCGTATGAGCAAGTGAAAACATGAATTTTTCAAATAGTTTAAAGAGAGTTAGTTACTTTGCTTCATGACCATGTGGTCCTTTGCTGGTGTCTTAATGATGTCACATGATATTGACCACATGACTTGATCCAAAATGGTCCCTTTATATTGGTTACTCCGAATGACATCAATGAAATTCATTTTCCGGACATTCTTTCTCATAACAAAGAGAAAATCATTTAGCACTGTGTTGATATATGATGTTATAAAATCAAGCGAAAATAAAAAATATATACATTTATTACATTTTAAGATATTTTAATCACACGTGAAATATTGGCCTTTGTACGGTTAAACCGAATGACCTTTTGACACTTCAAAATCTTTAAAATACCTTTATATGTAGCAAAATATAATTAAAACCTTTTGGATTAAATAAAAGAGATCTAGTTGTACTACCTTACATACTTTGGATGTCATATTTTTGTTTTTTATTATTATTAAAGCCTTTGGACAAAAAAAAAAAAAAAAAGACCTGTCAAATCATTGACCCCTAAACAAACTTGTTGTAACCGCCAATATTGGCTATATATTTATATGCTATATATACACTGTGGTAAAGTACTTTGCTGTCAAAGGTAAATCATAGTTGTTGTCTTTCTTTAAGAGTTGAAGTTGCCCTCTAAGGTCATCACGTTATTTCACTTCCACCGGATAATTAAGCTTAATCAATATCAGAAGAGGGAAAAACAGGAAGTGTGCCATTATATTAAACACCATCAGCAAGATGAAGAACGTCATGGCCCTTAATCATCTCTGGCTGCATCTGTTTCAGATAACGCCACACATATCGATCTGTGTCTGGTGTCCACTGCGAAGCTTTGCAAAATTAATCAGAATCAAAATCAATGCAAAACAAGCCTGCATGGTGGGTAATGATAAATGGAACAGTCTTTGAAAGCATCATAAAGAACTCGTGAACCATCAAAAATAAACAGCTAAATATCACCGCAGCTGATGTGATCATTGAGCAATTAAACTCAATCAATAACTCCATTGGTCAAACAGGAAGTGAGCTATTCTTTGAACATCATCACTGAATGTCTGAAAAAAGGGATTGTGACTCTAATAATTTTTCAAGCTTCATCTGACCTCATCCAAACACATGTTTATTGATTTGTCAACAGAATGTTCTGTACAGCATGCAGAGATCACTTTCTCATAATGCACAACTTGCATAAATATCAATAGTCACATTTGTTCAATTCTCCTCTATATTAATTAGTTGAGATTTCAGAGCTGCTAATAAAACAAAATTGCATACTCTCGTGTTAGTTGTTTTAAAGAAGTAATTAATTCCCGACCTCTAAAAAAGTATGTTCTATACAGTATGAATGTGTGTAGTATGAATGTAATCCGGATGTACTATATTCACTAGTGATGTGACGTTCGACACCGAAGCTTCGAATCTTGTATCAAAAAACGAAACATCTGTGAAGCACTGTACCGGAGCTTGATTCGTTTTGCCATAACCACATGATCTGTGACGTCCGAAGCAGAGCTATTGGTCCGAAGATTCGTTTTCGCACACAACCACGTGACTGCTTTGTATAGAGGGTATGCATTGACTTTCCCGCCAGAACGCGCTCCCTCAGCTGGACTGAGTGGCAAAAGAGCCTGCTGCATGACTGGATTTAATAGGGGAAACTGCGAAAACGTGAGTGAAACAAACGATTACACTAAAGGTTGGACTCGAAAGTGTTCCTTATGACATGTCAAAGAAACCTAATCCATGGAAATTGACATGCAGCCAGGAATCGTGTTTCCTGACATTTATATGTGCCTGATTTTGACGCCGGGGAAATACATAAAACAAATCTGCCTGTGAACGGTTTATATAAATACAATATAGGTATATTGTAAAAAATTTACCCGTAAATTTACGGTAAAATACTGGCAGCTGTGGTTCCAGCCATTTACTGTAATTTTATGGTTTCAACGTTTTTCTATTTTACGGTTTCAACACCGTTTTTCCATTTTACGGTTTCAGCACTGTTTTTCTGTTTTACGGTTTCAATACCGTTTTTCCTTTTTACGGTTTCAACACCATTTTTCATTTTACGGTTTCAACGTTTTTCCACGGTTTCAACAATTTTACGGTTTCAATACCGTTTTCCTTTTATGGTTTCAACGCCGTTTTTTCCATTTTACGGTTTCAACACCGTTTTTCCATTTTACGGTTTCAACACTGTTTTTCTGTTTTACGGTTTCAATACCGTTTTTCCTTTTTACGGTTTCAACACCATTTTCCATTTTACGGTTTCAACACCGTTTTTCCATTTTACGATTTCAACACTGTTTTTCTGTTTTACGGTTTCAATACCGTTTTTCCTTTTTACGGTTTCAACGCCGTTTTTCCATTTTATGGTTTCAACACCGTTTTTCCATTTTACGATTTCAACACTGTTTTTCTGTTTTATGGTTTCAATACCGTTTTTTCTTTTTACTGTTTTGACACCGTTTTCCATTTTACAGCTGCGCTGTAATTTCACAGTAAAATACTGGCAGTCTAAATCGGAGTGATCACTTATATCAATGTTATATATATCGTCATATCATCCAGCCCTAAAACGTGTATTGTTTTTGTCAGTGTTTATTTAAAAACACCCAATTATGCAGAATATAATATGTTAAATATTTAACTGATGAGTTGTCAACACAATATATAACAATACAATATATAAGGTATGATTTTACCCCCAAATCCAACATTTTGACACAAAATGATAACTGCAAAACATGTTTCTTTGCCTGGAGTCCAGCTGTTTCTGTGAATTGCAGTAACCTATTTGCTTATAACCTATATAGGGCTCCCCTCGTAAAATTCCATTCCAGGGACTAAATATCACGTTATTTTGGGTCGATTCAACCCGCAGACATGAAAAACAACCCACGGCAACAGTGTAAATGTAGCCTTGGCAACACTGGTTGCCACTTAGTCTTTTGCCACTCAGTGGATGTAACCGCAGTCACAACGGTCGACGGTGATGTCACGTGCATACCCTCTATTTACCCAATATTATGCATTTTCGGCCATGTAGTGTAGACGGAGATCGTTTCTGAAACAATGTGGAAACGCCAGTGTAGACAAGGATCGTTTTCATTTTAAAACACAGTTTTAAAACGAAAACGCACTAGTGTAAACAGGTCCTGATTTTAGGTCCTGACATGTGAAAGACTTATTTATATAGATTTTCTTTGATTTAGCCTATAGGGTTTTCATAGCACAAACTGATTTATTAAATGAAACAGTCCAAAAATGGCTGGGTCGTCTTCGACACGAAGGCAACAAGATGTTGTTAGTGTGCACCGTGGCGTGTTGAAAAGCTTCGAGTTGAGGGGAAAGCCATGTTGTATCATGACGTGACCTTCCAGCATCAGTTGCATTGCCAGAGATTGTATATTATAAGGAGATGAGAAGGTCTGTATCTCTTACCATTGGAGAAAGCGTAACGGCTAACTTAATCACGTAATCATTGTGTAATGGCAGTGACATCAGTGCCCGCCATTCAAAACACCTTCCCTGCGTACCGCCACAGTCGGAGCCTTAGCATTAGCTGTTATGCTTCCTTGGCTAAAGGTTGCAGGCTTAGCTTCCAGTGGCTTTGACACAACATCTATTGTTCTATCTGTTAAACCTGTCGCAACATTCCCTAGTCTGCCTTCTCTTAAAAAAGTACATTTTTATCAAGCTAAAATCTACATATAGTTCCCAACGAAAGTATTGTTTAGTGTAAAACTAAACAATGCTGCAGATTAGCGAACAGGCTGTCGATTAATTAAATGATTAGCTATTTCCCCACAAAAGCTGTTTAATGAAGCCTCTCATCCATTGACATCCATTCAAAAAACGGCCTCTGGTCTGCTTCCCTGCGTACCGCCAGAGGCGGAGCTTTTAGCATTAGCCGTTACGCTTTCTTGGCTAAAGGTTGCAGGCTTGCCTTCCAGTGGCTTTGGCATTACTTCACTTCCATTCACAAATCCTCTCCTGTGGCCTCATGGGATAGTAAAAAGTCCATCGCTGGAAGAAGGTCATCCGGGTACTTTTTGCCTACTCTTTTATAATTACTGGGATTTCAGACATAGCCTTTTGCCTGTATACAGGCCTAGAAGGGATGTGATTTCGGATGCAGCTCTAGTTGTTATTGGTGATAGTCATGAAAAGTTCATAATATGTGGTTTCGTCAGATATATTGCTCATCTCACATGTGCAGCGTTCACACAGCGCGAACCCTGATGTTTGATTCGCGAACAAACTGAAGCTGATGTCCTCTCTAGTCACCTCGGGACGGGTGTCCTGAGGTAAAACAGAAAAGCAAATGGAGAATAATTAGCGTAGCTGCTGTTCATAACATTAAGCAGAAGCATGTTCACAACAGAGTTTTGTTGTAATAGCCAAAATGTTATTCTGAAAACATTCAAATATTTCACAAAAATATTTAGGCCTATTTATTGTTTAACATTGTCCAATTGTAACATTATTGATTTATAGGAAATGTTTTGGAGTATATTTGTTGTCATTTTATGAGCCAATGGTTCCCTAGTAGCCTATTTTGTTTAGTCTGGAGCTCTTTGCTTGCTAAGGCTGGGTTTTGCTCACATTAAGGTTGAGATTTGAACAAACCCCTAACCCTAAGTATTAAACTTTGACATGTAACCCTTCCCACACAATGTTTATGCTACAGACATGATGGTCTAGGAGAAATGTGCTATTATTTCAAGCGATTTCTGCCTGGTGGATGATTTCAGACTTACACTGAAGGAGGAACTGGAGTCAAAATATCAAAGATTTTTGGGGGTGGACTCTTTTGACTTGGGCCAGTATGCAACCATCCAAAACACCCTAGCAACTGCATGGCAGTGCTCCGGCAACCACCCACAGCACCTTAGCAGCATGCCAACACCACTCACTTTTTAAAACTTTGTTAGTCACTATGGAGTGTAAGAACACCTCTTTTACTAGGCAGTACATTACAAATACATATATTCGACTAAGTTCACATACTGAGAGTGAGTCTAAACCATGTATTATATTGCAGTTCCTTATAAAATTACCAGGCAAAGCCTGTTTTTGTTCACACAGGTGAGTGAACTGACTAAGGGTTCAAGTATGGACGTTTTCAGAGTAGACCATAATATTAGAAAAAATGTCATAAAGTAGCCCATGTTCGTGATCGTTTCCATTATCAAGACTGATATTCAGAAATGTTTATGAGGTAATAAACTTTTCCATCTCAATGAAATGACAATATGAACCATCGAAGGTTTTCGTAAGAAACGGCTAAGTGTCATCATCCACTTGATATGACTATATCCACACTATAACACTATCAATTCCAACAGGGCAGAGAAATCCCATCAGAAAACCCATCTGGACAGAGCAGAGCCCTCCCTTTCCCCACAGCGCCTTGTGAAAAACACTCAGCTGGTATTGGATTAAGGAAAGCAGCCAAAAGTCAATGAACAAACCCCAGCACCTCTTGAAAGGATTACATATTGACATTTTGACATTTGTATACACAAATTATATCCACGTTTTGGTGAATTGAGATGTCTGTCTGGCTGCCAAAAAGAGGTGAAGAGGGAGGGCCGGTTTTAGTCTTGAGTGACAGGAGACAAGTTTCCCCCAGTGACATGATAGATTGGGAATTGAACTCAAAGTCAAGTCAAAATGATGTGTGAAAGTGTGTCTCCTTCACAAGTTATTTGTTGCTTGGTTCCCTTGAACTACATAATACAAAACAAATGGAATAAATGACGGCGGATCCCTAGCCCCCGCATGCACAAAATACACACCCACTATATTCATAATACTTCTATACTTAAATTCTTCTTTCACCCAGTTTAATCTGTGCTATTAAATTCACTTAGAGACCACTTATAAAACTATACACCATTAATCGGCATGCAGTTTCTATTGTTTATTTATTGGACAATTTCAGATCCCCTTAAATATCCCCCCATCACCCCCCTCCGATAACTACCCTTGAAAGATTATCGCGGTCCCCCAACTTAGCATAAAAGATACATTAAATAAATGATAGATTTTATACCAAATGATAATTGATTAGCCTCCCACACTTTCTTGATCAAGTACATGACCCCAAAGTCTTTTAATTATTCTTTTAAAGAAATTTAAAATTTGATAATTAGTACACATGTTGTTTTTGGGTGTTGGTTTGTTTGTTGTTTATTGTGTAATAGTTTGTCAATTGCATTTTGCATCAATTCGGGATCAATTATGTTTAACCCTTATGAATTGATATGGAATGATTGTTTTATTTATACGATGTTCCAGGGATTACGCCCCACGACTCAACCTGTGACTAAATACATAAATACAAACATCATGATAGGATTTTCCTTTAAATATAAAGAACTAAGTTGGATTTTTTATTTTTTATTAGTATCTTTATTTTTTCCATATCTCATATCGCCGCGATTGGATATACAAGCGGGCCTTCCTGCCCTTTATGGTTTTTGAATATTTGCCAATCCATTCCTATTCTATTTTTTGTATTGATCTTATTTATGGAATATTGAAAATAAATTTTTGTAAAAATTTTGTTAAAGAGGAAAGCATGGAAATAAATGACAAAATCTGCGCGTTCACCATTTAATGTCGTACAGAGACCAAGCCAAAAAGATACGATTTATAGTTTTATTTATTTTTAGTTATTTATTTATTTTTATTTATGTGTTTACCTATTTGGAATGAGAAAATTATATACTACCAAATAAAGACTTCGGGGCCATTTTCCCTCTTTTTTGTTTATTAGAGCGCCCCTAGTTTTACTGAACTAATAAATGAATCAGCTTTTCAGGCTATATTCTTTATTAAGTATACTGTAGAAAGTGTGCTTGTCTTTTGTTTCCTCCGCCCCATTATCCATACTTTATTTTTCTATTTTATTGACAGCGCCCCTTTAGGAATTGAATGAATTAATGACGCACCCCCGGACTAAACAAATAGGCTAGGCATGGGAAAAATATAATAAATAAACCACCCCCCATACCTCTATCTTTCAAAAGTTAATCTTAAAACACCACAAAAATTTTCAAAAATAGGTTTAATGTAGGGTTTTTGTTGTTGTTGTGTGTATGTGTTCATGGTTATATTTTTTTTGTTATATATTAGTATTTATTGTTTTTTGTGTATTTATAGTTTTTCATGCCTAATCCAAAATACACAAATGAAAAAACAAGTTTTTCATGCTAATCAGATCGATTTCCCCATCATTATTATTGAATAAAATCTACTGTTTATGTGCTTTGCTTTCATAACTTCCCATTATGCCTGTTTTCATTGTTCTTCTCTTTTCTAGATTTTGGGACTGGGTCACAGCTGTCTTCACAGCTGAAAAGATTAGCCCAGCTGCAAAAACTGTTACGATTCCATGTGGGGCAATATGTTTGATTCATCCAAAAAAAAAAAAAAAACATAACATTATTTACTAATTCATTGTCCAGTTCAGCATATTTCTGAGACACCTTATGTGAAATTTTGGAGGTGAGCAAGCAGGACTTTGCCATAGTATCCTCCTCTGTTTTCCCCAAAGGAGTTGCATTATTTATTCACACAGCTCAAAACGCTGGGCCAGGGGTCATATCATAACCTTTTCCATATGTTCGCCATGACGATGACATACAGTATAAGGGAAGCAAACATCGCCTCATGCTCTGAAATATTTAAGCAATGGGAAAAAAAAACAACTCTGTTAAATCATGCATATGCTGTGTTATGAAATGTTATTCGTTCTACTTGCATTTCTAACTGCATACTTCAGGTACTATCTGGCCTGTAAACATTTCACACTGCTGTGTGCACAAGATAAACAGCATCTGCAAAGTAAAACAGATAATAAGGATAGATATAGCTTGTTGGCCTCTTGAGAGATGAAATACATGCGACAACCCCCTTCTCTACGCCATCCATATGTATTTATCCGAATCATGGCACAGTGCCGTCTTAACTGCCACGCTATAATTACTGGTTACAAACGAGGGGGGGACTCGAGACGGGGCTAGTCTGTCACAAAAACACTGAAAGGACAAACATTGAGGTTGGTGTTCGGATACTTTCGACAATATTTCACTCAGTAATGCTTGTGCTAAATTAACTAGAAAAGTCACACCACAGCAAGATTTGAAGGTTAATTACATTATATAATTTGAAAGCATCAGTTTATATCCCCCGGACTCACTTCAATGGTAAATATGACCCCCCCACCACTCCCCCTCGCTTTTGTTTATAGTTTTATTAGTAAACTTTTGTTTGAGAAAACAAATTCCATTGCAAACAAAATGTTAATTTCGTGCGCCTATACCCATCATAATAACGTTCTTTGCAGTAAAACAAACCCCCCACCACAAAAAAAAAGAAAAACACTATCTAGTAGCTCTTAGTATGTTAAAATCTAGGGACAATTTCGTACCTTTTGTGGTGATGATATGACCCCCCCCCCACAAACCCCTTTTGCTCTACCACATGACTTTGGCTTACTGGCGAGTTGATGCTTGAAAAACTGTTTTTTTGGTTGAGTAATAAGCCGCTCAATTAGCTCTTAAAACTATCTCAACCACATTCTATTCATAATATCAGACTAAAAAACCAGTACTTTTTTGTTTTGATTGATCCAAATTATTTGTCCCACCTTAGATTGATCCCCCCCCTGTATTTCTGTATCCTTAGAATACTTTTGATTTTAAAAGAACCAGTTGTCGGGTATGCGTGAGTCCTTCTTGTGACACTTAAAAAGAGTTCTGTTATATTTTCAAATGGTGTACCCATTCAGTCTATTTACATAAGGACCGTCAGCATTAGGAAATGTCAGACAAGGTACGTAACTTTCCGTCGATGAAACACCAATGAGTGTGCAGTTGGTGATAGGTTGCAGAAGTAGTAAACTTTATTTCAGCACCTTTAGTCTGCTACTTCTTAGTCACCCGCAGTTTCCGTATGTACAACCAAGGTCTGGTTCTGCCAGTAGCGCATACCCAACTTATAAAAATCAACAAGCACACATTATCACACATTTATTACTTTTTATTTTTTTTCTAGCGTAGTTTTGACCCACCCCCACTTTGTTCACCTTACAATCCGATACCCCTTTTCCCCCCCACTCTTACCTGAGGCACCAGTAATGTTGATCACTTTGCGACTCACGTATAATATGAATACATCCACACTTTGTGTGTTCCCAATCTCTATTATCTGCTCCACCTGTACTTTTATATTACTAGACTTTTACCCCACACCTAACCATTAACCCAATAACGGCACCCAGCTACCTGTATTTTACGTCGGGGTCTACTTCGCCGTCATGCTACAAGGGGACCTATCAAACCTCCACCCTTTACCCAAGACCGTAATATACAGCCTCTATGTGGTTGCCCCACGAGTTACCTGTTATCCGATCAGGTTCTAAGGTTTTCCTCTAACCCAGTAACCATAATGTATTATTAGCCTGTTGTCCTATAATTGTTTGCAACCTTATTGGGTTGCTTTTTTCCTCCTCCCCCCTCCTTGTGATCGCTTCAAGTACCCCACTTTTACTCACATACTTCATATCTTGGTGTTTTGTCCCTTTTTAATACCGCAAAAAGAGCTCTGCTTTCCAGAGAGGGTGGAGCTTTAACATGTCATTTGCTTCAGTTGCTCAAAAAACAAAGCTGGAGAATCTCACGCAGCCAAAATGAGGATTGTCAGTAACAGTGTTCAGCTTTACATTGTTCAAACCGGAGTCAGACACTGATGGAGAGACTCAGGAACATTACACACTCACTAAAGTTAAAAAAGTGAAATCAAAATCAAGGACCCCTTTAAGTCGTCATGAAACGGAAGTTGTGATAATCTCTGCTTCCCTATTGTGAAGTATATCCTAGTGAAATGGCTTCTCAGAGAAAAAAAAAAAAAAAAAAAAAAAAAAAAGTAGGGCGGCTTGATTTGTCAATCAGGAATTGATTGGATGGTTGTGGTTTGCTATTGGTGGATCTCATATGAGTGACAGGTTGCCACTCCCTTGTGTCAGTAAACACATCATCAGAGAAGAGATGCTGTTGCAAGAGGGAGGAAGTTATTTTGATTAAAGATTATGAGTGCGCATTAATTTAAATAATAAAAATAATAATGTGATGCATGGATAAATCATTTATAATAAATACTAAAAAATAAGAATTGTCGATTTTATGATGTAATGATAATGATGTCATTATGACTTTAACTAAAATCACTGAAACATTTGGACTTTCATATCTTATTGCTTTAATAAAGGGATCTGATATTCTGAATCAAACTGTTTAACAAAACAAAAACACTTTCAGAAATGCTTCCAACATGCTGTGCATCTCCAGGAGGCTTCTTTTGAAAACCTACGGATCAGAAAAAAAGACTTTAAAAACATGCAACAGCTTGGATTCAGCTTGCATGAATTTGTTATATATAAAAAAAATAAAAAAAAAAATCAAGATTTAAACAGCTTATAATAATTCAATCCCAATTTCTTTGCTATTCCCCAGCCTGCAACAATTATGCAAATGCTGTTTTGACTGTTTTGAAACAAACAAAATAGTATGTAATCTTTGCCATATTCCATTTTGCCCTATTACACCGGAATAACCAATCAGGATGAGCTTCACACCGGCTCGAGAGGCACACGAGAGAGGAGGACGACTAACTGCACTTCATACATTACATTACATGACTCTGAGCGGGGCATTTATTGCCTTCGTGGCGACAGAAACACTGGCCGACTGCATTAACCAGATGGCACGGAATTCACTCTGAGGGGGCCATAAAAGTCAATATATTTCAGAGGGAATATCAAAGCATGTCTGATCTATTCTTCATCGCAAAGCATTGAATCAGCACCTTCCCCCTGTGCTTATTATGGCCGGCAAAGTGAGGAAGAGATTTCCATGATAAGGTGCTGGAAAGACATAAATGAATAAGAGAATAAAGTGATTTGCTCAGAGCTCTTGCGAGTTTAATTTACATGAGTAGTGTATTTTGTTTGTCTTCCCCAAGCTTGATAGATTATTACACCATGGACTGACGGAATTAAATGCATCAGCTAATTAGTTTTATATGGTCAGTGCCATAAGGGTATACTAGGCCAGGCTGTGAGCTCCTGGAGCCTATCTCTGCTAGCATCCAATACCTTTATTACAGGTGAATCCATACAATGAATGAAGATACTGCAATATTCCATAACAAATCATGGTGACTAAAAGAATGTTTACTCTTGCTGTACTTTGATGTTACACACCATGCCCAGATAGCACACGTACATCTGCAAGATTAAAGATTAAGATCTGGGAAAGCATCAGCTATTACAACATCTGATAGACATCTTTAAGATTACAAAAATTTTACAAAACAGACCCTGATAGCACACGTACATCTGCAAGATGTCTATTAAAGATCACTTCATCTGGAAAGCATCTGCTATTTGCAAACAGATAGACGTCTTTAAGATTTTACAAAACATTTTACAAAACATACCCTGATAGCACACGTACATCTCAGAACCGTCTATTTGATGTGTGCACATTAAAATCGCCAGAGCTAAATCAACTCTGCTCAGAGTACATTGGGTCCCTCTCTAAATAGTGTTAAAGTAACACTGAACAGAGTTAAAGTTAATGAGATAATTAAGCAATTAATAAGGCTGTTTTGTGTTTCTCTTTTCTTTAGTGATTCTGCTTGTTAACAGCAGGTGTTCATCACTAATGTACAATCATCACTTAATTAATTGCTTAATTATCTCATTAACTTTGCTTCAGTGTTATTTTAACACTATTTAGAGAGGGACCATATGTACTCTGAGCAGAGTTGATTTAACTCTGGAGATTTTGCTGTGAGTGTTTACATCTGGAAGACATTTGTTTAGAGTGTTCCCAGGTAGCACACGTATGTCTGTAAGATGTCTCTTTATAGATTACTTCATCTGGAAAGCATCTGCTGTTTACAAACATCTGATAGACGTCTTTAAGATGTCAGTTTTACAAACATTCTAAATCATAAACCTCTTAAAGACATCTTCTAAATGTCTATTTGACAGGAAATGTCCTATAGACGTATTTGTAAAACATTCTAAATCATAAACATTTTAAAGACATCTTCTAAACGTCTATTTGACATCTGACAGGAAATGTCCTATAGACTTATTGCAGGTGAGCAAACACAAAAATACGTCTTCCAGATGTAAACACACATATCAAATAGACATCTCAAAGATGTATGTGTGCTACACTGATCAGTCTGTCCAGCGCTGCTTCAAGTCAAACTCATCTATTTAGTGAGCAAAATGATTCACTGATTCACTGTTTCGAAGCGTTCTGAACTCCACACTCTGAGGACATCTGCTGGTTAAAGTAATGCAAATGCAACAAGAACACAGCAACAATATTTACTAAAATGTTCTACAAATAAAGTTTTAATTAATCTGCAAATTGTTATTCGCAATATCATTAAATTACCATTGAAGATAAATTATCTGTAATATATGTAATCCTTGTAACACTTATTTTGTGTGCCAACACTAATTGTACAGTCCTACTTTTGATTTTCTAAACCAAAATTTTAAAATTCCCTGAAATTTCACATTGTACGCCTACAATAAATACCGAGTTCCATGACTCGATCTGCGTTTCCTGCATCATGGGTATCACAGGGCCCTATTTTACTCACGAATGATCCAACAAACAAATGACAGTCGGTTCTTTAAATTAAACTTTTGAAAGGAATCACAGACTGGAGTTACCAATCTGTTCAAATACTTTGGTGACAGTCATTTCGCTAACAAAGCATTAAAATGCAGAAGCATCCAGAGAACCTAAATGAACAAAGGAAAATTTATAATGACCAAACAATGAGCATATATTTGAGCTGTGATATTATATCCGAGAAAAAAAAAAAAAAAAAAAAAAAAAAAGTAAATCACGGTCAAATGGAGGGCAACCTTAGGCATTTTAAACTATGAAATATACAAGCTGCCACATTAAAAGTGACTGATTTATTCATTTACTTTCAGAAAATACAGCTCTGGGTTCTCTATTATTCATTTGCACAGATTTCAAAGATATGCACAGCGTCCTACTGTTTACATCTCTATGACTGTGCAGATGTGAAGGGTAATTGAAATATAGCACTCTCTTAACCCTTATTATTAATAAAGATCTAAGGCTGGACATTGAAATAATGAATGTTCCCATGTTCTCCCGTATGCTGGAGCCGAGCATTGAAGGAGATAAAGTGCATGTTTGCGGTGTGGAATCCCATTTTCAATTCATATACGTCTTCTCTCAGGTGGAAATGATGTTTTCAGGGAGTAGGTATGTTCTCCGAGCAGATGAAGGGATTATAGCGCCGAGAGACCTCGCTGATCCAGACAGACATGTGCTACATTAATATCATGGCTTATGCAGCTGAGATCTAAATATACCAACAATACTGCTGCACCTGCTTCCATAATGGGAAGTTTGTACTACTCTACAACAATCCATTTAGCCTACTGCATAAGGATTTTGAAATAATCGCATGCATTAACGTTGACAGCCCTAATATATATATATATATACATACATAATAATTAGACACAGTACACCCACATATATTAGGCAAACTCAAACTTTTATTTTTGTATGCGATTAATATATATTTTGTAGGATATTATATTTTTGGACAGTCAGTAGCTAATAAAACACACAAAACTTAATTTCATACATCACTGAAAAAAGATATCCTACCATTCAGCGAGTCAGATGTTGATTCAGTAAACACTGTTGGATTCAGGTTGTGTGTGTATCTAGTTCAGTCATGAAACTATAGAGGGCGCAGAGTGATAGGTCCTTTGCAATCAGCAATTACATCATTACCACATGGCACAAGTGGCTTCTGCTGATCAAGCAGCCAATGAATTGCATGTTAAATATAGTCTGGTTCATTGTTTGCTGTAAGCTGGTCCTGTAGTGCGCTATCGGTATTCCTCTGAAATCGTCCTCCTCCCCAGCTCCACCTGTCTAGATCTACAACAAGATTTATGTATGTCTATTTATGCAGCAGCAGCAGCATATCTTACATGCTTACAGCAGCATGCCTGTGTATCTATTAGCAGTAGCAAGTCCATTCATTAACATTGCCATATTCAATAAACATGATAAAATATATATATAGTATATATATATATATATATATATTATATGGTTTTAAAGAAATGAGTCATTTGTCGGGAATCAGTAGACTACTGTTCGCTTTGTGTGTTTTTAATTAAGTAAAAAGCACTATAAAAGACATTTGTTTGTGAATCGAACTGCACTTGGCATTGCTTTGTTTTGTGAGAAATTTGACAAACTCAAAAAGGAGCAAAGTATGCAGGGACAAGGTAACAGAAAGACATTTCTTTCCTTTATTTTGCGGTAAACTGTCTTTTTTATCGCTTCACATTCAACACAGACAGCAAACTCACATTCAAACTCAGGTAGCCTATGACTTTATTTTGCTGCCTGTGAGCTGAAGATTCAGCAGCTGAAAAAGCTAAATATACAGCTGTTGTCAGACTTTATTACTCATGTGAAATATATTGTTGAAACATAATCCTGACAAAGAGATTTGGTCTTTTCTCATAGCAGTCAATGGGAGCTTATACTGCTTTATGGCTACAGTAAATACCCAGCTATCAAAAATATGTTCTAAGAACATTTTCATAACATTCCCATTGAGTTATATTCTGAACGTTCTCAGTTTTTTTACTGTTTATGCGCAGGTTAGCAAAAACATTAAGGGAACGTTCCATTTTACACTTTTACAAACATTGTGGGAATGTTACTTTTTGAATGTTGAACATTTTGAAACAAGTAGTTAGTAGTAACATTTAAAAAATGTTAAATGAACATCCAACTAAAACATTTCTTGAACTATGTATAAATACATTTTTTTGCTAAAATTGAGAACATTACTAAAGACCGCATAACTATGAACAAACATTCTAATAATGTATATAATGTACATAACTTTGAGAGAATGTATGCATGTATCAAACTGCCAAAGTCATGTGATTTCAGTAAATGAGGCTTCGTTACATCATAAGTGTTTCGAAATTTCAATGGTTCACCACTGGGGGGCGTGACTTTGGCAGTTTGATACACGGTCCGAACCAATAATTCAATACAAAAGATTCGCAAAGCTTTGAAGCTTCATGAAGCAGTGTTTTGAAATCGCCCATCACTAGATATTGTTGAATAAAGTCGTTATTTTGTTTTTTTGGCGCACAAAAAGTTTTGTAATAAAGTTTTAATATTAAGGTTGAACCACTGTACTCACATGAACTGTTTTAAATACATATTTAGTAGCTTTCTGGGCATTGAAAGTGTTAATTATCTTACTGGCAATGCAGGCCTCACTGAGCCATCAGATTTTATGAAAAATATCTTAATTTGTGTTCCAAAGATGAACGAAGGTCTTACGGGTGAGGGTGAGTAATTAATGACAGAATTTTCATTTTTGGGTGAACTAACCCTTTAACTTTGTCTTGTGTCTTGTGAGTGAATGACTCGGTGACTTGCTCATAAAGATAAGTTGTTTTGTTCATGAATGAATCGGTGCTTTTTAATGAATCGGTTGAATGAATGATTCAATAATTAAGCGCAGACACCTGTCGCCACCTACTGGCATAATAGTGTAACCTGCAGATGAGAGTCGCTGAAAAATCCCCACCACTAATGCAGCCTGACAGCCTGTCATTCAATAAAAGTTATGACAGTAAAAGTTATTTCTGGCAATACCAAAAAAAAACGTATTGAAATTGGTTTGTGGTTTGATTCACGCTGTGTCAGAAGTAGCCCAACAGCAGCACAAAGCAAAGAGCTCTCCGAGCGACCGTGATAGGCAGTGATGATGTCTGCCATCTCCCTCGGGAGGGCAGAGAGAGAAAGTGTTCGTCCGACATGGCTCGAATTAGCATAAAACATCCTACAGGTGGCTCCTCTAGGGCTTCTGTGAACTTTACTTTGCCTGTATCATGTGCTTCCCTGGAGAACCGGTCCACAGGAATGTCTGTGGGAGGCAGTATGCATGCAGTTCAGCTCTAAAAAGGTAGACAGAGAGAAAAAAAAAGACAGGTGTGATGGCTTTGATGAGTCATTTTACACCTTTGCGCAGTCTGGGATAAAGAGCACAAAAGCCCAGAAATATTACTCAGTTGTACACCGTAAACTGTCAATGTCTAAGGATGTTTAGATCAGACAGCGAGCAGATGTGACAGGATATACAAGACCCCACGTAATTGCAGTAACTTAATATATCAACGTTGTGCACACAGAGCCAATATGTTCCTAGACTGATAATTAATCAGAAATTAATTATATACTTATTAGCAAAATATGCAAATGCTGTTGAATTTGTTGGCATGGAAAATCTTAAATGTTTTTGCTATAGAAAATCAGTAACACTTTACAAAAATATAATAATAATGAACTGCACTTCTACTGCATTTATTAATTTGTTAATTTCAACATTTACTAATACATTATTAAAATCTTGTTAACATTAGTTAATGCACTGTGAACTAACATGAACAAACAATGAACAACTGTATATTTATATACAATATTTGAAATCAACCCAACCAAACCCACCCCTCTCTTCATTGCTCCGCCTCCAAAACTCACCCTCCAATCTTAACCACCCTGCTCCAAGTCGGTCTCGAACCCCGGCCCGTTTATCACAGCTGACGTGCAACAAAATGCTTCACAACAAATAAAGCAGTTGATGAACGAACGACAAGGAAGCACAAAAAATGAATGCACAGTACAAAAAAGTAAACACAAAGTGTTCGTTGATAGTCGCCAACAGCACTCCAGACAATCAAAACCCAGTGTTACTCACATAAGAAGTGGAATCAAAGCAGCCTCCGCGTCTGTTTTCAGGCCTTCCCGCTTAGCTCTCTCCAGCGCTGGGAAGCTTTTCTAATATAAACACAGGTTCTAAAGCACTTGCCCAGTCATAAACCTTCATTCCAGTGATATTCTTTTGAGCTCTTTTGTAGTGTGTCTAATCTCTCTTCCAGCAGTTTTTCTTCAAATCTTCCACTTGCTCTGTCTCCTCGACCGTCATATGCCCCCTAATGCTGATTGGTTACATGTTTGTTGTTGGTGTCGACCCGACTAACTTCCAAACAGTGTTTTTCAAAATTTACTTACTCCACCTTTAACTAATGTTTAGCTAATGAACCTTATTGTAAAGTGTTACCATTATAACTTATGAATTACACTGATGTAGAAGCACCTAACCCTGTGTAACGCAGAGTTGAAATGTTGAAATGTCTGAACATAAACTGTAAACTCATCCCTCAAAACTGATTGGTTGATTGGAATGTTGCTCCAGGATCAACAAAGTTGTTGATCCAGGAACATGGTTGACTTGGTAAAATCAGATTAATAATTTGTTATGTGCTTTTGTCATTTATTATTATTTTTTATTTGTAGTTTTCTTTTGAAGTTCAAAATTTTCATCTAATGTTTTGTTTTGTTATATGTTATGTTAAGTTATGTTTTGTTTTGTTTCTTTTCATTTCATTGTTTGTTTTTTTTTTTTGTTTTGTTTTTTGTTTTTGTTTTTTAAATGGAAACAGATTTTAAATTTTTTATAGTTAACAATAACAGCACTGGCCTAAACTCTGTTGAGCTTCAACTGGCAGACAGATTTACTTTTCGTTCAAAATGCCATGATAAACTCATTTTTTAGAAATCATTTTTGTTGGCTTTAGTAAGCTGCCCAGTCCTTGAGGCACCAAAACAGCCCCAAACCTTGATGGCCCCTCCACTGTACTGTGCTTTTCTTTTGTCTACACATAGCCTTGTGTGTTTTTCCAAACAACTCAACTTTGGAATATTTTGCCAGTAGCTCTGTGTAACATCCAGGTGCTGCTTTGTTGACTTCAGACAAGCAGAAATGTTTTTCATACAGCAGTGGCTTCTTACAATAATGGGTAATGTCTGAAATGGTGATATACCTTAGAGCTAATTTTATAACCGATTAATGCAAAAATTAAATTTTTTCTTGCAGTAGTACATTTTGAAAAGTGTGTTTCCAGGGAATAAAACCCATGACCTTGGTGTTGCTCACACTAAACTTAACCAGTCGAGCAACAAGAACATTTTTGTTCATGAACTGTTCACACTTATAAATAATCTACTTGCTCACAAATAAAATATGTTCAACTAGATGCTTTCAAAGACCCGTAAAGATCACTTTGGATGGCCTTGCTCTTTAATGTTTGCTTTTCTGGTTCATGCTCTCTCCCAGATCACTTGTACTCTGAATGAGAAGCGGGACACCATCCTGAGAGCGAAAGCTCTGATGTGTGACTCTGAGAGTAAACAATTTCATTTATTGATAAAAACTAAAACACTCTCCAACTATGTTTCAAGTGACTCCTGCAGACACTGAGAGACAAACCGGTCCCACTGCGCCTCTCACAATCCCACAGTTCCCAACAGTTTCCTTTCTATCCCGTAAGGAATTTCTTTAGCTCAACTGCTTCGGCTCTGTCTCAAAATAACACCTACGAATTCAAAATAGAGATGTTTCCTCATGTCTAATGGGTGAGGATTGAATTGCCTACACAAAGCGGTACAATGAAACATATCACACTATATCTGTGTGGTTCGGAGGAGATCTAACATATTCTAAATTACATTTACGGACTACTGGGAACAATGCGTGTATCATAAATCTCCTAGATAAAACCACAGCATGTACTGTGCACACAGCTTCTGAATTTGTACTAGCAGTAGTATTATTGCTGTTGCTGACACTATTATTTATTAGTTTTTGTATTGTTATTTATAGTATAACTATGTTTTTGCTATCAGAACATTGTAGTAAATTTGCAGTACTGTGTCTTCTATAATAATGCATTTAGAGGGTTTTTTTTTTTTTTTTTTTTTGTATTTTTTTGACATACTTGAATGCAAACCAAAAAATGGATGCTTTGATTGGCGTTTACACTGTGAGACTTCAGTGTAAACTCCCATTGCTGTGATTAGCTAACATCTTTGCAAATGGAAATTGCTAAGTATTACATGTGGAATTCTCTCGAAAACTTTTAGAAAGTTTTTACTTTTACAGTTCCCAAGGAAAAGTGTTGATAACAGCATTATATTTAGATCGTGGCTTGAAAGGTTGCAGTGATGAACATGTATCTCAAACATGTTGAGTGCATGAATGCAGTGACCTCGTCATTGCAATTTGATTTCTTCACACTAAGGAATACTTTCATCATTACTAACAGTGCAAACTCAATGTAAATAAGAGATTCTAACGGGAGTTTTGGCGAGAGTCCAGAACACTCGCACTGTTTGATTGACAGTTCCAGCGATTGTAAGGGAGATTCTTTGATCGCTTTCTATATATAATTTAATCACAGTTTAACGGTGCAGTGTGTAAATTTTAGCGGCATCTAGCGGGGAGGTTGTGAACTGCAACTAAAGGTGCACACCCCTCGCACCCCTCCTTTTCGGACAAGCTACGGTGGACGTCTGTCCAACATGTCGTCTTCTGAGAGAGCAGAGAGAAGCTTGTTTGAAGCAATGAGGTTTCTTCTTACTTCTAACAAAGGATGGTCTCTGCTTCTAATAAACCAGACGACGACTACTACTACTACTACTACTGCTTAGTGCGTACTATTTAACATAGTGATGCAAGCTGCCTCTAAAAACACGAACGATTTAGAAGAACAACAACATAGTGACGAAATGCACTCTGTAGAGTGTTTGTCCGTTTAGGGTTGCTGTAGAAACATGTCGGTGCAAAATGGCGACTTGACATGGAGGGGGACCCGCAGTGTATGAGATAGAAATGGCTATATAAACATAACGGTTCATTATGTAAGGCAATGTTCCCTCTAATTTTTTTTCTCGCTGAGCAAAACTTTTCTCTGTTGAGCGCACATTTTGGCCACCTGAGCAAAAACATACTTTATATCAGACCTGTACAATCAACGTAAACACACACACACAAAAAAAATGGTTTTATCATGCAACTGTAACATTTAACTTTAATGTGCCGTTTCTATTTTATTTGACCCTTGATGTAATTTAGTAATTTATTAAATAATATGTTTGAAATTAAGCAGTTCAGTCACTAAATTAAGCACATTTTAGGTTACTTGAGATTTTTTTACATTGCTGTATTAACTGTACCAGTCTTTACCAAGAAATTCTATTAAAAAATAATTTCTGTCCTCCTGCAGGACAGTTCAATTCTTTATAATAATATAATATGAGCAGTTACAATGATGGTTTGGGACAACCATAATGTGTTTTTGTACAGTCAATTATTAGCAACAGACAGTGTTAAACCATCAAATTACATGTTATTGCTTATGAATTTCCCAGATTTTATATACCAGGAGGTTTCAAGATTTTTCATGGCAAGGAGCCCTAAACAATCCCCTTGTGAGATCATTTTTTTATAAGGCTTACATTATAATATAATAAAATATTTAAGTATTTAAACTGATATACAGTATTATATCAGTTTAAATGCTTCCATTTGTTTTAATATATTATATAGTGAAAACAAACTGAAGCATTTAAACAGATCTGATAGCTAAATAGTTTTAAGAAAAGTCAACGTTAACTCTTTTATAGTTATCTAAACATCCCTGAAACCACACCACCACCACCACACAATAATCTATTTAAACTGAGGTATATCACTGATTTTGAGTTTGCAAGCTACACCTGTGGTGGGTGTGTGATTGTAAATGTCTCAGAGTTTTGTTAGCATTCTGTGCCCATCATCCGTTACTTCCACCACTTTTCATTAAAACATGACGTTTTATTTCACATTTCTTTTCGTTTAGCGTTGCCTCTCGTATTGAGGTATTTATTCCGCAAACATGACAGTATTCTTACCGCTACTGATTTGGCTCAGGGCCAGCCAGCTCACACGCGCTCAATCGTTCTCTTTCTATGAAACCTGTAAACCGCATTCACCGGTTCCAACTCTATAGCGACAATAACTCTATAGCGGTTGTCAAGAGCACTGCAATTATTTCTCATTTAAACTACTACAATCATTTTCTTGTCTGTTCTCTGCGCGGCAATTATTTCTTCTGCGCGGCCGCGGCTTCAGGAGTGCGCGGCCGCGCACGCGCGCAGCTTAGAGGGAACATTGATGTAAGGTCGTTATGTACCACTGAAAACATAGTTATGTATATTTTATTGCATTTCTGTCAATAGATCCTCCCAAATTTTACACATTGCACCTTTAAATAAACAGATTATTTTTTCAGTCCTACTAAGAGAAACAATGTGAAGTTGACTGTTTAGTCACTGGTTTGATTTACTGACAATAAACGATTTTGAGACAAAAACAACACTCTTCAAAGGCAAGTTTATCACTTAGTTGCTCAATTCAGTGTTAGCGTCACATCTGTTATTTACCTACTACTCCCTGTCGCGCTTGAATCAGTGGGTGGGGCTACTGAACTTTAGGTTTTGTGATGTCACCAACCCGGGAAGAAGCTTGTTGTAGTCCCTACCAGCCGTTTGTTGTAGTCCTTAAAAAGTGATTTCTGCAAAACAAAATATCTCCCTTTGCATCGAACTTTGAGCGTCATAACTTTGCAGATGTTGTTTATGCTCAAACAGCAACATTACACACTAAATAAAGTTAAAAAAGGGAAATCACAATCAAGGACCCCTTTAAAATATATTAATTGTATTGAAAGTGTACTTTTTGTGTACTTCAAATCTTAAAGTATACTTTTTAAAAAGTGCACTTGCAGAATATATAGTATAATTAAAATTAAAGGCCACTTAAGTGTACTTAAAAAGAATATACTTTAATGACAATATTTATTAACATGCTTAAGTGCACTTTTTAAAAATACACTTTGTAATAATGTCTAATTAAGTTGTACTTAAAGAAAGTACACTTTAATGACAGTATTTATTAACACGCTTAAGTGCACTTTTTAAAAATGCACTTTGTAATAATGTCTAATTAAGTTGTACTTGAAGAAAATACACTTTAATGACAATATTTATTATTATGCTTAAGTGCACTTTTTTAAAAATGCAATTTGTAATAATGTCTATTTAACTTTACTTAAAGTAAGTACATTTTCATGACAATATTTATTAACACGCTTAAGTGCACTTTTTAAAAATGCACTTTGTAATAATGTCTTAAGTTGTACTTCAAGAAAGTACACTTTAATGACAATATTTATTAACACGCTTAAAGGCACTTTTTAAAAATGCACTTTGTAATAATGTCTAATTAACTTTACTTAAAGTACATTTTCATGACAATATTTATTAACACGCTTAAGTGCACTTTTTAAAAATTCACTTTGTACTAATGTCTAATTAACTTTACTTAAAGTACACTTTCATGACAATATTTCTAAACATGCTTAAGAGCACTTTTTTAAAATACACTTAATTTTTACTTAATTATGACTTTATAGTGTTTTAAATAAGTACACTTATTTTGATGTATTGACTAATATACTAAAGCACATGAAAAATAATTTATTTTAATTTCAACTTAAGTGTGTCCAAAATGACATTTGTTAATGTATTTTAAATGTGCTTAGTCTTTAATATATACCGTGTGCATTAATACACTTGAAATGTATTTTTCTTTTAAGTTTCAATACACTTGCTTATACAGTATAATCCAGTACAACTTATTGTTGAAATTTTTATCACCATAGGCTCTAAACCTCTAAACCTCTAAACTCGACAAGTGTCAGTTTTCTACATAATATTTGACATAAAATGTAATTTATGGAGTGCTGTATTTGTGATACTTAATGCAATAGTGCTGTACTTTACAAATGTGTATATAACACGTTTAATATCATTATGTTGTTCTAAGTCAATTAAACATATTTAATTGCATTAATTGCAAGCAAAAGTTTAACAAATCTAAAAATTAATTTGAATTCATATTCAGTTAAAATACATTTAATTTTAATCAGACTAAACTGTAAAAATTATTGACTTTTAGTTAGGTGAATGAGTCAAGTTCTGTAAACTTACAGTCGAACTACAACAATGAATTACAAAAACTTCAACTTGAACAGAAATTAAAATAGAAAACTCCCAATAGCGCTCAGAGTAGTGTTTTTGGATGCAACATTTTATTGCAGAATTTACATATGGTCAGGGGCATGATTAATCACGTTCATTTTTTTTGTAATTAGCTAAATTAACATGTTTAATTCACAGCCCTATTTTTCCTCTCCCAAACTTTCAATGAAATCGGTATGAAAATATACCTCTGGCTTTATTTCCTAGTCACAGCACACACCTGAGCTTCCCCTTCTAGCATTTATCACAAAGATTCATTTTCCTTCCTGGTTGCAGCTCAGATTAATGAATGTTACCAAAGAGCAAAATTCACCTCTTAAACTGTGACCTTCAAACGCACAGCAAAGTATCGCTAGTTCCGGAGCAGCATTACAAATGTATACACCAGCACCTCATGTAAGAGTCATTATTTATTTATTGAGATCACAGTTTGCAAAAAAAAAAAAAAATCCACTTAAAGGGTTTATTCACCCAAAAATGAAAATTATCCCATGATTTACTCACCATCAAGCCATCCTAGGTGCATATGACTATCTTCTTTAGTCAAATACAGAAGTTATATTCAGAAATATTCTGGCTCTTCCAAGCATTATAATGGGAGTGAATAGTAACCGAGATTTTGAGGCCCAAAAAAGCACATCCATCCATCATTAATGTAATTCATACGACTCCAGTGGGTTAATAAAGGCCTTCTGAAGCAAAGTGATGTGTTTTTATAAGAAAAATATCCATATTTATAACTTAGCTTCCGATAACGTCCGTCCACGCATTCACAAGTTCCGGCGTATGACGTAGGATGTAGGAGTAGCATAAGCTTAGGTGATAGTAGACGCCTCTTGCGGTTCAGACAAATAGGGCTGGGCAACAAACTCAAGCTCCTTCAACATTTCTCTTTAAAAATTATTGTTTTAGATTTTTAATTCATGACCAGTGTTTTGTTTTGCTCTATCCTCTGTGCTTCCGCATTCCCAAGTCATGGGTCAGGTCAAAGTTCACACTTCCGCCGGAATCGACTTGTGTACAGAAGCCAGTGATTATAGTTTATAAACTAGATATAAATAAAAAGTTATAAATATGGATATTTTATCGCTTTGCTTCAGAAGGCCAGAATTCACTTTCATTGTACAGAAAAAAGCAGCATGAACACTCTGCTAAACATCTCCTTTTGTTTTCCACGGATGAAAGAAAAAGTCAAAAGGCTTTGGAATGACAGAAGGTAAAATACAGGTCGCTAAAGTTGCACATACTCTCAAAAACATTATTTATACCTTCTGTGGTGATCTAAGCTACTACTGGCTCAATAAAGATGATGCAACGGCAGCCAATTCTTTGCAGACTTGAGTTTCAAGATGCTCCTTAATCAAGTTTATTAATAACATTGACCAATATAGCTGGAGTACAGAAAAACCACGCTTCATCCCTCTTGTACTTCAGTTCAGAGGGAATAAAATGTGGACTGACTTTTTCCCTCTTTCTTTTGAAGTGAAGCTCTCAGCCTACACTTTTAAAAGCATTCGCTTTAATAAACAAGCCAGGAAGTGCTACACTGTCTGGTTTGTTCTGAGCACATGTGGGGTCACTACATTCTTGCTTAAAGTCAAAACATAAAATTGAGAATTATAATATTTTTCATGTAATTCAGATGTTTACCGTTGGCAGATAAAGTACAGACATATTTTATTTTAAAACACTGACCTCTATTCTCTCAAGGTGTTTTTGAAGGGCATTTTTCACAAATATCTTTACCGTAAATAAAGTTAGCAGGTCTTAAATAATGCTGATGGTGGTTTTATGCCTGGAAGTATTTGGAAGAGGGATCTTACTCCAGTTGGTTACATTAGGCTGAAAGCCAGGCCAGTCACTGCCATATTTGCTGACTGAAGTTAACAGAGCCTTTTTGAGAATAAAGAGTCCATCACTTTAAGTTTCTCTGACAGGTTGATGTAAGGGCAACATATATTGAACTCCATCTCCTCTATGAATTAAGTTTTCCTGTCTCATGCCTGCCTCAGTGCCAGTTTTACCGTATGTTGCGGTAAGTGCCTGATCTGTCATTGTAATCATTATCAAGTAAATGGGAAAGTCAGAGATTTTCTCTTAATTTAGATTTTTTTTTTTTTTTTTTCTTAGAAAAGAGACTGTAAAAAATAGCAGAAATATTGTGGGGGAAATTCTTTAAATATGTTTCTTGCTACAAGTTACAGAATTAGTTTCCACATAACCATTTTCAACTAAAAACAGAAAATATTTAATTCTTTGTAGCCGTTCATTTACATTACAACAGTGTTTTTAAAAATAATACCATTATCATCTCTGTGTAAACTACAAAAATGAAAATTTGCGAAAACAGTGACGTCCTGCGTATGCATATTACGTGTTCAGTCTATAGGAGTTTAGTGTTTCTTTACCAGTAGTGACATCGCCAACTACTGGCCTGGCAGCATAGTAAAGCGTTTTTAGTAGTTTTCGTGGATCTGTGTGAACGGGGATCATTTTGACAACGTTGTAGTCTATACGTGAAAAACGCAAAGGAAAAACGTTTCCGATTTTTAGCACATCGTTGTCATGTAAACGTACCCTTATTCTTCTGAGTCATATCTTTTCATTCACATTGAATTGATTGAACTGGATCACAAAACAACTCTAAATTATTTGTTCACAAATCTGACTGAATAAGCATGAAAACAACTCGATAAGTTACATTTCCTGACAACACTGCTAATAGCTAATGAGCATTTAGAAACAACATTTATGAGACAGTTGTTGTCAGATTTCATTGGTAATATCAAATATGAAATTTAATCATAAGCTTGGTGAACAGCTTTAGAGAATTTGAGTTTCAAAATGGCCACCAAGTTAAATTAATTTGTTCTACTGTAGTAACGTTTCAAGTTTTATTTTGTCCCCAGGTAGGATAACATACTATAAAAACATTCTAAAAATGTTTAGTGATGACATTGTTAGAACATTATCCCCCTAATAGTTTTATAAAGTTTTTAGCGGGAAGTTTCCCAGCAGGCACTAGACGTGGATGTCAAATTTTTGGTTAAAGGTGCCCAAGAATGCTTTTTCACAAGATGTAATATAAGTCTAAGGTGTCTCCTGAATGTGTCTGAGAAGTTTCAGCTCAAAATACCCCATAGATTTTTTTAATTCATTTTTTAACTGCCTATTTGGGGCATCATTAACTACACTGATTTTGGCAGCGCGCCGCCCCTTTAATTCGCCTGCTCCCTGCCACACGAGCTCTCGACTATATTACAGTGCATTTACAAAGTTCACACAGCTAATATAACCCTCAAATGGATCTTTACAAGATGTTCGTCATGCATGCTGTATGCATGCTTCGAATTATGTGAGTAAAGTATTTATTTTGATGTTTACGTTTGATTCTGTATGAGTTTGAGGCTATGCTCTGTGGCTAACGGCTAATGCTACACTGTTGGAGAGATTTATAAAGAATGAAGTTGTGTTTATGAATTATACAGACTGCACGTTTTAAAAATGAAAATAGCGACGGCTCTTGTCTCCGTGAATACAGTAAGAAACGATGGTAACTTTAACCACATTTAACAGTACATTAGCAACATGCTAATGAAACATTTAGAAAGACAATTTACAAATATCACTAAAAATATCATGCTATCATGGATCATGTCAGTTATTATTGCTCCATCTGCCATTTTTCACTGTTGTTCTTGCTGGCTTACCTTGTCTGTGCACAGATCCAGACGTTAATACTGCCTTTCCTTGTCTAATGCCTTGAACATGGGCTGGCATATGCAAATATTGGGGTCATACATATTAATGATCCTGACTGTTACGTAACAGTCGGTGTTATCTGTGAGATCCGCGTGTTTTCCGGAAGTCTTTTAAACAAATGAGATTTACATAAGAAGGAGGAAGCAATGGGGTTTTAAACTCAATGTATGTCTTTTCCATGTACTGAACTCTTGTTATTTAACTATGCCGAGGTAAATTCAAATTTTGATTCTAGGGCACCTTTAAAAATGAAAATCGGGTTAACGTCTACACTCAACGTCATTAACAACCTCCAGAAACAGCATTACCGGCTTCACTTATTAGAAAACCAGTTTGACTTTATTTCTATCATACAACTACAAAAGTTCTTATTGAGAATTAACAGAAGTTTAGATGTTGATGTTTGTTTGAAAGTAAAAGGTTTGGTGATTTAGTTGTCACCAATATTGTGATCGGTGTTTGCATTAGTTTAATGTTAGTTTTCTTGGTTATGGCAGGAACAGCAGGATAATGTCATCACATGATGTTGGCTTGTTGATGATTAACATATAATCAAGATATAATCAGTCAAAGATATAATTGATGATAAAGATTTTCATTTGCAATGAAATTTGACTTTGACATGTTTCCCAGCGCCCCGCTGGGAAACTTTCAGCAAAAAACTTTATAAGAAATTAGGGGATAACATTCTAACCTTTCTAAACATTCTAAACATTTTTAGAATGAATTTAGAATTTTTAGAGAATGTATCCTATAGGAGAACGTTCTGGGAACAAAAATAAAAACTTGGGTTGCCTTAAAGGGTTAGTTCACCCAAAAATGAAAATTCTGTTATTTATTACTCACCCTCATGCCGTTCCACACCTGTGAAACCTTCGTTAATCTTCAGAACACAAATTAAGATATTTTTTGATGAAATCCGATGACTCCGTGAGGTCTCATAGGGAGCAATGACATTTCCTCTCTCAAGATCCATAAAGGTACTAAAAACACATCTTCAGTTCATGTGAGTACAGTGGTTCAATATTAATATTATAAAGCACGAGAATATTTTTGGTGCGCTAAAAAAACAAAATAACGGCTTATTTAGTGATGACCGATTTCAAAACACTGCTTCAGGAAGCATCGAAACAAACTAATCAGTGTGTCGAATCATGATTCGGATCGTGCGTCAAACTGCCAAACGGCTGAAATCACGTGACTTTGGCGCTCCGATCAGCAGATTCGATACACTGATTCATTTGTTTCGATGCTTCCTGAAGCAGTGTTTTGAAATCGGCCATCACTAAATAAATCGTTACTTTGTTTTTTCACCAAACAATTACGGGTGGAACGACATGAGGGTAATTAATAAATGACAGAATTTTCATTTTTGGGTGAACTAACCCTTTAAGTTACTTTGGTTGCATGTGCAATACAGTCAAACATTACAACAATAATTTAGATAATTTGTTGTGCCTTTATTGGAAAAAAGTAGTTTGCTACTGCAAAACTACTTTATTAAGGAAAATAAAAATATTATGACAGTTCAGAAAAACACACTAAGAAAAGTTTGTAAAAATACAGGCCAATGTACAGTGTTAATTTGAAGGAATTTTCCGTATTTTTTATTTTTATTTATTTATTTATTTTTTTTATTGGAACTTTAGCCGTGTTTTGAATAACGCATTGCATTGTGTTTTAGGATTGAAGGAAAAGTCTGTAAACTTAACAGAAAAACTACTGGAAATCCTCTGCCAGAGCATTATCCAATTTTTCCATTTTATTTTTTTAACAGTGCAGTTTAACAGTATGTGCTAGCTTCCGTCGCACATCTCCTTATAAATGTAAATGCAGGTTCGAGATCATGACCTGTTCACACTCGAATCTCGCACATTTAAAAAATAATGGGAACAGCCAAACAATTCAGATCTGAGCAATAATCAAAATTGAGCATTAAGGCTTGCACTGTGAATGTAGCCTTATAGAATCACACACCACCTTGAAATATATCCTAGATAATGTTGAAAAAGCATGAAAGCAAGGAATTTTTGGGAAAGCTTCCTTGACAAAAGCAATATGGAGTTTCTCTAGAGCAGATGTGTATGTGTGGTGAAGGAGAGCAGTGCATCATGGAGGTAAAGCGTCTGGCATTCTGAACAGGCTGTGTGTGTGTCACTGTTTCCAGGGGAACACGGACAAAATGCCCAACCTGATTCTGCCCCGTCATCATCCTTACCACGCAAGTTGGGTTTCGGATAAAATTAGCTAGTGTTAAAAAGCATTTTAACATTGACAGAAAAAAAAGTGTAATCACAGGTTCTGTATTGATTTCCAATACCTCAATTATTTCTGCAACTGTTCGCTCACTGTTTGCATATTGAGTCAGTTATGTCTTTATGCTTGTTTTTTTTTTTTAACTGCAGGCTTGTGTTGTGAAACAAACATTCAAGGGAGACCCCATACCGAAGTGTCTTGCTGTCAGCTGAACTGAAATAGCCCATGCCCGGGAGACAGAGCAGGTAGACAGTGGAAGCCTGCGGTGATCAAGGCAGACAGGGTCAGCGGGAAGCTGAGGAACAGGTCTGCCATGTCAGTGACTAAAGTGCTTGCTTGGCAGTGGGAGAAATATAAATTAAGCATGGCCCAAACAAATGCCAATAGACCTTCACACAAACACACCGACAAATGAGGCAAAATAAGATGCCCTTTCTAACTTGAACATGTCTTCGAACTTCGAACACACTTTCGTACAATTTTGCACTTGCTTCTTGAGACATTGTTACATCTGGCGCCACCTTTGTGCATGTCATACTTTGCATTTGATTATCTAAAATTAGATTTGCTCAGGATAGTGTATAATAAGGATAGTGTACCTTTAATATTTTACTCCTTTTTTTGTTCAAAATTAGCAATATATCAGTCCTTCTTCCAAAACGTGTTTTTGTCTTACGCTTATTCACTATGGTAAGCCTATTGTAAGTGTTTGAATTTTAGACCTCACAGGATGGTTTTCACAGGAAATTGCATACATATGTCACTCGCCCCTTGCGTGTCTTGTCATATGCTTAGATAGGCGCTGCGCAGACCAATTGGCATATGACATTAAAGTACCGCAAGAGCGATTCAAAAGCATAAGGAGTGGTTTGCTCTCCAAACTCTCTCGCGGTACTTTGATGTCATATGCCGATCGGTCTGCGCAGCGCCGATGAATCTCGAACAAGCCTAATATAGGTTGCTTCTGATACTTTGACGCGTGTATGGTGTGGGAGTGGCAAGGGTTAGTTATCAAAATGAGTGATAAAGATTGACATGGAGCTCGCTAAAATTTCATCATGGGCATGCGCTTTGCTGGAATTTATTTTCAAAGAAGTACCGTGTCAGTTAATTATGGAAGCTTGTTTCCACCACTGAATAAAAAAATAAAGAAAGCAATTGCGATTTTTTTTCTAGCAATTGCGAGATATAAACTCACAATTGCGAGTTATAAAGTCAGAATTAGTTATAAAGTCTCAATTGAGAGTTATAAAATGAGAATTGTGAGATATAAACTCGCAATTTTGACTTTATCAGGCAATTGCGAGTTTATATCTCACAATTGTGAGAAAAATGTCAGAATTGCGAGAAAAAGTCAGAATTGCAAGTTTATATCTCACAATTGCAAGAAAAAGTCAAAATTGCGAGTTTATATCTCGCAATTCTGACTTTATTTCTTGCAGTTGTGAGTTTATATCCTGCAATTGTGAATTTATATCTTGCAATTCTGACATTATAACTCGCAATTGTGAGTTTATATCTCGCAATTCTGACTTTTATTCTAGCAGTTGAGTTTATATCTCGCAATTCTGAGAAAAGAAGTCAGAATTTCGAGATGTAGACTCACAGTTGCGAGTTGTGGCGGAAACAAGCTTCCATAATTAACCCTTAAATGCATACCTCGGGTCTTTAGTGACCCGGGACGTCATTCACTACCCTCCTCCTCGTTCATTTTTTAGTTTAAGTTAGTTCATTTTTAACTTTAAGTTAGACATCAACCTTCTTGGTATTCCTCAATCAATTCATTATAAAGAATATAACAAGAAAAAAATCATAAAATTATAAAAGAATGCCTATTTTTGTATTAATTTTTTTTTGTAAAAATTGTATAGGGTCGCTAATGACCCGAGGTGTGTATGAGTGTACGTATATTTTTTTCTGCACAACAATAATGGATCTTCGATGACGGAATAAGTGCAATTCACCTTTATTCCACAAGGTGGCAATCTCTGATACACAATGCTGAAGTGACGACTCATTCAGACAGAAAACGAAATAATAAGAAAAACATTAAATGGCTCAGCGATTTACTGCAGAGCAAGTACTGAACGCAATCAAATATGACTGTTACTGTTACTGGATGGATCTGGTGAAGCTGTTAGCGATTGAAATATTGATTTTGAAGATGTTGTAAATTATATAGTTTTGAGAATACGTTTGAGATCGCGAATGGGCTCATATTCGTGAACTCAAACATAAAACTAGCCCATTATTTGCTGAATTTACTGGGAAATGAGCTCTGACGAGGACAGTGATGATGGCATAAAACATCTGCTCAAACCGAGCCCTTTCAAGCTCCAAAAGGTAACAAAATACGATTTATTTTATTCTTCTGTAATTGTTACTCTAATATCAGAGTAGTTTTATATTATCGCGACAGGTAGAGATCCTTCCATGTTAGATATAGATCCGGGTCGATAAAGACCCGAATATGTAAGAATGATTGGCGAAATAGTCATGCATTTAAGGGTTAATGGGTTACAGCACCTTCAGCTATTCAGCTTGAGATCTTTTTTCCATCTTAACTGGTTATAGCCTTAAGCCTTATGTCTTAAGCCTAGTAGTTAATGTTTTATGAATAACCATATTCATCCACACAGTCACACAGGGACAAAACAACCAAAACAATGTTCGTTCAGATGCATAAAGTTTTGTTTTTTAACCGCAAGAGTTAAGAGTTAAGCCAAAAGTTTTATATAATTTTATAGCATATTTTCAATAATAATAAAAAAAAAACATTATTTTCAACAATTACGTTATTTAATAAGTAATTGTTATAATTATGACAGATTTTAAGACATGACAACTTGACATTTTAAGTTGATTTAAGAAAATAAATTTAAACTAATTAAGTAAATACACTCAGCTCATAAAAAGCTATGCAAATTGTTCTCTTCATTTGTATTTACATTCACAAACACATAATTTTTTACAGCGCATGGCCACTTCATAAAAGCTAATGCATCATGCAGGTATCACGTTTTTATTTTTCTTTCTTTTTTTTTTTTTTTTTCAAACAGAGCAATGGGGAATTTGACTGGAGACATTAAGGAGCACATTCTCATGCCTCCTGTGAAATGACTGCTGTTCTCCTCTTAATGAGTTGAGTGCTTTTTATTTTGGTTTTGTTCGGGAGGCTGCTAATTAAATTAAAATATGGAGATAACGGACAGAGAGTGGTAATTAAATTCAGGGTCCTTAAACTAAATCACATGAGTGACTATTTGCTAGAGGTACATTCAAGATTGAGTTAACACTGACTTCCTTAATTGTTTACGTAACAATTAAATTTTTCCTCATCGCTGAACAGTAGCAATAAATCTTTTGTAAAGCTATAAACCCATTTACATACTCGCTGCTAGAGCATGATTGCTTTGCACATTGCTTATGATGCATTTGTTATGGGTCAAATTTGTGAAGACTGGAAGATTACAGTAACTCATAATGAAAATATACCCCTCGTATGTTATATTGCCTGTCCTCGCTCAAAATATGTCTTATATGGCTTTATTTTCTTAAGAGATTTATATGCGAATAGTCTAAATCAGTGTAGCTTTAGACAGCTCGACCTTCAAGCTTTCAAAATTTTATTTTAAATTATGCTGTTTGACACATTTCATCATACTTGTCTAATAAGTTTCATTACAAACAATGATGTTTGACATTTTTAATACTCCAAAGTCAATAAAGTTTTATTAGTTCATTATGTGTCAAATCCCAGCCCACAAGTGCTTTATTTTAAGTTTTTTTTTTCTTTCTTTATACTTGCTCTACAAAGCTGAACTTCACAATGGTAAGATGTGTAAAAGCTCACCACAGTAATGAAAAACTCAATACCTAATACTCAATATCTGTCTGTCTGCCTGTATATAACATAATTTATTTATTCATCCATTTTTTCTTGTTCATCCTACTTTTTTTTTACTTTACTTTTTTTTTTTCAGTTTAAATTGTCAGCATCATCAGGGCATCAGATAAGCAGTCACATCATGAAAATGAGGCCGATAATTCAAGCTAAAAGACATTTCTTGTCCATCAGGTAATTTTCTGATTATGGGCTCCAGATTTTTATCGCCCCTTCAGCAGCTCCAAAAAGTCATTTAAGACTTTGAGTGAGAATTTAAGACTCCGTGTCGATTTTATGGGATTTTTAATATTGTGCCAAATGTCATCCCCTTATAGTCAAAGACAAACCATTTGGGAATGTAATGTCCTTTTCACTATGTCACTGCAGGGACAGGGTTAAAAAGGGAAACGGCTGGTTAGCACTTCAAAAGATGTCAAAGAAAACCTGTAAATACCAAACTAGACATCTAGATTCCCGAAACAAACTAATTAACTTTAACCAAACAGCTTAAAGGATTTGGAAGTCGAGAGTCTAGGTTAAAGACGGATCTAAGATAGTGTGTTCCGGTAATGACTCCACACTTCAGTGTCAGGGGACTGACATCCTTCGTGTCAGACAGTCCACGTACGGCAGGAATGACATGTCCACACTTTTCTCGCACATGAATGAGAAATGGCAGGAGCTTGGCAAACGCTCGTCACCACTGAGATTTAGACCATTCGTCCAGGACCAGCTTTAGCTCTTGTAAAGCTCAGTGGTGTGTATGTTTGTGGAAGTGTCATTGGATGTGCAAGGGTTCAATGTGGGGCTGTTGCCCACCAGAGAATAAGAAAAGTTGAAAGGGTTTTTTTGTTGTTGTTTGTTTATTTTTCATCTACAGTAGTGGCCAATAGTGATGTCCAACCTAGGAAAATTGACATGTTAAATTGGTGTTTTGTTCTTCCCTTATATTTAAAAATACAAACCCGATTCCAAAAAAGTTGGGACACTGTACAAATTGTGAATAAAAACAGAATGCAATCATGTGGAAGTTTCAAATTTCAATATTTTATTCAGAATACAACATAGATGACATATCAAATGTTTAAACTGAGAAAATGTATAATTTTAAGGGAAAAATAAGTTGATTTTAAATTTCATTGCATCAACACATCTCAAAAAAGTTGGGACAAGGCCATGTTTACCACTGTGTGGCATCCCCTCTTCTTTTTATAACAGTCTGCAAATGTCTGGGGACTGAGGAGACAAGTTTCTCAAGTTTAGGAATAGGAATGTTGTCCCATTCTTGTCTAATACAGGCTTCTAGTTGCTCAACTGTCTTAAGTCTTCTTTGTCGTATCTTCCCTCTTTATGATGCGCCAAATGTTTTCTATGGGAAAGATCTGGACTGCAGGCTGGCCATTTCAGTACCCGGATCCTTCTTCTACGCAGCCATGATGTTGTAATTGATGCCGTATGTAGTCTGGCATTGTCATGTTGGAAAATGCAAGGTCTTCCCTGAAAGAGACGACGTCTGGATGGGAGCATATGTTGTTCTAGAACTTGGATATACCTTTCAGCATTGATGGTGCCTTTCCAGATGTGTAAGCTGCCCATGCCATGCGCACTCATGCAACCCCATACCATCAGAGATGCAGGCTTCTGAACTGAGCGCTGATAACAACTTGGGTTGTCCTTGTCCTCTTTAGTCCGGATAACATGGCGTCCCAGTTTTCCAAAAAGAACTTCAAATTTGATTCGTCTGACCACAGAACAGTTTTCCACTTTGCCACAGTCCATTTTAACCCTTTCAATCGTGAGTTTAAAATATTCTAACTGTCCCCCCAGAGTGAGTTTTTTTAAGGCGACCGTTATTTTAGAACGTTCGCCTTTATTGTTTCCATAGTGACGCATCTTGCGTGTCACGAGCGCTGAATGCAGCAACAATAACACTGTATGACAGGTGGATCGCTATTATTTAGTTTTTCCTTTTTTATTTAAAATATTCGCAAAATTGCTTACCATGTCATCAACTATCTGATATTCCGATTCTCAAATATGTGTAAGTGAGTGTGCTTTGTCGTTTTAAAACCTTTATAAATTATCTTTATCTTGATCTATAATGCGAGATGGGCGCCGCCATCTCAGTTTTGCAGTTCACAAGAGTCCTGTCAGTCGGATTTACAGCAGGTGAATTCATCATTTTCTTCCGAAATATATGCAAGTAAGTGGCTGGTAAACTGGAAGAATAATAGAGTAAACTTTATAGTTACTTAGGCCCATTATGTGTGTCTGATATGAATAAATGTCGCCAAATTATATTTGTTATTGCTGCTTCCACTGATGTCGGACATCAATGTGTAAATTATAAACGCTTAATGTATTGTTTTAATGGTGCTTATGCATATTTAAATGTCTGAAACCTTAAAATAAACATTATGTGCCTGAAAACACTGCATAGTTGTGATATATGACAAGAGCTGCGCGCGTCCGTCTCGCAGCCAGAGCGCGAAGCACAGTTAATCTGGCAGTTATGTGACATCGCTGAACGTTCGAAATCCCATATGTGGTACCGTACGCCCAGGGGCACCGAAATAAAAATCCCATATGTGGGACCGTACCGCTCAAAGGGTTAAATGAGCCTTGGCCCAGAGAAAACGCCTGCGCTTCTGGATCATGTTTAGATATGGCTTCTTTTTTGACCTATAGAGTTTTAACCGGCAACAGTGAATGGCACAGTGGATTGTGTTCACCGACAATGTTTTCTAGAAGTATTCCTGAGCCCATGTTGTGATTTCCATTACAGTAGCATTCCTCTATGTGATGCAGTGCCGTCTAAGGGCCCGAAGATCACGGGCATCCAGTATGGTTTTCCGGCCTTGAGCCTTACGCACAGAGATTGTTCCAGATTCTCTGAATCTTTGGATGATATTGTGCACTGTAGATGATGATAACTTCAAACTCTTTGCAATTTTTCTGAGAAACTCCTTTCTGATATTGCTCCACTATTTTTCGCCGCAGCATTGGGGGAATTGGTGATCCTCTGCCCATCTTGACTTCTGAGAGACACTGCTACTCTGAGAGGCTCTTTTTATACCCAATCATGTTGCCAATTGACCTAATAAGTTGCAAATTGGTCCTCCAGCTGTTCCTTATATGTAGATTTAACTTTTCCGGCCTCTTATTGCTTCCTGTCCCAACTTTTTTGGAATGTGTAGCTCTCATGAAATCCAAAATAAGCCAATATTTGGCATGACATTTCAAAATGTCTCACTTTCAACATTTGATATGTTATTTATATTCTATTGTGAATAAAATATAAGTTTATGAGATTTGTAAATGATTGCATTCCTTTTTTTTCACAATTTGTACAGTGTCCCAACTTTTTTGGAATTGGGTTTGTATAAAAACATCACTTTTGGCCACGACTATATAAAAAGTGGAAATAAAAGGTGCATACTTTGTTAAAAACTGCTAGTTTTTGTGATGTGAAACAAAGATAAATCATATCAGAACTGTTGCACTTTTAATGTAGAAATGACAGCCTATGTAATATTACTGAATAAAAGTGACACATCTCAGAGAAAAAAGATAAAAATAAAAACTTAAAATGACCTATTATTAGTATTGTCAGGTATGTGGCCAGAGTAAAGCGCACAACAATGGAGTATCAAACAAAACAGTATTTAACCATATAATTCAAACAAAGAAACACACAGGAGATCACTTGGAAAAGGTTTAGCAACACAACCAGGTAAAGGGGCTTAGTTTTTTCTCTTTTGTTTAAAAAAATAAAATCTCGTCCACACAAGCATGGTTTTAAAAAAATCTCTGTCCACATGAAAATGCAAAAAAACGCTATGAAGCACTGTCAAGAGCATCCCAAACCAACAGGTGGCAATATAACCCTAACCACAAAGCCATGATGGCCAATCAACCCGATCTCATGGCAATTCGTACGTATTTTACGAGGTGGCTAATTCGTACGAATTCATACGACCTCACTCGTATGAATTCATACGTTTTTTGCTAAATATTATGTATTGTACATGTTGACAAATTCGTATGAATTCATACGAATGACCTACCCCAAACCCTGCCCCTAAACCTACCCGTCACTGGGGTTTAGACAAATCATACAAATTCGTACGAGTGAGGTCATACGAATTCATACAAATTAGCAACCTTGTAAAATACGTATGAATTTGTCATGAGATAGCGTTGGCCATATCAGAGGCCTTAAAAAAAGGTTATTACCAGTTCCGGTAGGCTAATAACATGTAAAAAAAAGGAGATAGCAGCGCACAATCTGACGTCACAAGCCAAAATCTCTGCTTTCACCGGCAACACGCAACCAGAGTTTCTGAAAATCTTCACCCTGGCAGGAATTTTCAAAAGGTTCGGTTTCAGTGACCGGATACTGCATTTGCGTGTGGACGACGGCCAAACCGCACATAAAAAGCTACGGTTTTGAAAATACACATGTTGGTGAGGACAGGGCCTGACACCGAACAAAGAACTGAAAGCTTAAGTAAGGGGAGGCTAGTCAAAGAAACTGAAACAGGTGCGTATAATAATCAATAACTAACTAGTGGCAGGGAAATAGGAACAAAGGAAACAGGTACAGGAACTAGAATTAAACCAAAACAGAACATAAATTACATAAATGTGTTATAATACTAATACAATATATATAGTAATAATATATGTTTTTCTTGTTCTTCTGTCTCTATCAAAAAAAAACAAAGTGGCTAGCTGAAAAAAAAAAGAAATAGAAAGAAAAATGTAAACAATGTAAATTTACTCTGTGTGATGGGGATTTCTTTAAATGAACATTTACGTTCTGCCTGAAATTGCTTTTTATCACAACTAAATCATGCTTCCATCTGCTAGATAAAGCATCTGCAATTAGTCATATTTGCGACAGACAGTGCAGATACATCTCTGTTAAAGTGCTGCTGTCAGTGATCATTGCCGAAATCAAGCAAGTTAAGTAAACATTCCAATATTTCTCATTATACAACCCGCTGAAACATGATTCCGGTGATTGTCCCTGTGGCTCAGCTAATGTGATTATATATGAGTTACACAGCTATCTCGGCTTGCTTAAAGACCTGTCATGTGGCTGGAACGAAGATGGAGTGATATGTTCATTTTGCAGAAATTCTGTATGCCAGAATACGCATGAAAATGAGCCTTTATCTTATTATTTATACTGTTTAGTTTGTGCATCACACAGTATGCTCATATAGACTACATTTACGATATGTATGTCCTTTTTGGAGCTCAACTGTGTCTGTTCCTATTCACTTTTATTGTGTCGGAAAGAGCTACATGAATTTTCTAATTAACATCTATTTTTGTGTTCCACAGAAGTTATACGGTTTTGGAACGACATGAAAGTGAACACATGATTAATTTTTCAATGGTCAAATGTTCCTCTACATCGTGATTGATTAGTAAATTGTAATATTTCATACATTTAGTCATTTGATTATTTCTTATCCACAATCAGACATGGTTATTCAAAATAGGAGCTTTTAAATGTATGCTATCCCTTAAGAAACGCCTTTATCATCTTGACTTTCCACCAGACCCCCACAGAAACCACGATCAATAGAGTTTTAATTGCAATCCAATGTGTTTGTCTTTCCATCCACACAGTCAACAGGACATTATTCATCACAGCTTCTTCAAAGATTGGTCTCCATCGTTCACTATCAGCAGATGGGGTTCTGGTGTTTGTCCTTCCATTGAACTTCAGTCCACCGGAGCCCGTGATAATGACACCAAATGATTGTGAGACCCATTTCTATTTCCTTTCACATTCTATTGTCGCCTACCGCAGCATAATTTGACTGGCATTAGAGGCCCAATGTCTCTTTCAGAGCACATTTTGTGTCCATAATCTTTGGAATGATTAGTTTTATAGTTTCTAACATAAAACTCGTTTTCCCTGTAAAGAATCCCTCTCATATCCGTGCTCCAATCAATTTGTGAGGATTTTACTTGTAAGTCTTTGCTGTAAAAAACATGCAAACTATCTTGCTATAAAACTAAACAACCTGATAAACTGCTAAATGCTACGATTCAAATTAGTTATCATCCAATTATGTTGTTTATTCAGCATTTTCTCCAGCAGATGGTTGTTTGGAATTAAATATATCCCAGTATTTGCTCAGGTATGTGTTTATATAAGGGTGATTCCTTAATTAGGGGAACTTTTCTGTCTCCTAGCATGATTTTCAAAATGCTTAGTTTTAGTTTACTTTTAGAGAAGATTTTAATAGTTATAATATTATAATTAGATTATAATAGTATAATATTCGGTTTAACCAAAATTTCGGTTTTACCGAATGACACTTTTGATTATACCGAATGCCGATATTTTCAAACAATGCTAACATGTTGATATCTAGCTAGCTAGCAAAAGGACAATCAAACATTTTATATTTACTACAAGTTTTAAAAATATTACAACATTTTCCATGTTTTACAGCGGTTGTACCGAATGACCTGATATTTCGGGATATGCGTATGAGCAAGTGAAAACATGAATTTTTTAAATAGTTAAAAGAGAGTTAGTTACTTTGCTTCATGACCATGTGGTCCTTTGCTGGTGTCTTAATGATGTCACATGATATTGACCACATGACTTGATCCAAAATGGTCCCTTTATATTGGTTACTCCGAATGACATCAATGAAATTCATTTTTCAGGATATTCTTTCTCATATCAAAGCAATGACTTCTACTCATAATTTTAATACCATTTTGCACTATGTTGATATATGATGTTATAAAATCATGCCAGAATAAAAAATATATACATTTATTACATTTTAATATATTTTAATCTCAAATGAAATGGCTGTATTGGCCTCTGGACGGTTAAACCGAATGACCTTTTGACACTTCAAAATCTTTAAAATACCTTTATATGTAGAAAAATATAATTAAATAAAAGAGATCTAGTTGTACTACTTTGCATGTCATATATTTGCTTTTTATTATTATTAAAGCCTTTGGACAGAAAAATGACACGTCACGTCATTGACCCTTGATCATTTGAATTAAAAAACAAAGCCTATTTTTGTAAGTTCAAAGATAATTTACAGATCAAACAAACATTTTGTGTTAGAAAGTCCATTGGTTATTAAATGTTTTCTCTAAAAAGTAAAAAATTTCATTACTGTTACACTTGTATAATATGCGTCAAGTTTTATATCATGTAATGAATGTTTTAACACAGTTTTTTTCGATAGTTCAAGTAGTTCTAATTAAAGATCCACCCATTTACTTTATATTTGCGGTTTAATGTTCAAAAGCACAAATCCTTGGCATTCACAGCCATTTGTGCTCAGCAGACCAAGTTCGCTTGTCTTTCCAGACCTTCTTTAAATGGAGGGTCTCTGTCGCTAGCTCTACATAATTAGCTATTAACACGAGAAGGCAGCTTGCAACTAAAGCGGAGTTATAGCTCCCATTTGCACAGAGAGGCACTCAAGGTGATTAGTATTCACTTTGTTTCTTTTGACACGTGAGCGCTGAACCTAAGCTTTATTTCCTTGATTCCCGTTCACTTTTGGCACTCCTTCCCTGCCCCAGATTTGTGCCATAATAAATTCACTCCCAACCCCCAATATCACAAGTTTCACTCCCTCTGTGCTATTAATTAGTTTCTTTTAATGTTCCCAACCCTCCATTTGTCTCTATTTTGCCACCCGGCTCTCAAATAACATTAGGTCTAGAAGTGAGGATTATAAATTACACAAAGGGCATGAGAAAATGAAATATCTGCATAGACTTTAGCGGACATTTTAGCATGAGAGTGTGGTCCGTAGCGTAACCAGAGCTGCATGGTAAATGGTATTGATCACTTACGTTCCCTCCAAAGGATACAGAACAAATAGCTTCAGATGGGAAAATATGTCACAAGTAATCACTTTGCCATTAGAGGTTTTATTGCTAGGACGTTGATCATCAGCAATTATAATGAGCTAATTAATTCTGCTCCTTAATCACAGGCAAATTAGAGTATAGCGATTGATGATTTTATTGAATAATGTGTCTTGCTTCAACAGCGACTTTAGAATTTTGCATATTGTTTCAATACAGTGGCAAATTACTCGTAACAAATATGCCAACATTGCCTGAAAATGGATAAGAATTCAACAACATGCAAGGGGTTTATGGAAAAATACAGTTTCATGCCCCTTCAGATATGTTTTAATTGACAATATGCATTAGCCTTTGGATTTCTGAGATATTTATTAACCCTATAGATATAATTTCACATGAATTCTCAATATAAACTGGATTTTTGTTCATAAAGATGGTAAAATACAACACAGTTACAGCCTGTATCCAATATCCAACACTTCTAAAAAGAGAGAAAAAAACAAAAAAACATTATGCTTGGCAAATCAAAGCAGTCTAGGTCTAAAAGACAGTGCTGATAAAAGTCTGAAAATAATGATTTGGTTGCGAGAGTATGGCCGCTTTAAACCTTTCATCAGTACACATGGACAATGGTATGTCATTAGGATTGCTGTTATACATTTTAAATTTTAAAAGGAAGAAAAACTACCATTGTTATATTTTTATAAGGTGAGCCCAGCATACTAGTTGTCTGCATTAGTGGATTTTGCCTTTATTATATGATCGAACTATCTATCTATCTATCTACTCTTAATCTAAGGGAATCTCTTTGGAATGTCAAAGTAGGATCTTAAAAGTGACTCTAAAAGGGATTATTCTGGAAAATGTTGGTTATCACAAAGAAAAAACAACAAACCTACAGTAAAACAAATTTACGAAGCATTAGGAACTCCTGGGCTCTGAATGCTTCCCAAAGAGCATCCGTCACTGTCACCTCTGTCTAACTCCATATGTTTCAGTGGAATCTCCAGAATGTTTTGCTAGTGATGAATTAGCTGTTCAGAGAGAGGTACACATATTGCCTCGTGGTTTTTCCCAGTCCTGAAACTGAGAAATGGGAAATATAAAAAATGCTTTATTTCTCAGGAAAGGAATGAAGAATGTTCTACGTGATGCCAAAAGTTTTTGTGATGTACTGGATGTTTTTAATGCATACATTATTTGTATTCATAAAAAAGTAATGTTGTGACAGTAATATGTGAAATATTGTTAATGTTAATATAATGTTTTCTATTTAAATATATTTTAAAATGTATTTTATTCCTGTGATGCAAAGCTGAATTTTCAGCATCATACTCCATTCATACTCCAGTCTTCTACGGAAGAGGATTAGGGCTAAGCAATAATAAACAAATAAAACCATCTCGAGATTAAAGTTGTTAAATTTCGAGAAAAAACGCATTAAATTTCAAGAAAAAAGTCGATATAAAATGTTGAGAAAAAACTCATTAAATTTCGAGAAAAAAGTCGAAATAAAATGTTGAGAATAAACTCGTTAAATTACAAGAAAAAAAGTTGTTAAATTTCGAGAAAAAAGTCGAGATAAAATGTTGAGAATAAAGTCATGAAATTTAACAACTTTTTTCTCGTAATTTAATGACTTTATTTCAACATTTTATCTCGACTTTTTTCTCGAAATTTAACAACTTTTTCTCGTAATTTAAAGAAAAAAGTTGAGATAAAATGTTGAGAATAAACTCGTTAAATTACGAGAAAAAAACGAGAAAAAAGTCGAGATAAAATGTTGAGAATAAAGTCATTAAATTACGAGAAAAAGTCGTTAATGAGAACAAATTCATTAAATTATGAGAAAATGTCATTAAATTTCAAGAAAAAAGTCAAGATAAAATGTTGAGCAAGTCATTAAATTACGAGAATAAAGTCATTAAATTACGAGAAAAAAGTTGTTAAATTTCAAGAAAAAAGTTGAGATAAAATGTTGAGAATAAAATCGTTAAATTACGAGAAAAAAACGAGAAAAAAGTCGAGATAAAATGTTGAGAATAAAGTCATTAAATTACGAGAAAAAAGTCGTTATGAGAACAAATTCGTTAAATTATGAGAAAAATGTCATTAAATTTCAAGAAAAAAGTCAAGATAAAATTGAGAATAGTCATTAAATTACGAGAAAAAAGTTGTTAAATGATGAGAACAAATTCGTTAAATTACGAGAAAAAAGTTGTTAAATTTCGAGAAAAATGTCATTAAATTCTCATAATTTAACAACATTTTTCTCGTAATTTAATGACTTTATTCTCAACATTTATCTCAACTTTTTTTCTCGAAATTTAACGACTTTTTTTCCTCATAATTTAACGAATTTGTTCATAATCTAACGGCTTTTTTCTCGTAATTTAACGAGTTTATTCTCAACATTTATCTTGACTTTTTTCTCGAACTTTAACAAGTTTTTCTCGTAATTTAATGAGTTTATTCTCAACATTTATTTCGACTTTTTTCGACTTTTAATCTCAAGATGTTTTTTTTTTTTTTGCATTGCTTGGCCCTAATCCTCTTCCGTAGTCTTCAGTGTCACACGATCCTTCAAAAATCACTGTAATATGCTAAATTTGATGATCAAGAAACCTTTTTTAGTATTTTTAGGGTGGTGAAAACTTTTGAACAGGATGAAGATGTCCAATTTTTTCTTATTGTGTTTTTTTCATTTAGTACTGCCCTTCATAAGCAACAGAATATACCTGAATGTTTCCCGGAAGACAAATTAAGTTTAATTTACGTTTATCTTCAAATTCAAAGGTTTTCACCCCCGGCTCTTACAGTTTTTCTCAGTCGCTTTGGCACATTTCTTAGATCAAAACTAAAATTCTCAAAACTACTTGTTCAACCACATCATCATCTAGTCACTTTTGCGCATCATAAAAGCAGTTTCTCATTCTTTTCAACAAATTGCAAATGCTATAGTACATTCAGGCAATTGATTATGTACAATTGTCTGCTATTTCCTACATTATCAATTGCTAATGTCATGTTGCTCAAAATGTATTATATGGTTCTATGTTGAATAATCCTACCCCTCAAAACATCTAGTCATTAGTTCATTGCACAAGTCATTAAATGCAAAATGGTTGACCTAGTTATCATAATGACAAGTATATTATCTATACATTTCTATTAGACTTTTGTAAATGTGTCCTGAATTGATGAATTTTGCAGGTGAATCGTGACTTTCTCTAATGTATTCAGGGAAATGTAAAGCATTAGATCAATGACACAACCAGTTCTTTAAAGCAGCTAAAAGATGCATGTCATGAATCTTCAACTGGAAAGCATATATAGACAGAGTACAACACAAGAGTTTCAATTTCCGATAATAGAAGAACAGGGTCAACAGCTGGGAAGAAGAAGAAGAGTAAGGATGTGTGGTAGAAGGGTAGGGAGGCAAAACAGAGGAAGAGGTAGATAAGGCAAAGGGTGTAGGCACGTTTCTGGTGAAAAGAGGCCCACTATGAGGCCCCACTATTCTGAACAATGTTCTCAGTCATGACCTTACAATGGCTTATGCGGGTCTAAATGTGCAGCTGAACGTTTGGAGAAAAACCTTTTCCTCAATCATTCAAGCATTTCGTAGACATAACAGGTATGTATTTCAGCAATGTGCACTGTACTCTAATATGGTATGCATGCTATAATCGTAATATTACAGTGGCATTTTTACACTTACAGTAGCATATACACTTGCTTTACACTTACAGTATAGTAGGCTAAATGAACTTTATACAGATACACACTGTATCACACACATACACATGAATGTATATATAGTCTTGTCTTTTTTTAATTATCACAAGGACATTTTACATTAATTTGTACACTGTCATAAAAACCATAGCCATAGTTTAGGCTACATCTGAAATATTCATCACTGTTATATTGACAACATGGCTAAGCATTTTGACTATCTTGTTCGAGAACAATGACACAAGGACTTGTCATTCTGATGGCACTGATATATTCATTGAAATAAATACTTGCTTTTGAGAGAAGAACTAAGGATTCTGAGCAAGTTCCAGGCTTTTGCAAGTAATCCAATATGTTGTGCTGTTTGTACAAATTATTTTGAGAAATGAAGATACAGAGAAAACTGAGAAAAACTGTAATGCACCGTGTTTCCTTCTGGAGCATCAGTGAATGTTTGAACCTTTTTTAATAGTTGTGCTTGAGTCTCTCAATTGTCCTCAAGACGGATCTCAAAATCATACAGTCACTGCTGGAAAGGGTTCAAATATGCCAAAAAAAAAAAAAAAAAATCCTTGAAAACTGAAGAATCCTCAGGACCTGGAGGATTTTCTGAAGAATATTGGGCAGTTTAACTGTTCAGGACAAACAACCATCACAAAAAAACAACAACAAAAAAAAAAAAATAACATGCATTTTGTGTGATCTCTCATTTTGTTAAAATTATTCACTTTTCACAGATTCTACAATTGGTTCACATAGTTTTCTGCAATGCATATATATATATATATTATATATATTATATATATATATATATATATATACAGTACAGTCCAAAAGTTTGGAACCACTAAGATTTTTAATGTTTTTAAAAGAAGTTTTGTCTGCTCACCAAGGCTACATTTATTTAATTAAAAATACAGTAAAAACAGTAATATTGTGAAAATTATTACAATTTAAAATAACTGTTTTCTAACTGAATATTTTAAAATGCAATTTATTTCTGTGATCAAAGCTGAATTTTCAGCATCATTACTCCAGTCTTCAGTGTCACATGATCCTTCAGAAATCATTCTAATATGCTGATCTGCTGCTCAAGAAACATTTAATGTGTACAATTGTACAAATATTTGTGTACAATATTTTTTTTCAGGATTATTTGATGAATAGAAAGTTCAAAAGAACAGTGTTTATCTGAAATCTAATCTTTTGTAACATTATAAATGTCTTTACTGCCACTTTTGATTGATTTAATGCATCCTTGCTGAATAAAAGTATTCATTTCTTTAATTTCTTTTCAAAAAAATAAAAATAAAAATTCTTACTGACCCCAAACTTTTGAACGGTAGTGTATAATGTACAGAAGCTTTGTATTTCAGATAAATGCTGTTCTTTTGAACTTTTTATTCATCAAGGAATCCTGAAAAAAAAAGTACACAACTGTTTTCAACATTGAAAATAATCATAAATGTTTATTGAGCAGCAAATCATCATATTAGAATGATTTCTGAAGGATCATGTGACACTGAAGACTGGAGTAATGATGCTGAAAATTCAGCTTTGCATCACAGGAATAAATTACTTTGTGAAATATATTCAAATAGAAAACAGTTATTTTAAATTGTAATAATATTTCACAATATTACTGTTTTTACTGTATTTTTAATTAAATAAATGTAGCCTTGGTGAGCAGACGAAACCTCTTTTAAAAACATTAAAAATCTCACTTTGACAACCTGAAGCCAAACCCTTTTACTTCAGATATCCATGAATTAATAATCATCTTGTTAAAGCACCTTTGGCTGCTCTAAAAACATAAAAAAAAATTCCTCCAGGTGTCCAACTGTGAATTTAATTTCATTGGCCCGAACTATAAATTGATATCTAGCTGTAATGTATCATAGAAGCAAGAAGCTTAAGGACAGCTAGTTCAGATCTTGCCTGTGGTAAATGCAGTTCTGCACATAAAGTCAAGGCAGTGACAGGTTTTTTTGCGTCAAGGCAAGAACTTTGGTGGCTCTCTCTCTGGCGCATTAGAAGTTCCGACATGTGCTGAGTCTGGCACGGCACTATCGATTCGCTGAGCAACAGAATTGAGTCTTAGACGCAGGCCTCGGGGGGGTTGGCAAAGTAATCCTGGAAAACTGGGTTTCTGTGAAAATCGAATCATTTGCATATTGAATTGGGTAATGAGTTTTCGGAGGCGTCGTCCTCTAAATGACAGGAGTCCTGTGAAGGGGGCTAGAGGATAAGCCCTGGCCTGTTAATCCACTAATGTAATGATCTCCATGTCACCTCCAACATTGCAGGGTCAAGTCAACATCCATTTATGTAATACAGAACTATTGATGCCTGCTTCCTGCAGCTTTTCAATGGATTATTGTTACTTTTGATTGCATATTGAGTACCGATGTTCAATCTGGCAAGCAAAAAAACTTTAAAGGACAATTTGTTGCTGCTGACCTTAAGGTAAAATTCATTTCTTATGAAAATTATTATATACATTTTTCTTTGATTTAAAGTTTTCAAAAGGTCTAGACGTCATCTAAGCAGTGACCTCTGACATCCAAGTGTCGATGGACACAGTGAGGTCAAAATCTTGTATTTTTGATAGTTTCCGCTCTTTATGTACTTGTGCTTGTATATGCAAATTTTAGGATATTGCATCAAAAAACACTGGATTCACACAAATTCTAAAACTGCACATAAAAAACTCAATTGAGGTGGATCTCTTTCTCTTTTTTTTTATCTGATAAGAAGGCATGCACATAAACTACTGTGGCAACACATTTACAGAATAAATCCCTTGATGCAAAAATCTTTACCTCAACAGAGGATGTGATTGGCTAACTGGAGTAACCAGTGGACCAATTTCATTCTATTCTATTCTATTCTGTTCTGTTCTGTTCTGTTCTATCTAATGTGAATGCAGCAATCAAACAAGAGTTATTTTATGAGGTAGAATATAAGCGGGAGAGTTGTGTGTTGGTGTATTCATTTCATATTTCTAATTATTATTTATATTTACTTACATATTATCATTATAGGGTTAGTTCACCCAAAAATGAAAATTCTGTCATTAATTACTCACCCTCATTTTGTTCCACACCTGTAAGTCCTTCGTTCATCTTCGGAACACAAATTAAGATATTTTTGATAAAATCTGATGGCTCAGCATTGACAGCGTTAATTTGGACTTTCAGATGCCCAGAAAGCTACTAAAGACATATTTAAAACAGTCCATGTGAGTACAATGGTTCAACCTTAATGTTATGAAGCGACGAGAATATTTTTTGTGTGCCAAAAAAAAAAAAAAACGACTTTATTCATCAATATCTAGTGAAGAGCGATTTCAAAACACTGCTTCATGAAGCTTTGAAGCTTTACAAATCGTTTGTTTCGAATCAGTGGTTCGGAGCTTGTATCAAACTGCTAAAGTCACGTGATTTCAGTAAACGCGGCTTCGTTACCTCATAAGCGTTTCGAAATTTCAATGGTTCACCTGACTTTGGCAGTGCTCCAAACCACTGATTTGAAACAAATGTTATTTTTGTTTTTGCGCACAAAAAGTATTCTCGTCGCTCCATAACATTAAGTTTGAACCACTGTAGTCACGTTGATTTTTACTACTTTTCTGGACATTGAACATGGTAATTTCGTTGCTTTCAATGGAGGATAAAAAATTCCGATTTCATCAGAATTTGTGTTCCAAAGGTCTTACAGGTGTGGAACGACATGAGGGTGAGTAATTGATGACAGAAATTTAAATTTTGGGTGAACTAACCCTTTAATCTAACATACTGTTCCTGACTAAACTACAATTAACCTATTTATAGGTTTAACATTTGTTGTATCCAGAACTGAGCGCCTATTAGCAAAGATGACAGACTTCAAATCACATGCTTCCAGCCATTAGCTTTCTCCAGGTATTGTAGAGCTGCTTGGTTTAAAAGCCTTTTTTCCCCTTTTTTCTTTTTGCTCTTTTATCTTACACATTTCGTACATCATAATTTGAGTTCTGATTTTATCCAAAGTGGCTCTTACTCTGAAATTTTTGAGAAGCTCCAAATGACAGTCATTAATGTACCCTCTACCATATTTACAGAGTGATAAAATGCCACTGAACGGAAGCTCTGATGTCTTCACCCAGAGAATCAGAAGTCAGATTTTCTCTGAGAAAGCTATGGATGATTTCACTATTCACACAAAGACTGACTTTCAATAGATTTTATGCCTGTGGTCTGTGAGGGTCACTTCATATCTCTCCATAAGAAAATCTATGGGAAAACATATAACAATACAGCGAAAAGCTTCTGTCCATTTGTCTTCCCCCATCCCCTGAAACGGAATAAAAACACAGTGAAAGGAATGGATCGTCTATTAAATCTAAAGAAAAACAAGTGGAAGAATCAAAGCAAATTGCCCTTTGAAGGCTTTGTGTTCAAAACAGATTTTCCGCAGCTTGTCAAAGATGACTTTCCCACGTCCGACACAGGGCCGTGACCCCCCACTGCAATGTTTTGAAAGAGTTGTTATTTCCGACGTTACAAGTGGCAGGGACTGTCACTGTGATCGATGCCACCCTCTGACCAGATTGTGTGCTCAATGTCCATAGGGCCCTCCTGCTGAAGTGAAAGACCTGAGCGCTTGTGTCGCCCCCACCTTCAGCGTTTGACATTTTTATCCCTGTACTTTCCAAATATTCATTTTTTTTATTTTTTCAGGCCACAGCATGCCCGGTTGCCGACAAACAATGAGGATAAGCTCACGAGGGGGGAATTTTCTTTGAATAATAAATCGTCTCGGCATATGAGCGGTGAGCGTTTCTCATTTTTTACTTTCTCGAGATGTCATTGTTTAGCTTCGCATCCCTGCAAAAATAAAAATGCGTGGGCATTGGTAGACTCTCTGCAAAGTACTGATGTTCTATCCCAGTTAAAATTAGAAACAAAAGTAGGAGGAATATACAAAGATGACAACTAACATGGAACTGTGACCTCACAGAGGCTTCTGGGAGATTGAAGAGCCAGACATCGGGCATGACGGGCCTCATCTGGACATGCCTTGACCCAAAGGTGAGAGAGTTGTGAGTCAGATGAATCTGTTAGTGGCTGTGTAGTTGAAAGTGCATAACAAAAACAGAAAATATGCACTTTTAAACCCTGAACTTTCGGAACTATTTCCTACTCCATATTCAAGCTCTTATCGGTGTCCTAAATGGAAAGTTCAACCATATTTTTAAAATCATAATATAGGAAAAAAATTTAAGTAGTCCATACTGCTTATCTTGTTTGTGAGTCATACATTAAAGGTGCCCTAGAACTTTTTTTTAAAAAGATGTAATATAAGTCTAAGGTGTCCCCTGAATGTGTCTCTGAAGTTTCAGCTCAAAATACCCCATAGATTTTTTTAAATTCATTTTTTTAACTGCCTATTTTGGGGCATCATTAGAAATGAGCCGATTCAGGGCTACTGGCCCTTTAATTCTCGTGCTCCACGCCCACGGAGCTCGCGCTTGCCTTGAACAGTGCATAAACAAAGTTTACACAGCTAATATAACCCTCAAATGGATCTTTACAAAGTGTTCGTCATGCATGCGTCGGATTATGTGAGTATTGTATACTGTTATATTGTTTACATTTGATTCTGAATGAATTTGAGGCTGTGCTCTGTGGCTAACGGCTAATGCTACACTGTTGGAGAGATTTATAAAGAATGAAGTTGTGTTAATGAATTATACAGACTGCAAGTGTTTAATAATGAAAATAGCGACAGCTCTTGTCTCCGTGAATACAGTAAGAAACGATGGTAACTTTAACCACATTTAACAGTACATTAGCAACATGCTAACGAAACATTTAGAAAGACAATTTACAAATATCACTAAAAATATCATGATATCATGGATCATGTCAGTTATTATTGCTCCATCTGCCATTTTTTGCTATTGTTCTTGCTTGCTTACCTAGTCTGATGATTCGGCTGTGCACATCCAGACGTTAATACTGGCTGCCCTTGTCTAATGCCTTTCATAATGTTGGGAACATGGGCCGGTATATGCAAATATTGGGGCGTACACCCCGACTGTTACGTAACAGTCGGTGTTATGTTGAGATTTGCCTGTTCTTCGGAGGTCTTTTAAACAAATGAGATTTATATAAGAAGGAGGAAACAATGGAGTTTGAGACTCACTGTATGTCTTTTCCATGTACTGAACTCTTGTTATTTGACTATGCCAAGATAAATTCAATTTTTCATTCGAGGGCACCTTTAACATTCAGCTATGATACTCAATGTTATAGTTCAGCCATGAAAATCTATACTGTAAAAAATTATTTTCATGATTTGTTATCACAACATTTTTTCTTTTGTCAGATCAACTTAGATCATTAATGTTGTTCAGATAACATAATATTTTGAGTTTCTGTTGATTAAACCGATCGCCTTCATTGTATGAACTCAATTTTTTAATTTCAATAAACTCAAAATTTTAAGGCAACCAGATAACTTACTTTTTTTAAGTTAAACCGACAAAAAATTTTAAAAGTGTAGAGGCTGACAGGTCCTTTACATGTAATCTGCAAGCATCATTATCACATGACACAAACTGATTGGCCTCTGCTGATCATTTGCTCAACATTTAAATTGTCGGATTCAGTGTTTTCTGCATGCTAGTCCTGCAGCTTTACTCTGAAAAGTATTTATATCATTTTTACCTCTAAAAACACCACTATTTCCAACTGCCTTGTGCATCCGGTTGGTGAGGTCTGAAAACATGTTCTGATGACGGAAGTGATCTCTCGCACTTTGCTTCAGTGAGTGCAAGACATCACTTCCGTTGTCAGAGCGCGTTCAGACCTCACCAGCCAGATGCACAAGGCAGTTGGACATAGTGGTGTTTTAGAGGTAAAAATGATATAAATACTATAACATATATATAATATATATAATATATATATATATATATATATATACACCATCACGAGCCGCAGGGTTTAATTTGGATTTGTCTGTGCATGTTTTTTTTTTTTTTTTACTCTTATAGACAAAGTTCCCATTGACATGATACGACTGACAGACCGCAATGGTTGGAGTTAAAAATCATCATTTGTGTTCAACTGAAGAAACAAAGTCACCTACATCTTGGATGCCCTGGGTGTAAGCAGATAAACATCAAATTTTCATTTTTGGCTGAACTATCCCTTTAATAAAAAATCATTTTAATTGTCTGATGTATTATCTTGTCCTTTTAACAGTTAAGGGGTTTTCCCGTGACTGACAGCACTAGTCAAAGCATTTATCGGTTGCCTCTTGTTCCAATTCAGTCTTTTCAATGTAAAAGTCTTTGCTACTGACTGACACACTAATAAAGACAGTCTTTGCCGCCATCTAATGCGTAATAATGTAACTTCTTTTGCTGTTCACGGCCAGGGACTAGTTTTTCCGGCGGAAGGAAGGCTTTTAGTGAAAGTTTACTTCATGAAAGTTGCATTGATACATTTTTTTGGCTTTAATATTTGTATTGTGTGGTAACCGTTTTATAAGAGCAATAAGGTACTTGAGAATAGTGCTGTATCATGAATAATAATTACTTACAGCACAGTACCTTATTGCTTACATATTCTTTTACAGATATAGCTTTGGGATTTGTTTCTTACTATATTTTGAATAGAGCATTTATGATATTGGTGCCTATCTGCCAAGCTATAAACTCCTGCCAAAGAAGTTCTGTCTCAAATCAGATTTCCCTACCATTAAGCCAGGAATAATTATGAAACAATTAATTTCACTAATGATGATTACAATTATGATAACCACCATGATAATCACCGACCAAACAGCAAGAAATATCCTTAAAGGTGGAATCTGGATGAACACAAATGCTTAAACTTCCTAAACAGGTCGCTTGCCAGAACATGTCTGGTTTGATGAATAGTTAGCAGGTGTTTCCTACACTTACAGACAGCCATTAATCTGTTCGCTCAAGAGCAGGAGACACAATGTGTGTACAATGAGTGATGCCATTCCTCATAATTATTCATTCACGTCTCTTTCTGATCCCTGATGATTGTAATGTGTCTTTTTTTCAGGCCCTTGGGAGACTGTCGGAACATCCATTTACACACCAAAAGAGTTGGGAGACAAATACCCAAAGTCATTCCAGCTAACAACTTTTTAGCAAAGGTGAAAGAGTGAGATGGAGGAGAAAGAGAAAGAAAGCGAGCGAGCATCTCTTTGTCATGGTAATTGTTAACAGCGAGCGAGGAGGGAGCCTCAGGTGGCCATGCCAACTTAATATCCAGCGACTTTGATTTATTGCCAGATAATCACTCCTATAATCCTCTATAAAAGATAGGATTATTTTTGCCACCTGGCCTCTCTATGTTTATTTAACGAGACTTTGCGATCAGATCAATGATGTCAAGAAGAATGGCACGTCTCCATGAACTTTGAAACCGCAAAGGCGTCCAAGTGATGTCTTCAATTGAGTCTTTGTTTTATTGCATTATGGATGGCTTTTATTATACATTAGACTCACCCTAATCTAAAATGATAGCTTGGATAATGATGGAGTCTTTCTGAACTGTAATTTTTCCCACTTTTTCTTTGTACAACGTGTCTCTGTGGTCCCTAATGACAGAAAAGCCCTTGATAAATTCAGCAGTACACTGAAGGATAACTTCGAAATTGTTCTTAAAATCAATTTATGCATCGACCAGAACAGTACGTTTTTTATCAGATTGATGATAGCGATTTCTGTATTGTATTCCTGAGTATTTTTTATAATAATCTGTGCAAATAGACAGAAAACAGCAAATTAAATGAGCTGTCATTCAAGCGTGAAATTTAAGACCGCATGAGATGCTAATATACCTTTCAAGTTGTTTCCTTTCAAGTGAGTTACACGCACTGAATATGTAAAGAATATGTAAGCATTTATTATTCAAACTGTGTCATGGTACATTCTCCAACTGGTGTCCTTTTTAACAAGTTAATACATTTAGAAATAAAAAAAAAATTACATTGCCTTTTTAATGATATGTTATCTTCTTTAATAGGATTTGTGGAGTGTTACATTTGCATAATGCATTATTACCCAACAAGACGACCGTCGACGGTTAGATATAGATCTCAGCCACACGCACACCGTTCTCAGGTCCACACTTTATTATCCTCGATTTATTCAGCACGAGAGTCCCAGGAACATGACTTCACAGCCAATGTTCAGGGAGGTTGAAGTAAATGGAAATAGGCATCTTACTTAATTAAGAAAGGCCTCATGTCTTGCTCGATAAAAAGGTCTGGAATTATGGCAGTCATCATAGGGCCCCATAGAGTGAATAATTGGATGTTTTAGGCTGAAAAAATAAATGATCTAGAAAATCCACTCTCGCTGAGCCAATAGAACTAATTAAAAATGAGGCCGATATCGTCCACTCGCACAAGGGGTGGATGTACGACTCCCAGATCGTTCCTTGATTAGCACCACAACTAATTCCAAACAGATGAATTCACTGTATCATTTCTATATTCTGTGTGCACACTTAATTTTATTTGCTACTTTCAGTGAAGAGGGGACAAAAAAGGGCCTGAAAATCCTAAAGGGGTCCTATTATAATTTTTTTTTTTTTTTACATTTTCAACTTTCTTTAGTGTGTAATGTTGCTGTTTGAGCATGAAAAAAGGAGTTATTCTTTATATCACTGCGTACTGTTTCTGAACTCCCTGAAACACCTCCATTGTAGAGTTTTCTTCCAGGAATGAACACGTCACAATATTCCTCATTTAAATAATTCCCGCCAAGACATATGCAAAATAAAAGGGCGTGGCCTGGTTGAGTTGTGTCAAAGACTATAGATATAGAAAAACGGTTCACTCCTATTAGTTATGAATGGGAGAAACTGCAGTGTGCAAATTGGGTGGAATACGTCCCGCCTTCTAAGTAAAGGAGCCGGTTCCCATAGAAACCTGAGACTCGCGCATAGGACTGCACATGTGCATTGGCTCATCTAGCCTGAAAAATAAGCTTTTTTAATGCTATTTTAGCATAAGAAACAACATTTATGGGATGGTTCATGTCAGATTTTGTTGCTCATTTGAAATATGTAATTTAATTGGGAGTTCGCCAAGCAGTTTTTGAGATTTCAGGATTCCCCCATTCAAATAGATAGGACTTACCCAAAATAGCTGCCTGGAGGCATTGCAAATATGGCCGCAGAGTGAACAGACTTTCCTTGAAAGGGACTTTGGTTGTGTTCGTAGTGTGTTGAAACTCACAGTTATAGAAAGGGGCGTGTTTCTCACGCGCTCGAAGCGGTTGACCAATAACAACACAGTAGTATAGCCGACCACATTGCGCTTTTCGGAAGGAAGGGCTTCATAGAGACAGGAACTAGCGAAATTGTACTACATTTGAATTTAAATTTACTTCACGACCGTTGAAAAAGTACGTTCTATATAGTATGAATGCGTGTAGTATGAATGAATTCGGACGTACTAAAGTTACATCCGCCATGTTGCTATTGTCACATGACCTACCACCGTCAGTTACGTCCCTTGAACTCCATTCACAAATCCTCTCCCGTGGCCTCGTGGAATAGTAAAGTGCTCATTTCAGAGCCATACATCCGCCTACTGTTTTTCGAATACTATGAATTTGGACATACTACTCTGTTCACATACTGTTTTTCACATACTATATAGTAGAGAAGTATTCAATTTCGGACGCAGCGAGTGTTTCTGACAGACTGGGAAGAGAGGTGCCGCAACAATGTAAAAAATGTGAAAAAATAATGTTTTTTGAACAGTCAAAAATAAAAACCTATTCTAGTACATCCCAAAAATCTTTGAAAAAGGGCATGTTAGAATAACAGGGTTGAAAATTTTGCTTAAATTTAGTTTGGGACAAAATGTTGGTTTATAGTCAGTAATAAGCTTATATTTTTCAGACATTAACAGAAAAAAAAAAAAAAAAAAACTTGTTGGAATATATTTTTTCTTACAATAACTTTTCAATAACAGGGCTGAATGTTGAACTTGGCGAATACCGGCAACATTGCAATTGAGAATATTTTCTTCCCATCAGGTCAATTGATTGCCAGGAATTTTTTAACAGGGTTGTGAGCAAAATGTGGGACACACAGCTAAATATTACATTTACAAAATTAGAATTAGATAATATTAATATCAAATAGGTATATTAAATATTATATTAAATTATTAATATATTCATACATTAAATACAGTCGAGTTGGCACCGGCTATTTACAGGGGGCATACAGACTTTTGATTTGTTTAATCTAGCCATTTATCACTCTAGGTATATAATCATATATTGTATACATCTAATGCAACAAAAACTTAGGAAGTGGGTCCTTTAATGCTTAAAATAAATGAATGGGACACCAAAGTGTATTGTATCTATGAAAAGTACCACTTAACACACACTTTGCAATTATATACACTATAGTTCAGGTATGCCTAAACCTCTTCTTAAAGTACACATCCTCTTCTTCCTTTCCTTTTTGTGTTTGTGCGTTTGTTCGTCTATGACTGACGTGAGAAAAACAAGAAAATGATGGGTATTCTGAAGGCGTAGCTATTTTTGATTCAGAGCTGAACTGCTAACTGTTAATGCTGCCGACTACTTCTCATCATTGGTGGTTTATATTGGGCCATGCACATTAGCTGAGAATGAAGGTGTCAGGGCGAGGGCACCGCAAAATACCAAATTACAGTGACATCTTTCAGGTTATCGAGTGCATTAGCATTTCCTCTTGAAACAACATGCAAAACACAGCATATCCTGAATGAGGAAACAGCACCGATGTAGTTGTGGTCGCATCATTTGTGGTTTGTTATTCAGAGCGCTTGTCGAACCCAGTTTAGTGTCATTTATGTAAGGGTGCAAAATCCTTTTGTGCCCCTTCTAGTAGGCCCAGGTGTGAAATGGCTGATATAGAGGCGATCATGGAATTGCAGCTGGTTAATGCTATCTGTGATTGATTTCTCCAGTGCCACCCATGTCTGTAGAATTGGATTTCTGAGCTCTTGCTGATGTAGATCCCGATTCGGCGAGAAAGTCTAATCTCGCCGGCAATGTGTGTCAGCAAAGCCTTTTTGTCGAACGTGTTCATTGCGAGGGAAAGAGATGAGGTGCGGCTTTGAGATGGAGACCTTATAGCCTCTCCAAATGAAGCACAAGTTCGAACAAAATAGCCTTAGTGTGCCTGCCTGTGTTGTTAACACCACACCAATGAGACTGTGTAGGTTGTGCATAAAGTTGCAAACAAATCACACAACTCAGTTGTTAGTAACTTTTTTAGAGTGGAGATTTTTTATTTAATAATGCTAGAGAATGTGCATTTAAATGATTTGACCACTTTGTTCTTTGTAAAGTTGGGTTTTCTTAATTAACGAAATTGGGACTCCTGTAAAGTCAACTGACCACTCTGAAGATGTGCAAGTTCACTATTACAGGTATGTGCTTCAATTACAACATACATTGTGAACACAGAGGTTCATTTAAAAAATATATATATGATTTTTTTTTTTTAAGTAATCTAAAAGTAATCCGAATACATTACCTAAATGAGTAATCTCGATTACATTACTAACTACAATTTTCGTCTTGTTTCAATCTGACCACTCTGAAGATGTGCAATTTCACTATTACAGGTATGTGCTTCAATTACAACGTACATTGTGAATACAGAGGTTCATTTAAAAAAAAAAAAAAAAAAAAAAATATATATATATATATATAATATATATATTTATATATTATATATATTTTTTTTTTTTTTTTTTTTTTAAGTAATCTAAAAGTAATCCGAATACATTACCTAAAATAAGTAATCTCGATTACGTTACTAACTACAATTTTCGTCTTGTTTGCAATCTGACCACTCTGAAGATGTGCAAGTTCACTATTACAGGTATGTGCTTCAATTACAACGTACATTGTGAATACAGAGGTTCATTTAAAAAAAATATATATTGATTTTTTTTTTAAAAGTAATCCGAATACATTACCTAAAATGAGTAATCTCGATTACGTTACTAACTACAATTTTCGTCTTGTTTGCAATCTGACCACTCTGAAGATGTGCAAGTTCACTATTACAGGTATGTGCTTCAATTACAACGTACATTGTGAATACAGAGGTTCATTTAAAAAAAATAGATTTTTTTTTTTTTTTTTTTTAAAGTAATCTAAAAGTAATCTGAATACATTACCTAAAATGAGTAATCTTGGTTACGTTAATACAACTTTCTACTACAATTTTCGTCTTGTTTGTAATAGATAACGAACTTATCAATTCTCAACAATTATAAAAAAACATAATAGGCAAATAGATACAACACGTACAGTGACAGTTTTAGCTACAATAAAGTATTTTTCATTAATTTTAGCATTTTGACTTTTTTTCTTTTTGACTTTTTTTTAGTTTCCAGAAAAATCACAAAGATCAAAATGAAACTATTGTACTGTAATCTCAAATTAGGTAAGTGTGTTTAAATTTTATGGCATTAAACATTTAATTAAATCTAATTCATTAAATACATTTAAATTAACCTTTTAATTCCATTCATTCCGTATTCTATGAACCTAGGATATGGAAATATTTTTACATTTGTAAAGTTTTTAAAAATTATTGTTTAAGATGCTCCGATATGCCAATAATGTACATTTTAGTATGCAAATGAACCACACTTTACATGCAAATACCTACAATTACTAAGTAATGAGATCCCTTGTAGCAAGTAATTTAAATGGAGAGTATCTCGATTATAGTGGCTTTGAAAAGTATGAATGGAAAGTGGACCTATTAACGCTATTTCACGACCAATTTGTAAGTATTTTACGAGGTGGCTAAAACCCCCGTGACGGGTAGGTTTATAGGCGGGGTTTATAGGGGTAGGTCATTAGAATGAATTCATATGAATTTGGCAACTCAAAAATATGTACGATTTAGCAAAAAATGCACAAATTCGTACAAATTAGCTACCTTGTAAAATATGTACAAATTGCCATGGGATCAGGTTGGACCTATCAAAACTAAAGTGAAATACAAATTGATTTGAGTCCACTTTGAGACAGAAACAGTGTGCATGCAAAGAAAAATGAGTTTCTCAATCAATTCACTTTTTGGACAACACAAATAGTTCTGAGTTGGTTCTTTAAAAGACTTAAGCATGAAGACATTATAATAGATTGTCTTTTGTTTTTAATAAATTTACTAGATGCCAAACTAGTATAGGTTTACAACATTCAAATGCATTTTCCTACTTGGTTCTCAGTATCTGTTATCACAACATCTCTAGAGTTTATGAAACTCCATTAATTGTTATCTCCAAATACAAATCAGAAATCTCTCACCCCTTGTACACTTCCCTGGCTTCATGTGATTGAGTTTAGAAAATTCTTGTTGACAGTCAGACAGTCAGTGCGATAAATACATTTCAAAAATTTAGAGACTCATTCAGTCTTGGTTCAAAGTTGCCAAACTAAATTAGAGAAAATGGTCTTCATGCATGTAATAGTAACGATTTTCTGTCAGTTACGATAGATGAAAAACCAACCGCCCAGTAACCTCTGAAGACAAGGTACACATCTAGAACAAAAAGAAATATGTTTACCTGCTACGAGTGTAATATTCCATCAGATCCTGGGGTAATTGCATGAAATGACACTGATGCTGCATAACCTTTATGAAAATAACTTTTAAATTTCAGCAGGCTGTTATTCCTAAAAGCTGTACTTTTGAAACGCTTTAACTGAACCTGAAAATCTAGCTGTGAATAATTTGTTCGTCATAAGCAATTTTCATCCTGTTACATTTCTCATGCTGAGTGACTCCCTTGAAATCCTTCATAATCATTTATAATTCATGAAATCCTTCATAATCATTCATATTTCAGATCTCCTGGTTCGATAAAAACTTTATTCATATTTTAACCATTTACATTTGACTTTCGCATTTGAAAATATAGGCAAAATTTGTTAAAGTGTATGATTTAATTTTGTATGTTTGGAGTTGGAGTAATTCAGTTCTTTTATGTGATTGTGATGAATTTCTTTAAATTACAATTCAGCGAGTTTCTTTTCCTGTCATTTCAGTTCAACATCCTGTGGGATGTGGCTGTTTTGATTAAAATTCCTGATTCGGTGAAATCAAAAGGTTTTTTTTTTTTTTTTTATTAAAAAATGTAAAACACATTTTGAATATAAAGTGTTTTAGTTAATGTTAAAATTTGTATGCAGAGAAAGCTATAAGCAAGTATACTATTCCTTTGAAAAGTGTAAACACTGTGGTGTTTTCAAAACATTGCTTTGTATATTTGACTATCCCGACCAGCAACAATGGCTCAACCAATGACACAAGTGTGGGGCGGGGCAATCGGTTTGTCCAACCAATGGCAGATATGCAGCAAATGTTCTGGAAACCTGCTGGAAAAGAGTAATTATTTTTGGTGATACTAGTGGTGCAAAAATTAGATTAGTAATCTAATAAATTTACATTTTCTTTCAGATGCTGTTTGTGGTTGTTTGATGGAGATTCCAGCATCGATCTAATGATCTTCCCCAGCCCTACGATGGTTTCCTTGCGATCACCAAGGGCCTGTCTGACCTCTCTTTCACGTATCAATCAATTAGACAGCAAGGCTGTATGTATAGAGTGGGAAAATTAACTTCATTTTCCTTCACAGCTGCACATTGTGACCTAGACCTCTCATCTTTGCTCCAAATAGATGCACACGCTCCTCAGCCCTTCGACTTCTCCCTTCACCACACTTATCAAACAAAGGCCTTCTATTTCTTCCCAGGCCTTAATGATGTACTACTCCAGCAGCTTGTGTGGCTAGAATTTCAATTCCAGCCCTGTCGCAGACGTGTTCTGAGGCAGAGCGGAACACAAACGAGGGCTGTGTCCATCCGAGGGTGCGAATTATACACATCTCTTATCAAAATAAGGGATTCGGCCATGACAGGCCCACTCGCTTTGATGCCACAGAGAGGCTTTGCCGCACACTCCGCGTAATTGTTCACTTTGAAATAATAGCTTAGTGATGTTTACGGCTCAGATCTTGAAAAGTCAGCGCGTAAGAGAAGAAATCTGTTTTGGAGGCGTGCTCGTTTGAAGAACTTGTAAACAAGGCTCGGGGTCTGAGATGGATATCTGTTAAATGATCCCCTCTGTTTTGGCCCTTGTAGTGGTTTTATCAGCGCCTCTTATCAATCTCAGCAGATGTCGATCAAACGTGCGCCTGCTTAGTGCCGTTTCGATGACAGATCCCTAGTTGCATGAAGGATTTGGGGTTATGCTTTTAAGGTATTTTCCTTCGCCGAACCAGGAACACATCCTGGAGCTGCGTTTGGAAAGCAGCTGGTGTTGTTGATAGTATGTCAGAAATATCCTTTGTCATTTATGCACAACCTTCAAAGTCATGCAAAACACCCTACACCCATTGCTTTCGCGCTCTTATTTTCTTCGGAAGGTACATTTCTAGATCCCACACACTTGCTTTGTGAAGAGTCAGAGGTAATTGTGAGTTTTCAGTGTGTACTAATTGGGTCATTTCTACAGTTTGGTGGATTTTGGACTGAGCAGGTTTGTTGATAAAATAATTCAATTCAATTATTTTTTTAGTCTTCTCAGTGGGCGAAAATGCCTGGCTATCATTAAAAAAAAACAACAAAAAAAAAAAAAAAAAAAAAAAAAACACTAGCCAAGCTCAGGCTAGTAAACACTAATTCTGACCAAATATTTCAGATTTAACATTGACATTCTATGAAATGTGTCCACCCTGTTACATGACAATTTTTCACAATGTAGTGTATAACAGGGTGGATGTTTTACGCTAATGACGACAATTACCAGCTAGAAAATAACAACATGCAGCAGATTTACATTTAGGAAGAATTATAATATATTTTATGTCCAGTATATAACATTTACAAGTCCAATATAAATTGACACAAACAGGGTGGACATGTTATGCTTTACACTATTAGAAAAGTCTTCTAAAAATCAGGAAAAGAGAGAAAAGTTTATGGTTTATGATTCTTACTTTGTTCTTTGAGTTGCTTTCCCTCCAAGAAAATGATGTCACTTCAAGCAAGTCATGTGATTTAGGGCATACACTTAAGATTTTAAAAGGTAAATAGCACTGATGTAACAGAGTGGACTGGAGTTTGAGGGACATAAACATAAAGGGACATAAAAAATTCAATTCAGTTATTTTTTAGTCTTCTCAGAGGGCAAAAATGCCTGACTATCATAAAAAACACACTAGCAAAGCTCATGCTAGTAAAACTATTAATTCTGACCAAATATTTCAGATTTAACATTCACATTCTATCAAATTTGTCCACCCTGTTACATGACATTTTTACAACACAATGCATAACATTGGACATTGGGTGGACATTTTAAGCGAATAAAGACAATTACTAGCTAGGAAATAACTACATGCTAGCAGCAGATTTACATTTAGGAAGAATTGTAAATATTATATAACATTTTCATGTCCAGTATAAATTGACACAAACGGGGTGGACATGTTATGCTTTACACTAATAGAAAAGTCTTCTAAAACTGAGGAAAAGAGAAAAAAAATTATGGCTGATTCTTACTTTGTTCTCTGAGTTGCTTTCCCTCCAAGGAAATTATGTTACTTCTAGCAAGTCATGTGATTTAGGGCATATGCTTAAGATTTTAAAAGGTAAATACCACCAATGTAACAGGGTGGACTGGAATTTGAGGGACACAAACATAAAAGGACATTAAAAAAAAAAAAAAAAATCAATTCTATTTTTTTTTTTTTTTAGTCTTCTCAGAGGGCGAAAATGCCTGGCTATCATAAATAAATAAATAAATAAATAAATAAATAATAAAAACTAGCCAAGCCAAAATATGACCAAATATTTCAGATTTAACATTCACATTCTATGAAATTTGTCCACCCTGTTACATGACATTTTTACAGTACAATGCGTAACAGGGTGGACGTTTTCAGCTAATGAAGACAATTACTAGCTAGGAAATAACAACATGCTAGCAGCAGATTTACATTTAGGAAGAATTGTAAATATTATATAACATTTTCATGTCCAGTATAAATTGACACAAACGGGGTGGACATGTTATGCTTTACACTATTAGAAAAGTCTTTTAAAACTGAGGAAAAGAGAAAAAAAATTATGGCTGATTCTTACATTGTTCTCTGAGTTGCTTTCCCTCCAAGGAAATTATGTTACTTCTAGCAAGTCATGTGATTTAGGGCATACGCTTAAGATTTTAAAAGGTAAATACCACCAATGTAACGGGGTGGACTGGAATTTGAGGGACACAAACATAAAGGGACATAAAAAAAATCAATTCTATTTTTTTTTTTTTTTTAGTCTTCTCAGAGGGCGAAAATGCCTGGCTATCATAAATAAATAAATAAAAACTAGCCAAGCCAAAATATGACCAAATATTTCAGATTTAACATTCACATTCTATGAAATTTTTCCACCCTGTTACATGGTGGACGTTTTCAGCTAATGAAGACAATTACTAGCTAGGAAATAACAACATGCTAGCAGCAGATTTACATTTAGGAAGAATTGTAAATATATATATTTTATGTCCAGTATATAACAGTTTCATGTACAAAATAAATTGACACAATAGGGTGGACATGTTATGCTTTACACTATTAGAAAAATCTTCTAAAACTGAGGAGAAGAGAAAAAAATTATTGATGATTTTTACTTTGTTCTTTGAGTTGCTTTCCCTCCAAGGAAATGATATCACTTCTCACATGTCATGTGATTTAAGCTTAATATTTTAAAGTTGATAAAGAATGATTGGGGGCATGGAAATTTGCCTGTAAAGTTTTTTAAAATGATTTTTCTTAGGTACTAATCATTATGAATTTGCGTTAATTGGAGCATATCTATGCATGAAAAACGACATGGCATGAAAATATGCAGTATTGTTTCATGGGGACATAAAATCCACCAAACTGATTGGGAATGATCCAATCATAAATCACTCATTTTTTTTTTCTGCTGATGGTTGTATGATGTCACGGGGCTCTTATTTGATGCAGGAGATCGCCTGTGCATTTATTCATTTTCCAAACATGGTTGTGCAGCTGTCCGCGTGACCCCTGAAACACACTGACTGGTTTGTTGTCCGTGAGAATTATAGCCCAATTAGTCACTCAAACCGCTAAATATTTCATAAAGTCATTAGCGTGGTATCAGTCTGGGGGTAATTTTCATGAATGACAATGATTACCACAAATTACCTTTTCCTATTGGTGCATGTATCAATTTTTAATGTCACACGCCACGCCAACATGGTTATGTCAGCTAAATCGCTAATTGTTTAAATCTGATTACCAGCAGATAACAGACCCCACATTGACACTGATAATTTAATGATGTTGTGCCATATAAATCAAACAATATGAAGCACAGAGGACATAGTAAACAATTGTTTTGTGGTGAAAAACAGTTTGTTGCTTCAATAAAACAAAGTATTTTTAGTGAACGTGTGACATTGCAAAGCACTTTTATCTACATTTTTTTCTTTAAAGAAATATTCAATTACACAGTAACATGAATAAATCAGAAAATCAGAATCAAATCAGTCAATCGACAAAAGAAATGCTTCATTTCAAAGAAGAATCTCAAAAAGGAAAGCAGTTTCAGAGGAGGATCAAGTTGTTATATTTCAATAAAAATATTATTAAGACGTTTTATATTATAATAATGTGCACTTGAGAAAATATTTTTATTTCATGTTTACTTTACTGTACAAATGCTAAAACTGTGGAGTATTAGACACATACACTTATTATGTTTATCAATGTTTATATACCTTCACTTAAGATATCAGCTAGACATACAACAATCATAAAAAAAAAATCCCTCTTGTTTATGAACAACATGCATTAAAGTGATAACTAATATAATTATTAACTGCAAGAGAGTTGTACGCACGGGTAATTGCACAGGCACTGTAGGCAATTATAGTACAGAATAATTAGAAAAGTGATTCACTTACAAGTTTTTTGAGAACTATGCCATGTCTCATAAGTAAATCAAAAGTAAAGTTTCTGAGAAAATAAAAATGGAAATTGCCTTCTGGAATCCACTGACCTACAGTCAAATTACATAATCCATATTTAAGAATATGCATCGTTATGCAATATGCATAGTTATTTAAATGCAACATTTTATGACTTTAAAATACCATCTTTGCACTGAGGACTAAGAATTGTAAATTCTGTGCAGAAATCGTGATTGACAGCACTGCGATGCTTCAGTAGAAACAGGGGCAGATGACTTCACTGAGGGCTGCTCTCCAGGATGGGCTGTGACATTTCCTCCCTGCGTCTCTGCTCTCATCCAAGGCCTGACCGCCTCAGGTCAGATTCTCTTAGATGGAGTTTATTTCTGTTGGTCAGTTGGCCTTTAAGAACACAGGGTCCTTTGAACAAACAGGCCTCGGTGGCGTTTCTCTATCTATCTCTCATTTCGCTCTCAATGGGAAATATTTTAGAGCTGGCAGTGTTTATCTCCTGGTACCTGCTCCATCTAAGGCACATTTCACAAATAGTGTACAAAATAGTTCTTGAAAATATTTACTGCTTTACTGCTTATTGAGCATAAGCATTAAAAAAACAAACATCAAATAAAATAAAATGGCCGTTTGTGACTGCAAGAGCGTAACTGTGGTGTACTTTAAACGCAACACTTACCCAGAATTTAGAATGAAAAGTGAAAACCCTCAGTTGTGGGTAATGATAGTCGGCGTTGTTCATTCACTCCCCCCACCTACATTTCCTGCTGGGAACCTTCGGGTTGTAAGTCCGACTCTCCAACCATTAGGCCACAACTGCTGATGAAATAAATGAATGAACTAAAGTCATAAAAAAATAAATAAATATGTATTCCTGCCTTGCTTTGGGTTTTTGGTCTTTAAAATAGCCTAAATGTATGTTATTTAAACATTTATGACTCAGTTGCCAGTCATTTTTTCCTATAGAGTGCAACAGTCGGGTTCTGGAAATAAAAATCCCATTTATTTTGCCTGTAGGTGAATTGATTTTTAAAGATAACCTACTTTGAGCTACGAGGTTGTTGATTGATGGTATATCAGCAAGCATTTTTTCAACTTATATTTTAAATAATCGTGTTTAACAGGGGAATTCCAGGTAAAAAAAACTACATTACCCATGATTCTGCAAAGAAATCTCCACCAATTAGAGAAAAGCAACTAGCAAATCATGCCAAAAGAACACTTTAGTCCACTCCCTCCCCCAAAATGACATAAATATTTTTATAATTCTCAGTCATTTTTATTTTGGTTGTCACTCGTAGATTTGTGGAATTCCACACTCTGAAAAAATGCTGGGTTGTTTCAACACAAATTTATATCAAATATGGACAAACCAACCGTTGGGTTAAAAATTTTATTTAAAAAAATTAACTCAACTGTTGGGTTTGTCCATTTTTAACCCAAATTTGGGTTGAAACAATCCAGCATTTTTAGAGTGCAGGTAAAAAAAAAAACTACATTACCCATGATTCTGCAAAGAAATCTCTATCAGTTAGAGAAAAATGACTAGAAAATCATGCCAAAAGAATATTTAGTCCACTCCCTCCCCCAAAATTCCATCAATAATTTTATATTTCTCAGTAATTTTTATTTTGTCATTGATATATTTGTGGAATTTTAGGTAAAAAACTACATTACCCATGATTCTGCAAAGAAATCTCTATCAGTTAGAGAAAAACTACTAGCAAATCATGCCAAAAGAACACTTTATTTAAGTAATTTTGGGGGAGGGAGTTCTTTTGCTAGTTTTTCTCTAACTGGTAAAGATTTCTTTGCAGATTCATGGGTAATGTAGTTTGTAATGTTGTGATTCGGTAGCTGGTTGGTTTGGTTCATGGCTTATAACTCTTTCAAATATCAATTTGGCGAAAATTAATGGGAATGGCAATGAATGGGAAAATACTTCTGGAATCAAGGCCTCTAAAATAGTGTTAAGCACTGTTTTTACCCTTACAACTAAATTAGTTCCACAAAAGTAGCCAAGCTTCTCTATGCAACGCTTGCATTCCTGAATTAATAACTGTTTGAATGAATCACTTAAATAAATGATTCAACGACTCGCTCATGAAGACAAGTCTGCATTTTTTTAAGCTGCATTTTTGAAGGAATTGATTTAGTGAATGACTCAATGATTCATTTAGTCATTTGTTCCATTTCTGAATAAATCAGTGTTTTCAACAAGCATCAGCTGACTGTCATTTGCCACCACCTATGTAGCGTGCAGAACGAATCAATGACAAACCTGAACACCAATGCACAGACAATTGGAGTGATACGGTGAAAAAAAGTTCCCTGATTTAATGTTTTTTGTTGTTTTTTTATGCGATACCAAGTGTCATATTCGTCGAAGCTTCTCTTTTCCAAGAAAAGGGCACTATGGCACGCTCTTCGTTTTCTCCAGTGTAAAGCATGTGTAATCCGTTAGATCATCCTTTTTCAGCATTTCAGCTGAGTAAGTGTCATATTCTCTCACCTCATTAGCAACATAATGTTCATAGCGAATAACGTTCAGATCTGCGCTGCTAAAACCACTCGTGGGGCCAAATGCTTTCTCATCTTTCCGTCTCCCTCTCTTTTTATCTTCACCTCACAACCTTACTTACAATACAGCTACCTGATGCATGCAGCCCCAGAGATAATTTATGGTAATTGATGGCCGGTTTTGCTGTGTGACCCGGAGCAGTGTTCAAGATAATTATGAGCTGTAGTAAAGACTCTGCCTTACTCAGTGAATACATGCATAAAACTCCGATTAATGAGCTGATTCAATAAAATTGGGTCCACCGTCACCTGTGTTGAAGGATGTTTCTCAGACATCAGAAGAGGTCATAGCATTTTGAGAATCTCATTAGGTCATGAAAATTTTGATTAATGCAGTATCATGGCAGATTACTGTGAAGGGCATATCAATTCTGTTTTCAGGAAGAAGTTTGTTCGATACAGTAACGGCAAAATGCAATACATTAACAGCAAAAAGAAAAAAATTATGAAAACACATAATATTTCAGGATAGACTACTTTTAAGTGTGCACTATGAACCTCAACGATCAGGCATAACATTATAACCACCTTTCTAATATTGTGTTGGTCCCTCTTTTGCTGCCAAAACAGCCCTGACCCATCAAGGCATGGACTCCACTAGACCCCTGAAGGTGTGCTGTGGTATCTGGCACCAAGATGTTAGCAGCAGATCCTTTAAGTCCTGTAAGCTGCGAGGTGGAGCCTCCATGGATCGGACTTATTTGTTCAGCAGATTCCATGAAAGAGTGTACATGGTCTGCAACAATGCTTAGGTAGGTGGTACGTGTCAAAGTAACATCCACATGGATGGATGACCCAAGATTTCTCAGCAGAACATTGCCCAAAACATCACACCGGCTTGCCTTCTTCCCATAGTGCATCCTATTGCCATGTGTTCCCCAGGAAAGTGATGCACACGCACCCGGCCATCCACGTGATGTAAAAGAAAATGTGATTCATCAGACCAGGCCACCTTCTTCCATCGCTCCGTGGTCCAGTTCTGATGCTCATGTTGGGGTGCATTAGGTGGTGGACAGGGGTCAGCATGGGCACCCTGACTGATCTGCGGCTATGCAGCCCTATACGCAACAAGCTGCGATGCACTGGGTATTCTGACACCTTTCTATCAGAACCAGCATTAACTTCTTGAGCAATTTGAGCTACAGTAGCTCATCTGTTGGATCCGACCACATGGGCCAGCCTTCGCTACCCATGTTCATCAATGAGCCTTGGCCACCCATGGCCCTGTCGTGGGTTGACCACTTTTGATAGATACTGACCATTGCAGACCGGGAACATCCCACAAGAGCTAAAGTTTGGAGATGGTCTGACCCAGGCGTCTAGCCATCACAATTTGGCCCTTGTCAAACTCGCTCAAATCCTTACGCTTGCCCATTTTTCCTGCTTCTAACACATCAACTTTGAGGACAAAGTGTTCACTTGCTTACTAATATATCCCACCCACTAACAGGTGCCGTGATGAAGAGATAATCAGTGTTATTCACTTCACCTGTCAGTGCTCATAATGTAATGCCTGATTGGTGTTCAGGTCTAAACAAAAAACACTTACTCTCATATGTATTCTTAACTCTTAACTCACATTAACTGAATTCTGAACATTAAATTGTTAAGATTTCTTAACTTTTTGGAAGTTAACTCTCATTAACATAACAAATGAAAAGTACCTAATTAAGTACCCAATATATCTACCACAGTAGAAATGGCACTGTAAAAGCATACAGATTGACATTTCTGCCGTCATACAGTATAAAGGCTACTCTCATTACGACTTGCCCTAGTTAATATGCAGGCTACAAAAAAGTAGCTACTTCATATCTGTGGACCCATGACTAATAAGACAAAGCCTTTATGTGCCAGTGACTACAAACACTTTAACTAAGAGTTCAAGTGTCCCTTATTAGCACATCGCTCTAGTCCAAAATAGCTGTTGTTTGACTAGATACAATAAAAAGCAAAAGAGTATGTGAGGTGGGTCAAATTACTGTACTGTACTGTCAGGAGTGTGGTTTGATGCACAGCCGGAACCTCACAATCCTTTAAAGTCACCATTGGCATCCACAGGGGATCAGCCCTGTCCTGTTCATCCTTTGTATGGACACAGCAACAGCTGACCTGCAATCCCCACACATGGATATCAATCGCTAGCACTACATTGTCCGCGTACAGGAGGGTTGTACGTGGACAATTTAGCACTAGCGAACAAGACCTGCTCGGCGCTCCAAAATCAAACGCAAGTGTGGCACGACCAACTCAAAGACGACGAAAAGCAGCTCAACATCCAAAAGACCAAATACCTGAAGTATGGCCACCATTGATGGCCAGGATTTGAAAAAAAACACCCAATTCAAATATCTTGGATCCCTGGTCATATCGGACGGCGATACCATCCCAGACACCCACGCAAGAATCAATGTGGAGTGGTTGAGGTGGAGACAGATCACTGGGGTCCTGTGTGATGAGAAAATGCCAATATTTTAAGGTGAAGATCTGCAAGACTGTCGTGTGCCCAGTCACCATATATGGAGCAGAATGTTGGCCTACTACCAAGAAGCATAAACAGGTCCTGAAGACTAAGATGCTCTGGTGGTCACTCAGACTGACCTGCCTTCACCATGCGATGAAAGAAGATGTCCTTAGAAGACTGGGAGTCACTCCAATCACGGAAAAAAATGAGGAAAGCGCGCCTCAGATGGTACAGCCACGTCCAACACAGCGAGAACAATTCAGTTGCAAGAACAGCCCTCCGCCTCAACACAGGAGGCCATTGACTGCGAGGAATACCAAAGACGTGGTGGATGGATAGCATCACTGAGGACTTGCATGCAAGAACCTCAACTCAGAGGATGTCCACCACCGAGCCAAATGGAGATGACAAAGCAAAGCAGCGAACCATGTATGAATGGGAATGCACCAGGAAAGAAGGAAGAAAAGAAAAAATGCAACAGCTTTGGCAGTGGGCTTTGAGACAAAGATGCTAAAAGTAAGTGTATGAAATCATAATTATTACATTCATGCAATTTTAGTCCATAAAAGGGAGACTATATAGGGGGCTTTTGCACCGGAGGAACCTTTTCATAGTTTCTAGAACTATTGGCTGAAGTACCCGGATTTTGCCGTGTTCAGGAACTAGGAACTCTTTTTGGGAGAACTAAATTAGCTCCTACTTCAGAGTAGGGTCTAAACCAGCACTATAGGAACTATCAGTGATGTGAGTGTACGTTGATTGGTCAAACTCATGTCAAACACCGGCACCCGGCATTTTTAAAAAGCTGTGTAAACATATTTACTTCACGAACATGAAAAACAGCGATAACAGCATTTCTACCAGAAAGACTCGGGGAGGTAAGATAACGTGACAACCATATTTATTAACAATCAGCAAGCAAAATGTTGTAAGAAAGTTCTTTGGCGTAGGCCCCGTCCATAGCTCAGATCCTAAAGGGTTGCAGACTCTGCATTTCCTGCCTGAAGATGAAGGCAGGGGCATAGCCGACCCCCCTGGAGGTATGGACAGGGACCATCCTGGTGGTGGTGGGGAGGATGGAGGTGAAGGTTTGCGTCAGCATCTGCGGACTCAAACATGTGTCAGAAATCTTATATACTCCAAGTGCAAGATAATGATTGGTTAGCTCTAAACTAATTGGTGACATAACATTGAGTCTTCCTGGCAGAACTTACGCTAGAGCTTTCATTTACCTGTTGTCTGCAAGGTTGTGTTCTTTTCTCTCTGCCTTGATGATATGCAATACTGAAAGCTGTCATAGGAGATAGCTCCACTTTTTGCTCTTTCAGTCACGTAAATTATGCGTTTACATTCCATCTCCATTATCACGAAACTCACGACACACAACAAACAGCTTTGATCACGGCATCTTCCATCCACTGGATTTTAGCGTTTGTAAATGTCGTGCTTAAAGATGCCGCTGTCAGCCGCTTCAGAGTTCCTATTTCCGGTGCGAATGCAACCAGGAACATGTCCTGGGGGAGAAATTAGTTCTTCCTAGTGGCTAGTTCCTATAACTGAGTTCCTGCGAAAGCCCCTATTGAGCTATTTCATATCTTTTTCTACTTTGCTCAACTAGTGCAACAAAATAAGTTTTCAAATTGGTTCTGCCATTTTTCAAAAATCTTCTTAAATATGATCATTCCCACATAACTTGTAGCATTAGCAAATTTGACATATTATCCTAATTTTTTGTCCTGAACAGCCACGACTAGCATTTTGTTGGCCATGCTGTGCTAAATAGCTCTACCCATTATGAAATCTCTCATAGCTGTTCAAATATGATCTGATTATCTGTGATTTTGCTGCTTTGTAGAGCAATTTCCCTTTTAGTGAGAGCAGAAGAATTACTTGACGTCAGAAAATGTTTCTAATTTTTTCAGACTAATTTGGGAGAATATGCTATGAAAAACACTCAAACATGTACTTTTGTGCTTTCATTGTTGAGTTTAGAAAATAGTCTTTGAAATGATAATTACAGCAATGATGTACATTTTAATTTATGTTCCACTCAAAAGCACCACATGGAAATACCAAAAAGCACTATATAAAGGGAAGTAATTGTTGTCATGGAAATTGCAGCAGTGGTGATGGTGTTAGCAATTAGCAGTGGATTCATTAAAGGGCAGTCCTTCAAAGAAAGACACTGCTAATTAGCATGCATTATTACCAAACATTGGCTATTGATTCGCACATACTTAGCATGTTCTATAACTCACTTGCCAGTCTTGTCTTAAACACTTTTTCCCACCGTGTCTCATTCCCTAGACAGATAGAGAATCTTTTTTATGCATTTATTTACAACCAGACAACCTTCGTCCAGTTATATTAAACTTCATTGTTCTGTAGAATAGAATACAATAGCTTATCTGAGACAATAATGAAGGTTTAATGGAATGCTAAAGGTCGTGATGGCTAGCTCTGCTAGCAGGCACCCTTGCATCCATTAAACCCAGTAGAACAGCAGCGATTGGAAATCGAAACTCTGGGCTCAAAAACCCTGAGGGTCGTATGAAAAGCGAATGGAGCAGGGGGTCTCCGGACAAACGCAGCGGGGTGTATCCAGCCCCCACACTGACGTTGATGATTTTCATTCTTTCAGTGTGCAGATCACTGTTTATGTGTATTGATGTCTCCAGATGCCAATAGCGATTGGTGTGAGTTAAATTTTCAACCTGAAAGGTTAACCGATTCTAGGATTTTTTCCCCCCCATTCTTTCTCGATCAGTGTCTCCTTTTTTGTCATTGATTTCATTTCAGATAATTTTTTTAAATATAAAAAAAAAACATCAGTGCAGATAAGACTAAGCAGCATATAGTGTCACTGTGATAGTTTGCTAAAATTATACCAACTTAGTGAGATCCAAAAAAGATCCAGATCACATTGGAAATCCTTTTTTTCTATTTTAATTTGGAGGATTTTTTTTATTATTATTATTTTATTTTTATTTATTTTTTTTACTTTTAATTATAGCTGGGGCTGCACTGATTGTTTTTCCGTGTTATAAATGCAAAAATGGATTCAAAATAGGCACTTTATATATATATTTTCAGACTTTCAGATCCTATTTAATGGCACAGAATATATGGTAAAATGTGATTAGACTTGAAAAATGTAGTATGCATTTATATATATATATATATAGGCTATATGTATTCCCTTTAAATTTGGAACTAAATAATTTTTACCCATTTGATGGAAGTCATTGTCTGAGCATTGTCTTATGTTAATACCAGACAATGAAACACAGGAAATTGAGGTCTTAAAATACACAGAGGATGATCGACTGAAACAGAACAGGTGTTAACTGATTAAGAACTGTGATATAAATATTTTATGTCAACATGAAATGTACAGAAAATGCAGACTAAGGATGCTCAGGTTAAAGACCAGTCATATGATTAGCTTAAATCATTACAAACCAATCACCAGAACAAATCACAATGAAGAAGACATTGATTTTTACTCAACTGTAAGACTTAAATGTGCATGTATCTTTTTATTCATTGAGACTCACTATTTTGTTGTGACGAGTGACCTCCCGGCCGTAAATAAAACTTAATTTCTACAAAGAGTAACTTGGAAGTCGTGTCAGGTATATGCTGCGCAGCTAAGAAATAGAAGATCCTATGCTCAAAAGACAGCAAAAGTAACAGCCAAGTGTGATTGAGGTAGTGATAGTAGCTTCTTGACGGGATGCGGTCACCATACTTCAGGGAAGTATTGGATTGGATTGTAAGTATTCAGGAATTCAGGGAATTACCTGAAGATACTGTAGTATTGTATTAACAACTAGGAGTTGTTTAAATTGTCAGTGGTGAAGTCAGATTTGTATTGAGAATTTCCACGACAGAACCAAGGAAATTAACAAGGAACTAAGGAAAACAGGAACACAGAAACAAAACAGCATACATGTGACAGCACTCCATTTTATGGCAGAGAATTCATAATATGCTTAAAATGGGTTTAAAAGCAAATAATGTAGCATGCACAATTGCACATCAATAAAAACAAAAAATTACATTTACAGGCGAATTAATTCACCTGAAACGATGTGTGGAGCCGAGCTGAGCATACAGAAGGCACATCATCACTTAACCTGGCCTCATGTGCTCATATATTGTTCCTGTCCAAGTTCAACTCGGCTGCCATATTTATTGTAGACATACTTGTCCTGTCACAACAGCTATAGGTCACACGGGAACTCTTACAGCATGTTGCTTGACTGGATTGACTAGCTTTTTCCCCATGGGAGAAGGTTTGAGTAGGCTCTCGTGTGCAATAAGTGAGTCGAGGGGATGCTGTACAGTACCTTTGAGACCAGCAGCCAGGTCAGCGAACTACAGCTGAGGTCTGTTAATGCAATAGGGACTTCATCTCAGTCACAGAGACCCCGCTCAAACTAACTAACTCCAGAGTGTGCAGCACCAACAGCATGGAGCGGTTAGCAGGGCATAACACCGTACTAATAAACTGAAGGACACTTAAATGTGTGAGCCAGATGGCAAAAAAAACGAGTAAGAGGGAAAGAAGGGCAGGAGAGTTTTTTTCTCTTGCGTATACCTGGTGTGAGCCTGGCCATGTCCTCAAATATAAAAATTGTGACAAAATATGCCTGGCATTTGGAAAAACTGCTGAATCCAGACCTCCGTGCAAGTTAGAACACTTACTCAACTGTTATAAAAAGTTCAGATAATGTGAAAGGGGCTGCTAGTCCATTTTGCAGAATGGTGAAAGATGCCGCTCTGGCAATAAAGAACATGTTTACTGATTTTCTGTTCTGACTGACTGGGAAATTTGTGGAATTATACATAATGGATTTAAATATGTTAAAATGCACAAAATGGTGCGGAGTGTAACTGCATTCTGAGAGGAAAATAGCTCGAAGGTTGCTTTTTCACAGTTTAGGAGACTGAAACGTTATAAAGTATGGGAATTCGATTCCATTAAGTATTCTTTTAGTGTATAGAATATATATATATATATATATATATATATAATATATATATGTTTTTCAGGATTCCTTGATGAATAGAAAGTTCAAAAGAACAGCATTTATCTGAAATACAAAGCTTCTGTAGCATTATACACTACCGTTCAAAAGTTTGGGGTCAGTAAGAATTTTTATTTTTATTTTTTTGAAAAGAAATTAAAGAAATGAATACTTTTATTCAGCAAGGATGCATTAAATCAATCAAAGTGGCAGTAAAGACATTTATAATGTTACAAAGATTAGATTTCAGATAAACACTGTTCTTTTGAACTTTCTATTCATCAAATAATCCTGAAAAAAAAATATTGTACACAATTTTGTACAATTGTACACATTAAATGTTTCTTGAGCAGCAGATCAGCATATTAGAATGATTTCTGAAGGATCATGTGACACTGAAGATGGAGTAATGATGCTGAAAATTCAGCTTTGCCATCACAGGAATAAATTACTTTGTGAAATATATTCAAATAGAAAACAGTTATTTTAAATTGTAATAATATTTCACAATATTACTGTTTTTACTGTATTTTTAATTAAATAAATGCCCTTGGTGAGCAGAAACTTCTTTAAAAAAAATCTTACCAAACTTTTGGACTGTACTGTGTATATATATATATATATATATATATATATATATGTGTGTGTGTAAACAAACTTTTTTTTTTAAATTAACTAACTCAAAGATTATGTTAGTAGAACTTAAAAATGTTATTTTGTACTACACAAACTTGTTAACTACAATTTAAGTGAAATATTGAATAAATTCATTATTTTCATGGTTAAGTGTTAGTTAACAACAGAGCTTATCACATATACTTGCATGAATTGCTAATCAACATTACATATAGCCTTGAGGTTATACGTATTCTCGACCTTACTGCAGGCACTGCTCTTCACCACGATGGTAACTTCAGCAAAACTTCAGCATCACAGAAACACATTTAAATACCAAAATAACAGAGCATTTAACAATAACATATGTCCCCTATATTAATCTTGTGCAAAAACACACAAAATAACACTTAATTTCAACATATATTCTCCAGTTTGACGCAAAAGCATGCTGGGAACTAGAAATTTGCTGCAACTCAGTCAGTTTAAGTCCTGCTTACTAATATCAGATTTTGATTTCACATGATTTTTTTCTATTAAGTACAATGAATTTTTAGTAGTATTTGTATTACTGTAACTGTAGGTTCTATCTGCATTCAGAACATTCAGAATGTTTTTGCATTCCATTCAACATTGTAGACAGAACCTTTTTGTTTTTTAAATAAAAAGTCAGAAAATGTACACAACATTATAACATTTTTATATTATATATATATATATATATATATATATGTATATAGTATTTGGTCCATATTGTCAGAAGAATGCACATGCAAGAACCAAAGAACCAAACATCACTCTCAAGAGACCAGAGAAGCAGACAATACTTGATTTAGGTTAAAACCTCCACTTGTTTACCACGATGAAGGAGAGAAATTAATTTTTGATTGTTCTTGACTGCAAGTTTATACTTAGAATTAATGCATTATGAAATTACAGCAAGGCAAGTGTATTTATACAGCAATTTATATAGAACATTTTACAAAAATATTTGTGTGGATGCCGTTATTGTGCAGGGCCATTTATATAGCCATACGTGTACACAGAGAACAGCTCCAAGGTTACACAATAACTCATGACCAGGTTTTAGCCCACAGGTCCAGCATCAGTGAAGATCAGAGTGGGTATTGGATCGATTCCCAAGCTCTGGCACTGGAAGTAACATGGGTGGGTCATTACAGGTGAAAGATCAAACCGTGCACAGGATTTCATGCATTCAGTGCACATCGATAACATCTCTCCCATGGCCTCTTATACTGTTGGCTGATGTGATTATATTGTGTTCTTGGGGGTCAATTCAGATGGGCTGAGTCAGATTTGTATGGAGGCAGCAGGAGATCTCGCCAGGTAAGACGTGCTTTCTTGCATTAATAATGGAACATCTGATAAAAGAACTGCTTTTATGGGCTGGTTTGAGACTATTTTCTCCTATATATATATATATATATATATATATATATATATCACATGTGTGTGTGCTTTGCATCATACTTTCCAAGATCCTTTAACCATGGTAAAATCACTCTAATACATATCAATATCAGAAAATATTATTGTGGCATAAGATAAACATCCATTTTGTCCTTAATTCTATTCAGCAACAGTCTGTTTCACACCCTTCTGACATCCATTTTACCACAGGGTGTAAAATTCCTCTTAAAGCCTGTCATTTCAGATATGATTGCAATACAGATTGGTGCTGATAGGGTCGGATAGAGGCGGGAAACCGGATCTTTATTCTGTCTGTCACTCTGACCTCACTAGACCTGACTCTTTTCCTGACGGTGCTCCTCCGGGTCACAGTATGGCAGAGAAAACGACCATTCTTGCAGTTCTCCAAGGGATCAAAGGTCAGAGGTCAGAATACAGCTGAAAGAAGTCACATCCATCGGCAAGCGTAGTAGCTGTCAAACCAATAAGTTGTTGTTTTTTCATTCATCTGTTTAAGTGCCCAGACAACCTCTGTCCCGAAACAACCTCTTAAACCGTTACAACTCCATGTCAGCTCAGCACAAGCAGTTACTTGGCTAATTTTATACTCCTAAATCTTTTAAGTAATTTGAGGGCACCATTTCATATGCCATCTGAAAATTATTACACAGCAATAACTGGGACATAAGGGATTCATTGTCAATGAGTAAAATTAATCTATTGTGACTAAAGCTGATATAAAGTCAGCGAGAAGCACATTTTAATCACTCTTTAGTCTTTTAGCAGGATCTCGCTGCTGTCTGCCAACATACATACAGGAAAAAAAAAAAAAAAAAAAAATAATATAACATATATATATATATATATATATATATATATATATATATATTTATTTTTTTTTTTTTTTTTTAATTGCAAATTGAACAAAGAATATTAGAGTATTTTTTATACTATTCATGTCTTTCTACTTTCTAAATTTCATGTTCATTGTGGTACTTGCTGTTTCTGTGTAATTATTTTTGAAATTTACTGGCAACTTCTGAGGTAATTTTTTTGAGCTCATGAGCCACGTCAGTAGTGTCACAGTGCATGGTTATGGGAAACGATGGAGCTCCAATCACAAGGACTTTAACGAATAAACGCAGGAGATCAACATAGACGCGATGCAATGACGTTCTACGTTGATGACAACTGACAAAGACTGAGGGAGAACACAGGGAATATATACAAGGCAAACAAAGGGGCAAACAAGACTAATTAACAAGACACAGCTGGGACTAATAGAACTCAATCAGGGTAACCAAGGGAACTAACAAGTGGCGGGAAAACTGAACAAAAGAGCATGTGACACAGGGGAAACATACACAGAACACTGACAAGTAGGGATGCATCGCCATAAATCACATTTTCTAGCAGAAAAAAATACAGTGAAAATGTAAACAAAAATTAAAACATATGAATGGCCATGAATGGCCAAAAGGCATAAAAAGGTTTACTTTTTAGCTGAAAATGCTGTCATGTAAATGGCCCCTTAAACACGTAATAAACCCACCCTAAACAGAAACAAATCCAGATTAAAGCTGTAAGCAGCGATGAAAGGGCCCTCGCACCCGGGGCCACCACCGGTGGCCTTAGGAAAACAGTGAATAGTACACTCTAAAAAATGTTTGGTTAAAAACAACCCAAGTTGGGTTGAAAATGGACAAACCCAGCAATTGGGTTGTTTTAACCCAGTGGTTGGGTTAAATGTTTGCCCAACCTGCTGGGTAGTTTTATTTAACCCAACTACTGATTAAAAATGACTATATGGCTGGCTTAAAATGAATCCAAAATAGGTGAGAAATTAAAAATCAGACACATAATTACTAGAGGCAACAATAATAATCAAAAGGTGTACATTTATTAATAAGCAATTTAATAAATGTTCATTGTTTATTATTCATTATCTTATTAATAAATGCTCATTTATTAAACATATTAATAAATGTTAATTTCCAGCATATTTTGGGTTCATTTTAAGCAAGCAATACAGTAATTTTTATACAACAGTTGAGTTAAATAAAACTACCCAGCACGTTGGGCAAACATTTAACCCAACCACTGGGTTAAAACAACCCAATTGCTGGGTTTGTCCATTTTCAACCCAACTTGGGTTGTTTTTAACCCAGCATTTTTTAGAGTGTAGGTGACATGCATGACGCGTGTGCAAAGTTTCATGAGTTTTCAAGCATGTTTAGGCCCTCAAAAATGCGATTCATTTCGGAGAAGAAGAAGAATTGACTGAGTAATTACAATAGGGTCCTCACAAGAAAATATTTTTTTCAAAATAATGTATTTTCTGTGATTGGTCCGGCATATTTTTAGAGGCTCAATTTCAGACGTTAATGGCTCCTGTCATGACCGTCCTCAGAGAAGAGCTACTTCCTTGAGAGCCTTTAATTGTCTGTAGACCAATCTCAGATATGCACGTATCAGTGCACGTTCATTTTATTTCAGCTTTTTTCCGTTATTTCCACATAATTGCACACATCTTCCCACTCACAGCGTAAAAGCCCTTCAAAAACACATTCTCATCTCATCCTAAACATCCCTCCTGAAGTGCCATCGCCCAGATCTTTGACAAGACGAAAAACAGGAGGAAAAAAAAAAAAAAAAAAAAGCTTCCACAGTTCCGACATCAAAATTAATCTCTCACAAGTCCAAAACTACAAGGTTCAGAAGGGTAAAAAAACTGTCTGTCATCGAGCATGACTGACATTTATTGATCAATGTTTCTTCATTAAAATGTAGGCCATTTCTTACTATCATGCATGGTTGCCAATTAAAACAAAATAAAGAGCAGCATCTCTTCATAGCAGTTGTTAGATTTATTACAAACTCAAAACAGAATACTCTAGTACTCGAAGCATGACCAGAACAGCAGTATAATGTGATAAGAACAGACAATGAACAGAAATAAACACAGCGCTTAAATAGAACAACCAAACCAATCAATGAAACAAATAACAGGTGTGCAAATTAATCAAACCATGGAAAACTAGAAACAGAAAATGTCTCGGCTTACTTGTGTAACCCTGGTTCCCTGAATAAGGGAACGAGACGCTACGTCATATGACGTTAAGACGTAGCGTCAACAGTTCCCATGAAAGGGAACATCTCGGGTTACTTGTGTAACCCTGGTTCCCTGAATAAGGGAACGAGATGCTATGATGTAGCGTCTCATTCCCTTTTTCAGGGAACCAGGGTTACACAAGTAACCCGAGACGTTCCCTTTCATGGGAACTGTCGATGCTACGTCATATGACGTTATGACTCATAAGCGTCGACAGTTCCATGAAAGGGAACTAGGACACAGGACTAAGGGGCTGTTTACACAACACCATTTTCAACTAAAAACGGAAAACTTTTTATGCCGTTTTGGTTGCCTGAAAACACAAACTTTTGAAAACACTATTGTCATGTGTAAACTGCAAAAACACGAATCTGTGAAAATGGTGACGTCATGCACATGTGTATTACGCATTTAGTCTATCCACCTTATTTTTTAACGCAGAAGTAAGGTGTTGTCCGTGAATGTGTGAGACTTCCGATTTATTAGCCGCTATAGGGAAATAGGTGGATAGGCATGCGCGTTTGGTGCGAGTGCTCTGTAAATGAATGCGTAGGCATGCAATGTTTCTTTACAAAGTAACATCGGCCACTAATGGCCTGGCAGCAGAATACAGCGTTTTTTTAGTTGTTTTCGCGGATCTGTGTGAACAGGGATATTTTTGATAACACTGTCATCTGTACAAAGAAAAAACATTTTTGTTTTTAGTACACCGTTGTTGTGTAAATGAGCCCCGGACATGACATGCAGGAAAAAAAAATAGTAGGCTAAATCGTGCGCACGATTTACTAATTCGTTCCCTCGATTTACTAAAATGTGCGCACAATTTACTATTTCGTTCCCTCGATTTATAAATCATGCACATGATTTACTAATTTGTGTGCACAATTTAGTAAATGCATGACATGACATGCAAGAAAAAAAATTAAATCATGCAAAAGATTTACTAATTTGTGCGCACGATTTACTAATTTGTTCCCTCGATTTACTAAATCGTGCACACGATTTAATTTTTTTTCTTGCAAGTCATGTGCGGGGCTCTGTACTAAGGATGATGTGCTAAAAACGGAAAAATTTTATCTTTGTGTTTTTTGCGTACAGACGACAGTGTTGTCAAAACGATCCCCATTCAAACGAATCCACGAAAATGACTAAAAACTGCTGCCAGGCCAATAGTTGCCGATGTCACTTTTTAAAGAAACGCTATAGACTGAACACATACGCATGTGCATGACATCACCGTTTTCACAAATTTGCATTTTGTAGTTTACATGGAGATGATAACCATATCGTTTTCACAACCTTGCATTTTTAAACCCGTTTTCAAAAGTTTGCATTTTCAGGCCCCAAAACACTGTTGTCATGTAATTGAATGGCCAAAAACATAAAAAGGTTTACTTTTTAGTTGAAAATGGTGTCATGTAAATGGCCCTTTAAACACGTAATAAACCCACCCCAAACAGAAACAAATTCAGAAGATCCCTTACAACTAGCATTGTTAAAGGGTTAGCTCACCCAAAAATGATATAATAGAGCAAAATAAAACACCGGTCATGAATTAGAAGTCTAAAATGAGAAATTTTAAATAGAAACATTGGAGGATTTCGATAGCTTTAGTTTGTTGCCTGGCCATTTTTGTTTAAATCGCGCAGTTTGCGTACAATCATCTGCCGGAAGCTAGATATTTTAGATTATAATGTTTTAAATATGGATATTTTTCTTACAAAAAACCCATCACTTCTCTTCAGAAGGCCTTTATTAACCCCCCGGAGCCGAATGGATTATTTTTATGATGGATGGATTCATTTATTTTTGGCTTCAAAACACGCCCCTTGTTCACTACCATTTTAAAGCTCGGAAAAGCAAGAATATTTTTAAATATATCTCTGATTGTGCTTGTCTGAAAGAAGATGAGGGTGAGTAAATCATGGGATAATTTTCATTTTTGGGTGAGTTTTTGTTTTATTTTATTATAGTTTTAAAAGTATTTTGAATTAGCTTTTATTTTTATATATGCTAATTTTGGTTTAATTTATTTGTTAAATAATGTGCTTTTGTCATTTTATTCGTTTTTTTTTTTATAGCTATTTGTGTTTCATTTATTTTTATTTCAGTTTTAGTTTTTATTTATTTCCAGTTAATCACCTTAAAGTTATTTCAGTTTAATGCCTGATATAAATTTCTGTGCAAGGCACGTAGATTTAGTTTGCACTGGATTTGTTTGTTTGTTAGCTCTCAGTCTGAGTTCTATTAAGCCCAGCAGAGTAGATATTATCGTAAGAGAGTGCACATTAGATGCCACATTTCGCCTGGGAAGTCATTCTTGTGTGTGTTGGTTTACGCTGGCAATGGAAAACAATAAAACTAATGCTATAGAGCAGGTGGTGTGCAGAAGAAATGTCTTTACTGTATCCAAACACAGTGAATGGGAACTAAGAGCAACATCCCGTCTGAGCTGGATGAGTTATCAGCGGTAGGCTGAAAGCAGATGATTTATTGAAGATATGGCAACCTGTCACTGTGTATCTAAGCTACATTCTGAACCAGTAAAAATGTCATCATTGAGCAGTGTGAACATATAGCTGGCTAAAAAAAAGCTCTGCTTCTCTAGTCAAAGACGTCATACTCAAACACCAACAGAACTTAAAAATTAAAATGAATAAATAATATTTGTATATGTTAATACAATTTTGTTGCTTTTTTCTCTGAATAATTCTTTATATAAATCAATAAAAACAAATTTCCAGTATGTGAAGTGCATACTAAAATGCATTTAATTGTGCTGAAAATAATAACCTGAATTTAAGAATTTAAATAACCTAATTGAACGCATTAGTAAAACTGATCAGAGTGTGCAAAACAGTCTGGTGAACAGTGTTGGGGAAAGTTACTTTTAAAATGCATTGTAATGCATTACAATATTGCGTTTCTCCCTAAAAAAAAGTAACTAATTGTGTTACTTAGTTACTTTTTATGGAAAGTAATGTTTTACGTTACTTTTTCCCACCTGGGCTTGGCTACCTTGTTCGATTTTCAATAACAAAAATAAATTAATTAATTGATTAAAAGTCTTATTTTTGGCAAATGTAAGGCCCTTTAACACCAAAAGTGAAATGAATAAGCCTCAAGCTGGATTTATACTTTCGCCTTGCTCCGCACAATGAGCCTCAGCTGACGAGACGTTTATACTTGACGCGCTCGCCAGTGTTCTATTCTTTGAAGCAACAGGGGGTGACTCGGTGAAATGAAGCAGTGGTGAGTAGAAAAAAGGCACACATGACAATGTTTATTCTAGCAACTTACACTTCACCAAAACCACACTGCAAAAAGAATCGTGTAAAACACAGTAAACCCTGAGATCCTTGTGAAATTAGAACAAAATATATGGATATGAGAACATGTATACAACTGAACGATCTCTTAACCATCTGGCCCTCTTCATTTAGGAGTCACACTTGGCTTCTTCGCGGTCAAAAGTGACCAGAGCCTTGAAATGTAACTTTTTTTGTTTTTCAGGAAAACCAATGTAATATATTTTTGTTCAATAATATTTTTTGATTATTGTATAAAATTTTGAGGGTATTTTATGATACTATGCATTATTTATACATTTTTTATTAGCTATTTTTTCCCCATTGAAAATAATAATAAAAAAAATTTCAAATAATATTTTTAAATTATTTTTCAATTAAAGCAGTATTCCAGGTTAAAATAGAGACAAGGCATTTAAAATAAATTTTTTGAAGGTAGATTAGTGCCATTTGGTGAGAGTAAAAAAAGAAAAACATATGTAATGCCGTGGTGTAACCACTAGATTCCTATATAGTCCTATATAAAGTGGCTTATAAACTCTCTAGTGGTTTTTAGACACAAATACTTATTTTTTATTAAGTTTTGGATTTGGATTTATACTTAGACCTTCTCAAAGACTACTTTTTGTCAAGGTTTCGATTTTTTTTTTTTTTTTTTTTTTTTTGGAAATGTTGATTTGAAGTGTCGGTTTTTGCATTAATTTTACTACAATCAAACCTGAACACAGAGGAGGGCATTTTGTTACACATAACATCAAAATTCAATAAAAATATAACAAAAATGAACAAGTATGTTTTATTACAGCTTAATAAATCTGGGTCTGATCTGATTTCAACCTCTTATTTGAGATTTGGCTCAATTTTACCATATTGTTACATCCACACTGGTTAATGTGTGTGTGTATAATGGTGTGTGTGTGTATCTGTCTGTGAATGTGTGTGAGTGTGTATGTGAGTGGGTGTTTCTGATTTGTATTCTCAATGTTTTTGAGTGTAACCTCTTTCTTGCTGTTCATTTTTTACTGCTTTGTGGCTGAATTATTGATTTTGTTTCACACATTTGCACAAAATTGCTCTGTGTTATAGTCATGCTAGTTCATATAAATGTGTGTGGGGGAGGGGGTTGGGTGTGTCTATTTCGCACTCTTGGCATTTAGGAGTGTCACCCCTTCATTGCTATGCACTTTTTTCTGCACAGCGGCTGATTGGTAGTTTGTACCAACAAAAGATACTCTGTGTTTTCGTATTTTTTCGTATTTCCCATTCATTTCCTATGTCAGTCATTTTTGACCGCGAAGACCGTAAGTGTGACTATTTTATTTTTTGACCCTTTAACATTTTTGTGTGTTCATATTGCTAATGTGACAAAAGTCACCAAGTGTCATCTCATTCTGATGGAGCTACGATTTTTAACATTTCAAAATATAAATTTTTTTGACCGAAGAGGGCCAGAGGGTTAAATATTTTCTAATTTTCACTAAACGTTTCATTTAGATTTGTGAACATTATTAAACATGGACCTTTATTTTCATTAAAATTGATTATTTCTGGTATTGTTGGCACATTTTGTAAATGTAAGCAACTAATTTAGACACACAAACTGGGTGCCGGTGTGGTGAGACGTACATGCTCGACCAAATTCGCATTCGTGCATCTTCGGATGAGGAGTCGTGTGCAAAGTTACAAAATTTGCCGCGCACACCGCCACGCAAAATGGGTTCGTGTGCTGATTTACCACAACAAAAACCATCATGTTTACAAACAACACCAGAGGTGTCACTTACTCCTGATTTCTCTCAACATGAGGACAGGAGAGATGTCAGTCAGTAAATGTGGAAAAAAAGTTGAGTTAGTCATTTGTACTATTTAAAAGTAATGTGTTACTTTACTGGTTACTTGAAAAAAGTAATCTGATTACATAACTTGAGTTATTTGTAATGCATTACCCCTAACACTGCTGGTGAATTCATTCCTAAAAATATAAATAAGAAAGATTTATGGTTTTAATCTTGGGTGACCCCATCTGTAGTGTATATAGTTGGCATGGCAGGAACAGGAAGGCCCAGACTCAGCACTTTTCACCGGTGAGCAAGTGGACTGTCTGTTCTGTGTGCAGGAACAGTCAAAAGAATAAGCGCCACACAGCCCCTCAAACGCTCGCGCTGAAGCAAACCGCGGGAAACTCACTGAGCGATGGCGCGAGAGGCAAAAGGTGAAGAGGACGACATTCACAAACATCTGCTGAACAGAACCCACCTGAGGAACAAGAAAAAATAACATCTCTGCGAGATGATAATCGCCTTGACCTCCACAGCAATTATTTTACTGAGTCTCTCAGTCTCAGCCCCCACAATTATGTTTCTAACATCTCTTTCCCCTAGAGCAGTCATTTGCATATAATTAGTGACTGTAGACTGTGACTCTACACGGGAGTCTGTGTGTTTGAATGGGATCCGAATCCAAATGCTAATCTGAAACGTAAGTATTCAACTCAATGCGGACAGGTGACAAGCCATTGTAGATTTTCAGGTGCGCTACGTTTCCCGATCTTCAGTGTATCATTAACGTTTAACGGGTTCTCCATCTCGCTCTTTTCCCTCGCCCTCCTCCACAAAACGTACCAGTGACTTCCACTGATTTACGTAGTTTTTTCCTCAAATTTACAGTGGATTAAAAATGAAATCCTGGCACCTAAAGTACATAAGCTTCTGCCTATTGTAGGCTTTTTGCTCATTCTGGTAATCCTTTTTTGACAGCTCGGCTCAGAAAGACCCGCGGCGTGGGTGTCCTGAAAATTTCCCTGTCCGTTCCTCCCCTCGTTCTCCCCCCACCGCCACACTTATCGCCCCACGAGTGGGTTTCATCCAAATCCCCATTTTGCACGAATGTTTGAAATGCTAATAAATTGAATGCGTGCGCTGCCGATCTTTTTATTTGTTCTCAATTTACATGTGAACAAAACACTGTTTCACTTAAAATAGAATAGAATACAATACATGTTTTTATTAAAGCAATAAGCCATCAAAAGGCCATATGTTAGGTTAGGTGGTTTTGATTGGCACAATGTGACTCACGAGACACGCTCTTGCATTCAAGAACAGCAAAACGCAGTGGAAAGGAGACATGATTTTAAGTTGAACCTTTAAATTTAATGCAGCATTTAAAAGTGTTTAAAAGTGTACATACTGTAACTAATTGTTCTTGATAAGACAGCATATAAGATGAAAAAGCAATGTTGGATAATTAAAGAAAATCACAATAAAGTTTTACAGTTTGTTTATACGGAGCCCCGCACGACATGCAGGAAAGAACTAGTAGGCTAAATGGTGCGCATGATTTACTATTTCGTTCCCTCAATTTCCTAAATGATGGAAAGGATTTACTATTTCATTCCCTTGATTTGCTAAATCGTGCGAACATTTTACTAATTCGTTCCCTCGATTTTCTAATTCATGTGCACAATTTATAAATCGCAGGAACAAATTAGTAAATCATGTGCACGATTTAGCAAATCAAGTTAACAAAATAGTAAATTGTACACATGATTTAGAAAATCGAGGGAACAAAATAGTAAATCGTGCACATGATTTAGCAAATCAAGTGAACAAAATAGTAAATCGTGCGCACAATTTAGTAAATCGAGGGAACGAAATAGTAAATCATGCGCACCATTTACCAAATTGAGGGAACGAAAGAGTAAATCGTGCACACAATTTAGAATCTGAGGGAACTAAATAGTAAATTGTGCGCACCATTTCGAAATTGAGGGATCGAAATAGTAAATCATGTGAACCATTTAGCAAATTGAGGGAACAAAAGAATAAATTGTGCGCACTATTTCGAAATTGAGGGATCGAAATAGTAAATCGTGTGAACCATTTAGCAAATTGAGGGAACAAAAGAATAAATCGTGCGCACGATTTAGCAATTTGAGGGAGCGAAATAGTAAATTGTGTGCACGATTTAGAAATCGAGGGTGACACCAGTAAATCAGAGATGTCGCTGCAAAAGGGATGGGAAGTTATTTGATTAAAGATTATGAGGGCACTTGAATTTAAAAAAATATCTGATTGGCTGATAGCCGCGCAGACCATTTGTATCACTCCGCTTAAAGGGTTAGTTCACCCAAAAATGAAAATTCTGTAATTTATTACTCACCCTCATGCCGTTCCACACCCGTGAGACCTTCGTTCATCTTCAGAACACAAATTAAGATATTTTAGTTGAAATCCGATGGCTCCGTGAGGCCTCCATAGGGAGCAATGTACACTTCCTCTCTCAAGATCCATAAAGGTACTAAAACATTTAAATCGGTTCATGTGAGTACAGTGGTTCAATATTAATATTATAAGTGACGATAATATTTTTGGTGCGCCAAAAAAAAAAAAAAAAGACGATTTATTTAGTGATGGCCGATTTCAAAACACTGCTTCATGAAGCTTCGGAGCATAAATGAATCAGCGTGTCGAATCATGATTCGGACTGCCAACGGCTGAAATCACGTGACTTTGGCGCTCCGAACAGCAGATTCGACACACTGATTCATCTGTGCTCCGAATCTTCCTGAAGCAGTGTTTTGAAATCGGCCATCACTAAATAAGTCGTTTTTTTTTTTTTTGATATCATGTACTACCCACTCCAACAAACCTACATCTTTGGTAGGATCCAGCCTGTCACCAGTGTGCAGCTCCAGCAACCCTTAAGCACATTCTGGCGAGTTGTAAGAAAAGCTTAACACAAGGGAGATATACTTGGCATCATAACCAAGTTTTGAGGTGCTTGGCTTCAGCACTAGAGGACAAAAGAGAATCAATCAACCTAATTTCCCGAGATGCTCAGACTGCCTTCCTGCAATTAACACCATTTATACGGGAAGGAGAGAAATGGTGCACCAATCTCTGACTCTTGCCTGCTGAATATAGCTAGGGACTGGCAAATGCGTGCGACCTAAACCAGGGACTAATCTTTCCACCCAAAATCACAATGACCAAATTGCGACCAGACCTGGTCGAACTCCTGCCACTGTGTTTTCATTGTGAAACTGACGGTCCCTTGGGAAGAGGGTGTCGAGGAGGCTTATGAAAGGAAGAGCGGGGCTGGAAGGTGAAGCTGCATCCAGTGGAGGTGGACCATAAGGCTGCTGAAGGAAGTGGCTATCAGAGGTCAGGCCCAGCGGAAAGTAATTAAGGAACTTGCGACTGTCACCGAAGGAAGTAGTCAGTGACAGTAGACAGTGTGGGCCACCAATTTACCAATATAGTCACCATGCGACACATACCCTGTGGTGGGCCTTCCTTTGCCGAGGGTGTCTTGTGATAAAAGGCCAAATCATTCAATGAGGCAGTGGTACACAACTAACGATGTGTCATATTGGTGCGAAGATCCACCGATACCCGTGGACTGTGGTAGCGTTCAAGGCCAGCGCTGTGCTGAATCGTTATGGATTGTAATATCTAGAAAATAGAAAAAATATATATACAGGGTCAAAGGTGTCCATAGTTGATGTATAGAATTCAATGTGTGTTTATTCAATCAGTTTTGAATATAGCTGCATTCAAGATTGTATAGCCTGAACTTTTTATAAAAATCCTGTCAATAATGTTGATTTCGGCAGTCTAACCTTAGGACCTTTTTCACAGGAATCCTATTTAAAACAAACCTTAGCATATTGAGCTGAACTTCCTGCAGAGAATATGTCAGCAAGGAAGGCCTTGATTGGGAATTAATTATTATGTGTTTTCTTTACCTCCATCCACCTGCTGATCTAACAGCCTGTCTTATGAATGATGGACATGTCCAAGGTCATATTCGAATAACAAGCGTTGTTTTTTCCTCATCTCATTTTCTCCTCTTCTTCTCCCTCTCTTGGACAGATGCTGCCAGGGCATTAGCACAGTGGCATTGTGGTTGCTCTGCCAGCCCATCAGCACATGCCTGGCATCAGAGACTCCCTTGACCCCCCGATGAGAAAAGAACGGGCTCTGGCTGCTCTCCCAGATTCTCTTTCCTCCTGCTCCGACCTAGACCATGTATGTACCCGACGTAAGTGTGGCAGTCAAATACAAATTGTGACAATCACCAAGCAGGTCTATTACAGTCAGATTTACCACTGCTGGGAAGCACAGCAGGTAACTCAGAGCTACAGTTGTTATGCCAACTGTGCTCCAAATACCTAATTGCAGAAACACCATCAATTGGCTGCTGCTACACAGGCGGAAATGTGGTGTTTAAAGACCAGCAGACCTAGACAAAAAGGAACTGGGAACAATTAGGGGGGAAAAAAGAAAAATCACTTCACTGTTCAAAGGTTTGTGGGCTGCTCTTTTTAACTTTTTAACTTTAACTAGAGCAGTGATCTACAGGATGTAAGTTAAATATAGCCTTAATATTAAATTATTAAATTTAACATAGCCCAATTTGATGCTCAGGAACAAGTAATAGAATAAGACCAAAGATTGCCCATTTTCTGCACCCAAAATGAATATTATCTCATGTTTAACCATTATAAGAGACAGTGGCAAATCTCCGAAACACTGGCCGAGATGAGGCTGTTCTCGGCGGGTACACGAGCACTGAACAGCCGCTGATGGCCTGGAGCTTGCAACTCCCGAAACGGCCAAACAAATTGTAAAATAGGTGCTATGATTAAATATGAGTCACATATTTCAGGTCTAAACAACTACATTCTCATCTAAAAAACTCTTAAAACTAGAGTTTGTGTAACAAGCGGTGGATTTGCCCGGCCACCATGACAGCCGCTTCAAGCGGAGTGATACAAATGGTGAAAAGGCAGGAGTGCTGTTATCAATAGAATATTGCACGGCTCGCAGCCAATCAGATTCAAGAACCAGAAAGAACTGTTGTATAATATAGATAGATAGACATGTTTTCACAACCTAATAGATAAAATAAAGTTAAACATTTTTTGTTGTCGATGACTATTGTTTCACAAATATCACATTACAGAAGTAAAAAAGCTTTGAATGCCATCATGTCATTTTGACTTTAAAGTACTGTTAGTTCAATGCTAATCGGTTATCACCTGCTAAACTAGCACTAACCATTCTAAACTCCCTTGTGATGCTTGTTATTCTGATAAAACTGACTAGACGATGTCTGAAGAGTCATCTAATGACGCCCGTACGAAAATATCTCGATTTTGCAGCGTATCAGCCCAGTGAGGAATCGTCGCAGTTAGCCATGTTCAAACGGGCACCACTGTGTGTGAGGCAAGCGCTCCCTGGCATCGTATTATACTTTGAACGCCATCGGCGGTCCGGTGTAAAAAGGCCCCTCACAGGAAGGAGGGCTTATAGCACCCATGTAATCCATTAACATCAAGCACGGCAAACAAACCCGCCCAGAGAGGAAAAAGTGTGTGCATTTGAGGATTGCATGAGGTGGGGTACTCCATTTGTATACTTGTTAGCAGGCCCAAAGGATAAGGCTTATTTTTACCAGGCTTTTAAGACTTGGGAATGGATTTAAACAAAGAGTCAGACTCCAAGTTAGCTTTAAGCTAATCTAAGATAAACACAGCCCTACAGGATTTTAATTAGAGTGGCTCCATGCCTACCATGGGGCCTCCTGATCCTAGCTGCTAATGACTACCTTTCTTCATTTTTCCGATGTTTATATAAAATACAGTTCAGAGTGGCTAAATTGATCGTTTCCATTGACCTAGCCACCCCTGTAGACTTTAACCAGTAGATTACACGGTCCCCCTTAAGTACTTATTATACACACTTTTCCCCCAAAGCACCTGTGTTTGTACCACACAAGCACATTCTTCTGATTTCTGAAGGATCATATGACACTGAAGACTGGAGTAACGATGCTGAAAATTCAGCTTTGCCATCACAGGAATAAATTACATTTTAAATTTTATTAAAATAGAAAACATTTATTTTAAATAGTAATAATAGTTTACAATATTACTTATGTTTTTTAATGTATTTGATTAAAAAAAAACCATCAAATCTTACTGAGCCCAAAATTTTGAATGGTAGTTTGAACAAATTATAATTTTATAATTAATTTTATACATTTTAATTAAATAATTACATTTCTAATTTATACTAAAATCAATGATTATATTAAATAATTAATTAATACATTTATGATGCAACACTTCCCCGCCATGACTGAATTTTCCAGCAATCCATGTTTTCACTGTTATATGGAAGGGGGCACTATTACACATCTTCTGAAAGAGTACAGAATCTCCAGATCCAAAAACAAGTGAAGAAGAAGCAGAAACAAGTGATAGAAGCATTGCTTATGCACATGTAAGCTATCACAAATATTAAACAACATATAAATCAAAACGTTATCAAATAAAATGTCGACCTAGGAAGAGATATAGGACTGTGCAAACTTTGGATTGTTGATGGACACGATCTACTCCATCTATGTTTTGATCAATATTCTCAATCCGATCCAGACTTAAGCCCAAAGTAAATTTCATATATATATATATATATATAATATATATTATATTATTATATTTAATATTAATTTACACAATAATAGCAATGTGGTTTAGTATATAATATTGCTATTATATTTTTTTAATAAATTAACCCTTAAATGCATACCTCGGGTCTTTAGTGACCCGGGACATCATTCATTACCCTCCTCCTCGTTCATTTTTTAAAGTTAGACATCAACCTTCTTGGTTTTCCTCAATCAATTCATTATAAAGAATATAACAAAAAAAAAATCATAAAATTATAAAAGAATGCTTATTTTTGTATTAATTTTTTGGAAAAATTGTATAGGGTCGCTAATGACCCGAGGTGTGTATGAGAGTAGGTATATTTTTTCTTCACAACAATAATTGATCTTAGATGATGGAATAATTGCAATTCACCTTTATTCCACAAGGTGGCAATGTCTGATACACAATGCTGAAGTGACGACTCTTTCAGACAGAAAACGAAATAATAAGAAAAACATGAAATGGCTCAGCGAGCAAGTACTGAACGCAATCAAATATGACTGTAACTGTTACTGGATGGATCTGGTGAAGCTGTTAGCGATCGAAATATTGATTTTGAAGATGTTGAAAATTATATAGATTTGAGAATACATTTGAGATCGCGAATGGGCTCATATTTGTGACCTCAAATATAAAACTAGCCTATTATTTGCTGAATTTACTGGGAAATGAGCTCTGACGAGGACAGTGGTGATGGCATAAAACATCTGCTCAAACTGAACCCTTTCAAGCTCCAAAAGGTAACAAAATATGCTTTATTTTATTCTTCTGTAATTGTTACTCTATTATCAGAAGAGTTTTATATTATCGCGACAGGTAGAGATCATTTTGTGTTAGATATAGTTCCGGGTCGATAAAGACCCGAATATGTAAGAATGATTGGCGAAACAGTCATGCATTTAAGGGTTAATTGTCATGCTAAGTACACACAGACATCATTAATTTGAAACATGTAACTGGGAACTTTATTGGAAGCAAAAAACCTACCTAAAATAATATAAGTTAAGCTAGCAGGCTAATCAGGTAGATGTATGCTATACTAGTACATAAGCTAACTAAAAAAAAAAAAACAGTAATAACAAGAAATGCTTGATTTCACAATCGATTTTCACAAAAGTTACTAGGATATGAACCATGTAATTTAAAAGACATTAATGGTCATTATAACACATTTTAAAAGATATAAATCCTCATGAAATTTTGCAGGAATTATAAACAGATGCTAAAATACTACCCATTAAAAGTCTGTTGAACCAATGGGATCACTCAGGGTCCTAAAGGAGACCCAATTCCTAGGCGGACTCGATTTCTCACCACAACAGAACGCATGCAAGCTACAGCGACAATGGAGGCCTACATAGATGAGAGAAGAGGTTAGAAAGTACCCTCATTTGTACAACTCTAGCATGAAAGAATACAAATATATTTACATGGGTTGTATAACAAACTATACCCAAGGCTATAGTCTTATAATTAAAAAAAACAAAAAAACAAAAAAAAAAACATGATTTTCTCAGCTTTTTGTTCACAATGTTGCTTTTTTTAATGAAACTTACATTCAAGTGTTGATAAAAAAGAATGCATGAAGCTAGAATGTTTTTTTTTGTTTTTTTTCTCAGTTCTTTCTTTTGATATATTGTATGTTCAGATATTCATTCAACAAAATATTCTGGACAACATTTTTTCTGCTGCTGGCTGCCAAGAAGATAAAAATATCAATTATATATGCAGAAATATTAGCCAACCCTGTATTAAGCAGTTCCGCCTAAAGTACTGAGCATTTAACACACTTTCCCCCCTTAGCACCTGTGTTCATACCACACAAGATATTTTGTTCAAAGTGGAATTTGAGTAGGTAATTGGGGAATTGTTAAGTAAAAAAAAAAACACAAGAAACACAATCTTAAAGCAGGTCATTGAAAACAGGTGGCTTTAGACATTCATCTGTGTAAATTAACCACTCTGCACGCAAACTCCCACCTCGGGGTAACAGTAAATGACTATTAGCGAAGCGTGATGACCTTGGCACAACATAAATGCTAAATAGTGCCACATGGATACTTACAGTAGCTAGAGGGTATGCGTTGTAAAAGACAGGAAAATAATATACACAAGTGTCATTCTACCCGCTTGCTTCATCTTCCTGGAGCCTGAGGAGATGAGTGAACTACACTTTGTCATTTCGTGTCAGCAGATATAATTAAAGTTTGGCAGAGAGCTTCTCCAGAACGTCCATGTGTCCCGCTGTTGTAGTATATCTGTCACGCAGAAGAGTTCGACCTCAGGCTATTAGCTCCAGATATCACCCTTCCATTTTCACCCATTAAAGCTCCAAAAAAGATGAAACTCACTAAAAGTGTGTCACCCCTGTCCACGGTCAAAGAAGACCCGTGTTTTAATGCATTGGTTGGTGAGCTTCATTACAGATAAAATGTCGCTATCTGAACACAGTTTATGGTCAGTAAGATTTTTTTTTTTTAAATCATACTTTTATTCACCGAAAGTTTTATTTCAAATAAAGGTTTTATTTCAAATAAATTATGTTCTTTAGAACTTTCTATTCATTAAAGAATTGTGAAAAGAAATGTATCAGTTTTCACAAAAATATTAAGCAGTGCAACTGTTTTCAACATTGATAAATGTTTCTTGAGCAGAAAAATCAGCATATTAGAATGGTTTATGAAGGATTATGTGACACTAAAGACGATGCACTAGAATCATTAAATGGTTAGTTCACCCAAAAATGAAAATTTCTGTCATTAATTACTCACCCTCATGTCGTTCCAAACCCGTAAGAGCTTCATTCATCTTCGGAACACAAATTAAGATTTTTGATAAAATCCAATGGCTCAGTGAGGCGTCCATCGACAGCAAGATAATTAATACTTTCCGATGCCCCGAAAGCTACTAAAGACGTATTTAAAACAGCTCATGTGACTACAGTGGTTATACCTTAATGTTATGAAGCGATGAGAATACTTTTTGTGCGTCAAAAAAACTAAATAATGACTTTATTCAACAATTTCTAGTGATGGGCGATTTCAAAACGCTGCTTCATGAAGCTTCGAAGCTTTACGAATCTTTTGTTTCAAATCAGTGGTTTGGAACGTGTATCAAACTGCCAAAGTCACATGATTTCAATAAAAGAGGCTTCGTTATGTCATAAGTGTTTCAAAAAGTTTCATAATTTCAGTGGTTCACCACTGGGGGGCGATGATCTTATTATGAAATCCTTATTTAAAGCTGCTGTCCGCGATTTTTGGCCCTCTAGCGGTAAATAAACAGAACTGCGTCTTGCGGAGGAACATTCTAGCCGGAGCTACTTTTCTCTGTGTATGTCTATGGCGAGTCACGCAGTTACTGTGATACTCTGCGGCGAGTCTTACCAGTCCGGTCTGAAATAGTCCGAATATAAACACTTATTATAAGTGTACAATAATGATTCAGGATAAGACAAAAACACGGTTTGGAAAATGAATTCATGTTGTATATTCTCATTATATAATTTTTGTAAATTTTTAACACAAAAAAAGTTGCGGACTGCAGCTTTATTTAATCTAACCAATTTGTAACCAACCAGTAAAAAAAAAAAAAAAAAAAAAAAAAAAAATTGGAATATTTAAGGGTATGTTTACACAACGACAATGTGTGTTCACATGGATCTGTGGAAACAATTAAAACCGCTGTGTTATTCATGCCAGGCCAGTGGTTGACAATGTCACTTTGTAAAGAAACAATACACGTCTATAGACTGAACACGTAATACGCATGCACATGACGTCACCATTTTCACAAATTCACATTTTTTTAGTTTACACAGAGAGAATAGCGGTATCATTTTCAAAAACTTGCACTTTGAAAGCCGTTTTCAAAAGTTTGTTTTCAGGCCCCCAAAACGCTGTTGTGTAAATGAATGGCCAAAATGCATAAAAAGTTTTCCGTTGTTAGCTGAAAACAGTGTCATCTAAAAAAGACCCTAATGGTGCGTTCACACCGGACGCGAATGAAGCGGTAAGCGCGAGTGATTTACATGTTAAGTCAATGCAAAGACGCGAATTGACATCCTGCGGCGCGAATGACGCGATTTGCGCGAATTGAGCCATTTGGGCGTTTGACACGCTTAACGCGTGATTCGCGCAAGTTGAAAAATCTGAACTTTGCTGAATTTCCACGCCGCGTTAACCAATCAGGAGCTTGCTCTAGTAGTGACGTGAGGTAGCGAGCTGAGGCAGAAATTCGAAACAACAATGGAGGACAAAATCATCGCCGCTGTACATCTTCATACATTTATAGAAACAGAAATAAAAAGGATCGTGTTTGAAAGAAAGTGAGTGAGGAGGTCGGACAATCTGATAAGTTGTAAAAAACGGTCTTTACTCAATTTGAGCTTACCAATTGAGCTTATTCGCTGTAATTTACAATTATTTCCCCACTGACAAGTTGTGTTTATTCAGAGGAAGTGTGCAGAAAGCAGTAGGAGAGTCTGGGATACATAAAGGAGCGGGAGAGCCCCTCTCATGACGCGAATTCGCGTCTGTTGTGAAGGGATTTTCACACGCGAATGAAGCGAGTGAACTCAAAATGTTCAAGCGTCCAACTAACGTTACGCGCGAATAGCGCGATTTATTCGCGCAAGTCGTGTCTGGTGTGAACGCAGCATAAGTCTATAAACACTCAGCTGTTGTTTGAAAAAAAAAGAAAAAAAAACGCCATGATGCTAAACCCCCTCATGGAAGAAGAAAGCCATCATGTTTACAACTGTGACAATGAGCGCTTACCAGGATCAACTAAACGCTGGATTTTCAAAAGTATGTCAAGTATGTAAAGTTCATGGCATAGACTTTTTAAAATTCATCCAAGAGTTTTACAGGCCGGTCTGTTATTACATCAGGGACATCAACATTACAATTTCATGCTCCTAAACATGATGCTCAACAAAACGAACTGTGACTGGTTGCTTTACATGTCAGTCAGACGGCCTCTGGGCAGTCTTTGGCCAATGAAAGCTGCTATTGAGTCCAGACCTTCTGCCGAGACTAGATATAGAACAGTTTCCAATGCATCTCCCTAAGCAGAGTATGCAACTATCCCTTTTCTTAAATTAGGTCAGCTGTAACATCATTACCTCCAAATGTGTTATTGTTTGATTGAATTTAGTATTCAGTGATTCAAAAATATGCAAACGCTGAGGAATTACCATGTGTCAAACACAGATGTGTGATGGTTAGTTTTATGAAAGCTGACATTTAAGTGATAACGGAAATTGCTGTTTCGATCAAATGAAACTAAAATGACTGTCCTGTTCTTTTTATAAGCGTAATCAGTTTTTGTAGTCTCTTTCTCCAACAAATGCTCTTAAGTTTGTACCAAAGTGTATCAGTGATTTATTGCTGAAGAAATAGCCACGAAAAACACTATCAATCACAATTTTGGTTGCCTTTCTACTGGATAGCTACAGTATGTACTTGAACTTCTAGTTCTCCAAGTTGTTGCTGGAATGTTTTTGTTGTCTAATTGTACAGTATATTCTATAAGTTTGAAAGTATGTAGAATGAATACAATCCAAACTCTGTGGAAAAAATATGGGGTACTGTTTCATGGATACTATATAATTGAGTATATAGAGAGAGTACTATAGGCATGTTTGGACATGGGGATTGTCTATGTTTAGAATGGAATACTAACAAAATTCAATCAATGTATTTAAATCAATTTAAATAAAATGTTTATCTTATATATTCAATATTACAAGTCAAGAAACTGATAAATGGTGTAAAATAAAAGTTAAAAATCAGTGCAGTAATTACATCCAGTTCATTCATCACTCGAAATGGAAGGTCAAGAGCGCATTGCATTGTTGGAGACCTTTTCCCACGCAGAAAGCTACTGCTCATTTTGGCAAATATAATAGCTTATCTTTGCATATTAGGTATTATACACCCAGAAAATTAGCATACTGTGCACAACAGTAGCACATATTATGCTAGTATCCAACTCTTGTCACCATGCCAGGCCTTTGCCTGAGCTTTGAGCCCTTTATACACAGTTAGCCGCCACTACAACCGTCCTCTGCCTTGCTGAGTGGGCGGCAGCTTGTTTCTGCGGTTTGCATGCTATGGTTGCCTACTTTGGACACGCACCTGGACAGATAACGCTGTCGGCTTGTGTCACACAAGAACACTCCTGGCAAGAGCCACTCCTCTGACCGGCCAAGCAGATAGAATGTCTGTCTCCAAACATTTGTTCCCTCTCTAATAGGGATGGCGATAGGCTCTCTGGGAACAGATTAGGACACTTTCAGCAGGCCAGGATTTGCCCCGAGCCACAATGTCTTCACACTGCACGGGCTTTATCAGCAGCGCCCTTGATGACAGCTTGGCCGTATGTTCATATTTTCGGCGGGACCGTTTAAGACCTCGTAATCCGAGGCCATTTCGCATGCAGTTAGGGCTGCACAATATTGGGAAAAAACTGACATTGTGAAATTTTTTTTCTGATGTGAAAAGAAGAAAAAAAAAAAAAAAATATATTATATATATATATATATATATATATATATATATATTTAGATGACTTGAATAGCTACTGTATATATTTCTATATTTGGAAAGAATGAACTAGAGTTAGTGGACTGATTTTGTTTGGGAGTTCATCTTAAAAAATAACAATAACTGGCAAAATCCTGAATGATTTAGGAAAACCTTTACTGTAATAAAATATTTTTTATAAATTGTCAATTAGAAAAATTATTGGAGTACGTTTTATAGGAAAATAATTTTTCAGTCTTTCTACTACAAAATTTCGTGTTTAATTCAATGTTTTATTTGTCATTTGTGTTTTTTTTGTATTTGTGAAATTCACTAAGTGAAAATTGTCTTAAAGTTAGAAAACGTTCATACGACTGATGCACTAAAAAAGGGATTTTTTTTTTTTTTGCGTACAGATGACAACCTACTCAAAACGATTCCTGTTAACATGTTTCCACGAAAATGACTAAAAATGTTGTATTATTCATGTCAGGCCAGTAGTTGGCGATGTCACTTTGTAAAGAAACACTACTAAAGACTATAGAATAACACAAGACCGGGTGTGCCTCATACGTCCTGAAAAGTGAAGCTGCTGGCTCTTTGATCGCCCCCTGGAGGCTGGATGCAGTACAGGTCATAAACCCCGCCCTCTCAATGCAGACGAATGAGACTTAAGTTAAAACATAAAAATAAATTATGCATAATTTTATCAAATAAAATTTTCTGAAAGATGGTTTTGGTCATTTAAGGTAGTTGTTATCACGCTGATTTGTATTAAATTGTTCGTTTTTGTGATAAGTTTGATTTTAGCTAGCAATTTGGTGCTATAGAAATGGGGCGTGTCGTCGTGATTCACAGTTGATTGACAGCTTCTCTGAGGACTGTCGGGGCTTCGAGGGGAGATTGAAGATATATAACTACTATTAATTTTCGATTTCTGTGTTATTTCACATCGACAAAAGAAGTTGTTCAGCAGTAAACTGTACTAACCGACCTACAGGATCTGACGGATATCTGAGCTTTTGAAAAAAAGCAGGTGATCATAAAACTAATGATGGCCTACTCTAATTAATTATAGAGCACTGTCTACAGCAATCGATCTACTGTAACGTTAGTTTAACCCTTTATTTAAAATGGCAGGACCGTTTCTGACATTTTAGAGTTGTTTTCTAGTGGCATATTATATTGAGTTTATCTACTGAATTTGCGGTTTCAAAAATATTATTGCTCTAGAAACATAATAGCTTATTATTTTATAGGTAGAATTTTAAATTGTGTATAATTTATATAGCCTATTTAAAATACATCAATGATGACGCAGTCGTCTGGGCGGAAGTTTGATACCGCGACTCCGCCTCCGGGCTCCACTGACGAGTCTTTCTGCGCATGCCCAGGTTCCAAACGTTTTTTGGGTTTTTTTGACGTTTTTGCGTAACGTGTCAGCGCCATCGGCGTCCGTTTTGGCTTCAGTGCAATACAATAGAAGGAAGCGGCGTCGCGTCATCCATCTTTTTTTACAGTCTATGCACAAGACGTGTCACTCATATTGTTTTGAATTGGAGAAAGTGCAACGCGCAATATGGCAGAATAAGTCCCGCCTTCTAAATAAGAGCCAATCGCCAATTGGTTAAGTCATCGCATCAATGCAGCGACCGTTAGAAGCTCCGGTTCCTAAAGAAACAGTCAAATGCGTGCCTCCAAAATGAGACACAAGCATGCACTTTAGGACTGCGCCGATGGCTGCCGAGTGAAATGACTATAATCATTATTATTAAATAAAAATTTTAAACAAAATTTAAAAAAAAAACACTATTGCACTGTAAAATTAAAATAATTTTACTGAGTAATAAAAATATTTTTATTTCATTGTAATATTACAATACCAACATTAAAATATCCATAAGCTTTTATTTTGACGTGTTACTGGCAAATAAGAATATGTGCTGCTGGTTTCATTCATGATATCAGTGTCTCAGAACAGCTCACTTCACAGAAAATGAACTGAGACTGAGATCACAAATGTGTGTAAATGCTGAGCTTCACTTTAAAACTGGTAGGTCATATATTAATTTAATCATAGCCAGTGTAATCCACACTTAGCCATATCGCGATATAAAAGTTATATTCGATATATCTTGTAGCCCTACATGCAAACAGCACTGCAGTTACTGAGCGACGTATTTGTCGACTCAATCCAGTCTTGGTGCTCTTGCAGTTTTCCATTAGTGTTTAATGTGGCTGTGGTGTATTGTCTGGCCAAAAACACGGAAGCTAGCAAGCCCTGCAAACACTTGCCAAAGGGGTCGTTTCCAAGTCAACGCTGTGTTACTGCCACCCGCCGAGCCAGGAAGGGTGCCAGGGCTCGCAAAGCTCGGGATATGAACTCCAAACAATTCCATCTGAGGGCAGCCTTCAAGAACGCAGACGCAAAACCAATTGCCATGAACTTGTGATGCAGAGTTAAGCGCTGAAGATCAGCCTCGTTCCCAGATGGAGGAGTCGGAACGGCTCGGGGGTTTAAACTCTTGGCGGTGTTACACAAAGACGAGTTTTCCAAGGCCCAAGGCTGTTTATCTGAAGGCAAGAGAGCAGACAAATGGATTATGCTGAATGAATGAATTTCTGAATGGAAGGAAACATAAACGGATTATGACACAATGCAGTGTGAAACAGACGCTCCATGTCATTGGTTGTTTGGTTGACGTGTAGATCCCTACGTGCACATGCAGAGATCCGAGACTTAAAAAAAAGGTGTTTTATTTTTATCATGCAAACCTGATTAAAGCAGGACCATCCAGGAGGATATAACCAGTGGAGTGGGAGAGCAGTCAACACGGAGCATCGCAACAAATCTAAGTCCCCCCGAGATTTGTCACTTCTGTAAATCAATTTCACGCCCTGCGAATGTACAAATATTGTCAACAATCAAAATATTTGTTTCTCGTGGAAATTTCTTTGAACATCTCGGTGGTTTGCTTTATCCTATGGCTTAGAGATATCTTTAAAAGCATCTTGAGCGTCCAAGTAAGAACAAAAACGTGAAATTAAAAATACTGTGCCAACACAAAACAATACAATTCTTACTCATTCATAGCTAAATCTGTTTTATGAGCACAGTTCATTTAGATTCATTTATTTAGATTAGATACATTTGAATGCATTTACTCATTTATTTGTCACATTTGGGGATGGGCATAATGAAAAGTAGAAAGGTTTAGTCACATGATGGCACATAATATATATAATTCATAATTATTAAGTAATTTATTTATCTTTTTATTTTATTTAAAACCTTTTATTTTGATCAGTGTTTGTTTAATGTTTTATTTAATTATAAAAATATTAATTAAAAATATATTATTAAATTAAAAATCAAAAATCAAGTTACAAAAACAGTTTCACATTTACTTTTCATATTATTATCAATTTATTTAAAGGTGCCCTAGATTGTTTTTTTTACAAGATGTAATATAAGTCCTAGGTGTCCCCTGAATGTGTCTGTGAAGTTTCAGCTCAAAATACCCCATAGATTTTTTTTTAATTCATTTTTTTAGCTGCCTATTTTGGGGCATCATTAACTATGCACTGATTTTTCAGCACGGCCCCTTTAAGAGATGCGTTCCCCTGCCCCACGAGCTCTCGACTATATACATCGCATAAACAAAGTTTACACAGCTAATATAACCCTCAAATGGATCTTTACAAGATGTTCGTCATCAGCATGCTGTATGCATGCTTCGAATTATGTGAGTAAAGTATTTATTTAGATGGTTACGTTTGATTTTGTGTGAGTTTGAGGCTATGCTCTGTGGCTAAAGCTAACATTACACACTGTTGGAGAGATTTATAAAGAATGAAGTTGTGTTTATGCATTATACAGACTGCAGTGTTTAAAAATGAAAATAGCAACGACTCTCGTCTCCGTGAATACAGTAAGAAACGATGGTAACTTTAACCACATTTAACAGTATATTAGCAACATGCTAATGAAACATTTAGAAAGACAATTTACAAATATCACTAAAAATATCATGATATCATGGATCATGTCAGTTATTATTGCTCCATCTGCTATTTTCGCTGCTGTTCTTGCTGGCTTACCTTGTCTGTGCACAGATCCAGCCGTTAATACTGCCTTTCCTTGTCTAATGCGTCGAATGGGCTGGCATTATGCAATATTGGGGTCATACATATTAATGATCCCGACTGTTACATAACAGTCGGTGTTATGTTGAGATCCGAGTGTTTTCCGGAAGTCTTTTAAACAAATGAGATTTACATAAGAAGGAGGAAACAATGGAGTTTGAAACTCACTGTATGTCATTTCCATGTACTGAACTCTTGTTATTTAACAATGCCAAGATAAATTCAATTTTTCATTCGAGGGCACCTTTAAAAAAAAAAAAAAAACAAAAAAAAAAAAACAGAAGCTTCTGTAATTATATTTGCTGTGCAACTCAATGGCACATTTTATTTTTGCAGTTATCATTTTATGTTTAATTTAAACATTAAAAACAACTCCATTTAATTATTTGCATTTTAAGCATTGATTTGTCCCTGGTGTCTTACCAGAACAGAACCACTGTTGTAAAGACTCCCTCTTTTATTGCTTTTTGTAAATCTGTGGTTCAATAAGGATTCATTAACATCCTAGACTAGGTTAGTGAACAAGCAAGAGAGATTCCTTCAGCTCATTTTTTATTTCAGACACCTTTTGAACCCAAACCCACGAGATGGCATACACAAATTAAAACAGATATAGTTCACGGAAATGCATTGATTTCTTTGTAATTACTATGATCTCTATTTTTGGATCCGACACGGAGAGTGGATGTTTTTGAGGAAATAATGGAAAAATGCTATGTGCATTGCTTTGTTTGTAAAAGAAAGGGTAATTAGGTTAGAGGGAGAGAAGACACCGCATCTGGCACTGAACGAGAATCTCTGTGTATGTGATTAGTTGCCAAGAGGGTCCCCAGATGGCATCTATTACCTGCGTGCATTAATTAAAGATCCAAGCGTGGACCCCATTAAAGCTCAGAGTGGCCCTGAGGACGCATGCGAGTATACGTTCTGGAGATTTGAACTTCACTGAAGATGCTTTTCATGCACATTCTGGAATGAAAGTAAAGGACTTATGAAAGAAAGAAGGCGGGATAAGAAGGAACACATTTTGAACACTGTGGACGTGTTTCAAACACAACACATTATGTTTTCATGTCAAAGAACAGTGAAAGGCACCTTTCAAGCTGTGCATTGGTTTATTTAGTTCATTTACTCACTCTCATATCGTTTCAAACCCATGACTTTCTTTCTTCTGTTGAACACAAAAAAGAGAAATTTTGAAAACTGTGAAATTACAAAGAACTAAAGCTTTTAAGCTTCAAAAAGAAGCTTAAAATGCAAAACAAAAGTATTTAAAAAGTAGTTCATATGACTCGTGCAATATATCACATCTTCTGCAGTCAGAAAAAACACAGAGATAGTGGGGGTAGTCGTGGCCTAATGGTTATAGAGTCAGACTGGTAACCCGAAGGTTGTGGGTTCAGCGGCGCTGTGCGATCGGTGACACCTAACATGACAGCATTTGTTGCGTTTCGTCTGCGTGCTCTGAGACGCAAGATATTCATGATGTACGAAAAAGAGCCACAGCGGCTTCCCCGATTGCAACAACTTCTATTTTTATTACAGATATTTTTTTTGCCAGTTTCCCAGGAAGTGGCGATTTTGTTCTTTTGAACACATGGGATGGAAACTACAGTAAAATGTTGGTGCCAATAGCCTCGTGGGCAGCACCGACATATAGTGCCATTGAGCTTCGGGCAACCGAGAAACTTTCCAATCCCGTCCCGCTCTCCCATCTCGCTTCCTGTCCACTCTATACTATCCTATCACAATAAAGGCAAAAATAAATCTTAACAAAAAAAAAAAAAAAACTACAGTAAAATGTGGTTTTATGTTGCACAGTATAAAGCCTCCCAGCTTTCATGTATCATTTACCTCAAAATGCACTAAAACAGAACAGTTTTCCTGTTTATCACAGACTTAGTACGTCAACGGTGGTTTTGCAGAGAGGACTCAGATGTTGTTTTCCCCCGGTAAGCTCCTGGCAGATCGCAGGGGTTCGGCAGTGTGTGGGTTCACATTCGCCGTCTCTTAATCTCTCCTGGCACTTGTGTTTTTACAGATAAAACGAACATGTGTAAATATGCTTGTGAAAACGCATTTCATATCCTGTACTTGACATGCGTGACTTTACGTTAAATCTTAAATTGCGTAACGTAACCTCTCCAATTACCCTACTCGAGTAAAGGAGACTGGCGCACATGCTGAAAACGAGATTGTGATGTTTACATCTTGATTCAAGTGGCACAAACAGATGGTATATCATTCTCTATTCCACACCAACTGCTGAGAGTGTGTGAAAAAATAGGAGTTTAAAGGGAATTTTACTAACAGAAGTTAGCAAGGCAATAAACCAAAATGATCTTTGAATGTCAACATGTGACTGTGCATCTAAGCAGGCCACAAAACTTAGCAGTGTAAGTCTGTAAAAACTGGATTTGGTGGGTAAATACATGTAAGTTGGCCTGTATGTTTTTATTATAAATTGAAACATGTAATTGTTTTAAACTCAGTTGTGACACTGATAGTCTGACAAGTTAACAATGTAAGTCAAACAAAAAAGGTTCATTATTTTTAACACAATATGTCAGACATTTTTCTATTCCATTTAATGATACCTCGTCAATGATGCTCCAAATAGCAATTAAACATCTAAAAGTATCTTTATTTGTACGTTTTCTGACAGGAGTACCTTTCCTTTGTCCATGAAACAAATTCTTTTCTCTGCTTGCTTCTTGACTACTGCCACTTCCCTCAGCACAATTTTGGTATCGTTGCAAAGCGCAGCATTCCATCTTTGTGAATATTCATAGCGAATTCTCAATGGCATGAGTCTGAACCAATGAAATGTGATTTTCAAACTCATGTCAACAAATGTAAACAAAATTATCTTACTCGCGCTGACTGACAGATCCAAAGAGCACGCAAAAAGATGTCTCAGACAGCGTGCGATCCCGATATACACGTAGACACAGATTTACAGTATTTCAAAAAAATCTGTCTTGGTGAGTATTCATGCAAACATGATCTTAAGTGAACGTTTGGTTAACTCTTGGGGAAAAATGTGTAATCTGATGTGTAACATATTAGATCCGTGTGATACAGTAGGTCTTAATATAGCCTATAATCCGTCTGCTTCATTAATGTTAATCAAACAATTGTGGATTCATGTAAAAAAAAAAAAAAAGTTAAATATTTTTTCTATAGATATGGGTTTTGACTTGGTTAGTGCCAAATTTGGTGGTACACAGTAAAATCCCCAGAGTTAGATCAACTCTGCTTAGAGTACATATGGTCCCTCTCTAAATAGTGTTAAAGTAACACTGAAGCAGAGTTAATGTTAATGAGATAATAAAGCAATTAATAAGGCTGTGACTGAAGTCAGTTGTAGTTCTTGTGTTTCTCTTTTCTTCAGTGATTCTGAACAGCAGGTGTTCATCACTAATGCACAATCATCACTTAATTAATTGTTTAATTATCTCATTAACTTTAACTCTGCTTCAGTGTTATTTTAACACTATTTAGAGAGGGACCATATGTACTCTGAGCAGAGTTGATTTAACTCTGGAGATTTTGCTGTGAATTAATAGAGATTTTAAGGTGTGGTTGCTAGATGATTTTGTTTTGGAACCTTCAGAAAACTTTAACTCGATTTCTCAAAATTGACTTGGCTGACTCTGTCGACTTCAAACAAGTGTAGCTCAGTCATTTTGGTCGGATTCCAACAAATTTGAAGGTTTTTAACAGAGTTAAAGAATAACTAACTCATTTTTGAAAATTTGCTCATTGCAACTCATTTTGCCAGCACGGGTCACATATATTTTTAATTAAAATGCACCATTTTAAACTAGTAAAAAATCCAAATTTAAAATTACAATGCAATACAGTTTAATTTCTGGTTCATTATATTTATGGCCCATGAATTTTCCTAATCCACTTGCCATTCGGCATGTTTGGCCAAAAGTTAATTTCGGATCCCTTTTTTTAAGGGGGCGTGAGGGGGTTTGGCCAAACACACAGCTGTTTAGCCAAAGATAACAAATTGTCACAGTGCAGGTAACATGCAGAGGGCCACTGTAGCATTCATTTGCTAATTCCTCATCTTATTTCCACACAGTGCATACCAAATTTTAGCCTCCATTTTTGTAAATAATATCACTTGTTTTTGTGTCAGGATGGGAAATATGGAAATTTATAGGCGCTTTGAAGCGCTCTTTTAACAGTGGGTTTCCACCTATTCCTGTGTGACAGGAAGTGAAAAGACGGCAGGAGGTGGACAATATCCAGCACCCCTCCTTCTCGCCCGAAAAAAGCTGTCGCTCACCTCCTTATGCGTCTGTCTCCCTCGCACAAGGAAAATGAGATTACTTTTGACAATGACTGATGGGCTAGCCATGAATACATTTGTTACTGAAAATGAAAATCCCTGTTAAATCTCATTTTAATGAGCAATGTGGACAGTAGACACCAAATTTTTGTTCAATGGCAGCAGCGTGTGCGGTCTTTGTGTCGTTGCTTAAATATTCATAGAGGAACGTCGAAACTCATTCAACATTCATGTTTTGAGCAGCAGTGAAGAACTGTATATTTGAAAACTGATCAAAAATTTGGGTTGCTAAGATAAAATTGGCAATATTTTAGTGGATTTTAGTTATTAAATCATCCTTTCCATTAACCTTTTTGTTTTTTGTTTTTTTGCAGTGTAATTTAGTGTTAATAAAAATATTAACACTAAAATATTTTGATGTTTATTCTACAGGTGATATGATGTAAATAGTTGGTTTATGTACACATGCATCTTTTGGCTGTTGCGTCAGCATCATGATGCATTCAAGATCATGTTAAAAACAGATCAAATAAGAGAGAGAATGAAAATTTTACACTAGCACGTTTGATCACCCTGCACCTGCAAACAGTGTGCAATTTTGTGTGTGGCCTGAAGTGTTTTACAAAGATAATTGTTCTGATTCTCCTTCCCTCCACATCACTTCTGTGCACCCCAGAGCTTCCCTTTTCTCCCTCTTGAGGTGTGGCCTCCCCCCCCACCCCATCTCATCTCTGACATGAACCTGACAAACATCAATGTTGTCAAGTCCCCAACGGATGACAAGCCAATCCATCTTCACCCCACGGCAGCCCTTTAAAACAAGCCCTGTCATCATTCTCCGCCCTCAGCCAAGGAGAATGAAGATGGGGACATGGATACATTTCATACATGCTGTCGACAAATTGCCGACAGATGTTGACTGTAAAAGTTCACCTTTCTGTTGATGTAAAAAACCTTCAACAAACAGATACAATCATGAAACTTTCAAACTACGCCATATATAATCAAATTATTTTTTAAAGCAATATCGTTTTTAAATATTAAAGAAAATTATGTCCCAGTGTACTCAATAATTTTATCCCTTAAAACTCTTCTTTGATCAGCAAAATTACATATTTAAGTGTCAAAATGTGAAGCTTGAGTCTTAGATCTTTTTAATGATGTATAGTTTTTCAACTGCACATTAACATTTAAGTTATATAATATAACAAATATAGTAGCCTATATGAAATGCCATAGAGGTAGGAATGTTCAGACGCTTTGCATCACAGAAATACATTATATTTTAAAGTATATTAAAATAGAAAACCATTATTTGGTTAGAGACTTAAGACTTATTTTAAAAAAATGCATCCAATCTTTTGACTGGTACTGTAATTTAACATAGGCCTATAGAAAATTTTCTTCACATGATGTGCAATAATATGTGCATGCATGAGATCACAAAAATTATGGGTTTTTTTGTCAAGAGTGGACATTAATCCTGTTATCAGCATGATCACAGAGGGTTTTTTTCACAGCCTACCTGACTGAAAGAGCTCATTAATATGCAGGTCATTACAGGTCCTTATGGATCTTTTGTCTTCTCAGATGTGAATTACAGCATTATTCATGATGATTCCGCCTCCACACATACTGTGTTCTTGACAAAAAGTGTCTTAGAAAATTTAAATCTCTCTATTGTTTTATATGAACGAGTAGGCAGGATAATTTTTACATCATTTTGAAGCAATAACTCTAGTCTACAACCTCCAATACCCAGAAATGTCAGGGCATGTCAAAACTTCTCCAGGGCCCCAAAAATCCTCAGACCCCAGAGGGTTAAATGTTTTTTCCTGTGAAAATAATTTATTCTTGTCTTAAAATAGCTTGTACACCCTTACTTAATTCATTATACTATGGATACGCAGATTCATGAATATACAAATTAGCCCCACCTCCACTCGATCACAGGAGCTCAGAATACCTGATCCACTCGGTCAGCTTTACTGTAGTAGGCTAAACGCTACACAATGGCAAGCGGAATACTGTTTTAATTCAGCCATATATGTCTGAACCAGAAACTGATTCAGAAGAAGTAGTGGAATAGTGAATAGGCTTATCTACAAGTCGATGTATCCGAATGGTAATGCATTTTATGTATCGCTCTCTATGTTAGACACATAACGGTAATTGATATGATTAGCCTTTGGCTTGACTATGCTATCAAACAGCTAATAATGTGTTGCTAATGTTACACAAACCATATTCCTTTCGCCATCTCAGAGTAAGACAGCTGCCTTCTAAAAATCAACATCCAAACGCTTTGAACAACTCAGAACGTCAGTGGAAAAAGGCATATAGTTCATCATAACATCGTAATATACATCATATACATAATTTACCCGCTATATTGCTAAATGTACCTGATTTTTCAAAACAACAGAAAAATATAACGGTCTACACCGCTGGTTACAACATGTTTGTGATGTAGAGAACAGGGCGAACTGTCTCAAAAACGCCAAAAAAAACACACAAAATAATGACTTCATTCAATGATATCTAGTGATGGGCGATTTCAAAACACTGCATCATGAAGCTTCGAAGCTTATGAATCTTTTGTTTCGAATCAGTGGTTCAGAGCATGTTGCAAACTGCCAAAGTCACGTGATTTCAGTAAACGAGGCTTTGTTATATCGTAGGTGTTTCGAAACGTTTAGAAATTTCAATGGTTCACCACTGGGGTCGATTCGTAAAGCTTCGAAGCTTTATAAAGCAGTGTTTCGAAATCACCCATCACTAGATATTGTTGAATTAAGTCATTATTTAGTTTTTTTTTGGTTTTTTTGGCGCACAAAAAGTACTCTCGCTGCTTCATAACAGGTTATGGTTATTAGAGGCCTCACTTGAGCCATCGGATTTTAGCAAAAATATCTTAATTTGTGTTCCAAAGATAATTAATGACAATTTTCACTTTTGGGGGAACTAACCCGTTATGCATGTTGAAAACACCACAGAGACATATAATCAACATTAAAAACTTGATTTTCACCACAGGGGGTCTTTAAGTGGATAATATAAATGGATTAACATGTAAATAAGGGGACAAAAACAAGGATTGTCTTTTGTATGGAACTTATACCATGAATTCCCACCGCTGTTAGAAAATGTCAAGAGTCAGTTTGGCCCATTTGTCATAATGTATAGGAGTAACGAACAAGCAGCATTGTGTAGTACAACAGTTCATAAACAAGAAGTTAACATTGAGAAACACGTTATTGCCAGTTTTTGCTCCGTCAACAATACTGTAGTTTAAAACAATGACACAGCAGAATCGTTACAACACCAAGCAACACACAGTATTGATGTTTCACTACTAATGTATTGGTTTAACAAACAAAGAGGCACTGTCTGGTAGTACAACAGTTCATAAACAAGAAATTAATATTGATAAACTCACATTTTATTGCCAGTTGTGTTTTTGCTTCTTTTGTAGTTTCAAAAAAGCACAGTATTGTTGTTTCATTCCTGAATCATTCAGTTTGAATGATTCGGTTGAATGAATGATTTAATGATTCACTCATAATCACTTGTTGCTACCTGCTGGCGTTAAGCATGTAGAAAGCATTTAAAATCTCATCTATACATTTTAACTGTTTATATACATGTAAACGGTATACATAATCTACAAAATATATTATAATCATTACATAATATAAACTACTATTCAAAAGTTTGAGGTCATTAAGATTGCATAGCCTATTTTTTTTTTTTTTTCGGGACTCTATAATGAACAGAAATTTTAACAGCCATTATTTGAAATGATTTTTGTAACTTTAGCCTATAATATAGGTTAAATGTCTTTATTGTCACTCCTCACTTTTAATCAGGTGTTTATATCTTTTACACGAGACATACCTGGAAAAAATAACAAGCACTCCACATTCTTTCTGTGTGAGCTGAATCCAGCGAGGCTCAATCTCACTCCATTACACCTGCAGATAAATGGCAAACAAGCATCAACAACACAGATAAACACATGCTGCACACACGTGTGGAGAACCACAGAGTGAATGCCCCGTATTTCACATGACCAAAGGGACAGCAAATGCCCAGTGCGTTATTTAGGCCAAAAGGATAATCAATAACTTTCTTAGGATTGTTGGCTGAAAACGGTCCCCAGTCGGATCTTATCCTGACAGTGTGTCATCTTATGGCTTCACTCCAAATGGATTCTTTCAGCTATATCTCAAGGTATAGCCCATTATAACTGGATTTCACTCCCACCATAAACCATTCTCATTATGATTGTGATTTCTGCACCACACCCCTTGATCTCAGGAGATGTAAGGGAATGTAAAATATTATAGAGAAGTGGAAGAAATAAGAAGTTCATTAGTATTTATTAGGAATATAATCAAAGCTCTGACAGATTTCTGTCACTTAAAAAGATTTTAGAGGTTTAAAGGGTTCTTTGATAAGGGAAGATATCACAGAATAAGGGTAAAATCACCTTTTTTGAGACACATGTGAATCAGCTTGTCTTTGTGATCCTATAGTTGGATGCCTTGAATCCTGGCAATGGCCATGACAGGGAACTATATCCTCTTTGAATCATTTTAGTGAATTAGTTTTCACTTATGAACCATTGGAACAAACCGATTCACTAAAATGATTCCATCTCAATATAACTTCCCAAACTCTGTTGTTTGTTAGATTAAAGGGAGAGTTCACCCAAAAATGAAAATGATCCCAAGATTACTCACCTTCAAGCCATCCTAGGTGTATATGACTATCTTTTTTCAGACGAACACAATCAGAGTTAAAAAATATCCTGGCTCTTCCGAGCTTTATAAGCGTAGTGAATGGCGCTCACGATTTTGAAGCCCGAAAAAGCGCATCCATCCAGTATAATAGTAATCCATACGGCTCCAAGGGGGTTAATAGAAGTGTTCTGAAGTGAAGTGAGGAGTTTTTGTAAGAAAAATATTTAAAACTTTATAAGCTATTATGACTAGCTTCCAACAAATGGTCCAATCCAATGGCGAATGATGTAGGATGTAGCGTAAGCTTAGACAAACAAATAGGGCTGGGTAACAAACTCAAGCTCCTCTTCTATCGAAATCTCAAAATTTCTCTTTAAAAATTCTCATTTTAGACTTCTAATTCATGACCGGTGGTTTGTTTTGCCCTATCCTCTGCGCTTCCACACTCGTCAATACATCATTCTTCACGTCAGAGGTTACTCTTCCGCCGTAACTCGATGTATACGGCTGTTTGCTGGAAGCTAGTTATTTTCTATAAAGTTTTAAATATGGATTTTTTCTTACAAAAACACATTGCTTCGCTTCAGAAGGCATTTTTAACCCCCTGGAGCCATATGAATTACTTTTATGATGGATGGATGCACTTTTTTGGGGCTTCAAAATCGTGAGCGCCATTCACTACCATTATAAAGCTTGGAAGAGCCAGGATATTTTTTAATAGATCTCCGATTGTGTTCGTCTGAAAGAAGATAGTCATATACACCTACAGTAGGATGGCTTGAGATTGAGTAAATCATGGGATAATTTTCATTTTTGGGTGAACTGTCCCTTTAAAACAGAATCATTTTAGTGAATCGGTTCGTTCAAGTGAATCAAGTGGTTCACTCCTACATGATGCACTAAAATGAAGCTGTTCAGGTTGAAATCATTAAAAAAGCTTATTATGCTGAGTTAATTAGAACAAATCCCAAACCACTATGTTTGTGAAATATCGATGCAATTCTGCATTGAAAGCACTGTAATAATTTTGAATTTCAAGAAGAAATGATCGCTATGGGATATAAAGCCAAATTCTCAATTCCCTCTTCCATGCTGATTTTTGTGGCCATTGTTTGTCTGGTTTCTAATAAACACTGACAATATTAGGGTCTGCAGTCGGGCTGATTACAATAAACTTGAGAAACCCTACTTTAATACTCCATAACACATGAAAGAATGAACCACAAACCAGAATGCTCTCAGAAGCCCTCCATCAAAGCAGATATTATTGCCTCATATCTCTTTCATGCTTGTTTTATGGCTCTTGCATTAATTGCTGTTTATTTTTCTACACAACAAATTGAGTTGTGCCCATAAGTGATTCTAAGAAACAGGCATTGTGCCAAAAACAATGCCACCACAACCCTGATGATCTGATTAAATAGTGCTTTTTCATAAATTACATTTTTTCAATGTAGCTCTTTCTGCTCGTTACATTCTTACACCATTAGGTGGCGACAAGTGACCGTCTTAATGAGTGAGTCATTGTTTCTTTCTCTGATCCAATAAACATCTGAAATCCGAAATCACATACTTCCATACTATATAGTAGGCGAAAAACAGTATGTGACAATATAAGTATGTCCGAATTCACAGTACACATATAAAAGTAGGCAAAAAGTACCCGGATGACCTACTTCTTCTGATGATATTCTGAAGTGTACATACGATGGACACTTCATTATCCCATTGGGCCACTGGAGAGGATTTGTGAATGGCAGTGAAGCGACACAACTGACGTTTGTAGGTCACATGATCAGGGCAACTTGGCGAATGTAGTAAGTCTGGATTATATTCATACTACTCACATTTACTATATAGAATGTACTTTATAGCAGTTATAAAGTAATTACTTATTTAAAATACGTACCTACTCAAGAAAGTATGCGAATTCGGATGCAACCACAGATTCATTCAAGTGACTGAATTGATTTGTTCAACACTGAATCATTCAATGAAACAAATAACTATTTTCATGAATGAATCATTGAATCATTTACTCAAATGACATTTCAAAACACTAAATAATTAATTAATTGTATTATGTAATAAAAATAAGTTAATTAAAGGTGCCCTAGAACGTTCTTTCACAAGATGTAATATAAGTCTTAAGTGTCCCCTGAATGTGTCTGTGAAGTTTCAGCTCAAAATACCCCATAGATTTTTTTTAATAATTTTTTTAACTCCCTATTTTGAGGCATCATTAACTATGCACCGATTCAGGCTGCGGCCCCTTTAAATCGCGCGCTCCCTTCCATGTACTAACTGTTATTCAACTATGCCAAGGTAAATTCAATTTTTGATTCTAGGGCACCTTTAAAGAAAATAACCACGTTGTTGATAATTCCGTATTTGGACCTGTCCTTCCTAATCAGGTCTTGTTCCTGTGTCCTTTATTTCATTATACCATTTCCATTTCTATTCTTCTCTAATATTTTTATGCTCCCTGCTCTAATAACAGCTGGTGAGCCACTCAATTAGTGTGTCACGCAAAATCATTTATGTCAACTTTGAATGCAAGTATGTTGTATGGATCATTGTCTATGGCAGGAATTAGTGGACGACCGTACTAAAAGCCCCTCTCTTGCTCGCCATTGTAACAAGACACAGTAGGGGACCTGAGATCTTTCGATTGAAGCCAAACAGTTTTATAGCATGATGGACTCTTTGATAAGACTTCCCTAATGGGCTTGATCCATCTAAAGACAAAGCCTACGTCTCTTTAATTGCTTTTGAAGTGTTCAGTCACTAATGAATGAGAATTGGCTTCAATAGAAAGATGTCAAGACAATAACTCCACTTTAAGACTTAGTGACATTGCTTTCATGTGCCCCTGTTAAAGGGATAGTTCACCCAAAAATGAAAATAATGTAATTTATCACTCACCTTCACATCGTTCCACACCTGTAAGGCCATTAATCTTCGGAACACAAATTAAGATATTTTTGATTAAATCCGATGGCTCAGCGAGGCCTGCATTCACAGCAATGACATTTCCTCTCTCAAGATCCATAAAGGTACTAAAAACATATTTAAATCAGTTCATGTGAGTTCAGTAGTTCTACCTTAATATTATAAAGCGACGAGAATATTTTTGTGTGCCAAAAAAAAAAAAAATAAGGACTTTTCAACAATATAGCAATGGGCTGATTTCAAAACACTGCTTCGGAGCTTTACGAATCGAATCAGTGACTCAGAGCGCCAAAATCACATGATAGGAGATCCGAGTCGCTGATTCGATTCGTAAAGCTCCGAAGCAGTGTGTTGAAATCGGCCCATCGCTATATTGTTGAAAAGTCATTATTTTGTTTTTTTGCCGCACAAAAAGTATTCTCGTTGCTTTATAATATTAAGGTAGAACCACTGTACTCGCATGAACTGTTTCAAATATGTTTTTAGTACCTTTATGGATCTTGAGAGAGGAAATGTCATTGCTTTGAATGCAGGCCTCACTGAGCCAACGGATTTAATAAAAAATATCTTAATTTTTGTTCCGAAGATGAACGAAGGTCTTACGGGTGTAGAACGACATGAGGGTGAGTAATAAATGACATTATTTTCATTTTGAACTAACCCTGTAAACAAATAATTTTCAACAAGAGTTGTCTTCAATTAATTATCTTCAGTCTTCAATTTATTATCTACATCTAGAAAAAAAAATGTAAATGAAAACTTCTTGAATCATGCTTGCTTGTGTACGAGAGGCTGCGTCACTTAAGTGTGTGAGGAGCAAAACATTAGTGGACGTGTTTGTAAAACTGTGTCGGCTGGCAAGATTTCCCTCCTGTTGAGAGTGTTAAACCCAAAGCCCGCAGATTCAATCACAGATGTGGCGTTGTTCCAAAATGTCTTTTATCTGGCAACAAACTGTCTGCGGTCACTCCCAGCCCCCTATACGACGCCTCCTGCCAAATACTGTGAATATTAGCACTTGAAGAGCTATACAGGCTGCGTGAAATGCTTTCAGAAAACTTTTAGATGAAGTGCTAGGGATATCAGAGACTCCAGACAGAGTCTATAATATAATAACACCAAATATAAAAGGTTAAAACTTAGAAACAGTTCATCCCAAATTAAATTCTGTCATTATTTACTCACCCACATTTACTCAGTCACTTCACATTCCACTTCCTGTGGAACACAAGAAATGTTGAAGAACGTGAGTAATTTTTCTATGGTTATATTCTATAAATGCAATGTAATTTGTTATTTACAAATTCAGATACAATCTTTACAATCTAGAACCTTACAGAATTCTGTCAGACACGTCATATATAACCTTTTAGGGGCTCCTATCATGGGATCATTTTATGGATTTAGTTTTAATTAGTTTTAAATTAGTTTTAATTCAGTTTTAATTGTTATTGCATTTATGAATTAAACAGTTCATAAACATACTTTGGCATAAATAGTTCTTTAAAATTGAGTCAAGAACTGTAGGGTTCAATATTGAACCCAAGCTAAGCAGTGTTGGGGAAAGTTACTTTTAAAAGTAATGCATTACAATATTGCGTTACTCAAAAGTAACTAATTTCGTTACATTTTATGGAAAGTAATTTGTTACATTATTTTTGAGTTACTCTTTTGCAACTGGGCTTGGATTGCTCGTTTGTTTGATTTTTTTTAATTTTGGCAAATGTAAATGTCCTTTCACACCAAAAGTGAAATGAATAAACCTCAGACTGAATGAATGCAAATTCACGCCTGTACAGTAGAGGGCGCAGCTCTAACAAACCTTTCAGGTTTGCTGCATTCTGGATTGCAGAAGAATAAGATGCAGGAGAAGAAAGTTCAACACTCCTACTAAAGCAATAAATACAAAAAATAAAACACAAATGTGATGTTTATCTAAAGTCATTTTTGTTTATTAGTTTAGTTGAATTGGTTTCAGTTTGAGGAATACCTAATCTATTTTTATGAGATGAGTAAATTCATGCTCACATTTGTCCAGAACTACAATAACCATCATGTTTACACCCAACATCTCTGCACTTACTCCAGATTTCTCTCAACATGAGGACATGAGAGCTGTCAGTCAATAAATAGGAAACAAAGTAACTTGGGTTACTTATTTGAAAAAAAGTAACTCAGATTTTTTTGTTGTAAATTTAAGAATAATGCATTACTTAAAGGTGCTAAAGGGATCTTTTCGTCGACTGAGAAACCAAAGACTGTTAGTGAGTTTTGAAATGAGCGCATGCGTAAGAACAACCCCCCTCCTTCACAACTCATTTCGAAGGAACGCCTCCCAAAACTCGTGCACGAGTATTGGAACACGAGTGTTTACCACCGGCATTCGCTGTGTTGTGTTAGTGGATTCATTATGTCGGACTCACCGCAGGTAACTCATAATCTGCAGTTGTTACTCCTGTCTCCTGACAAAAACATTGCATGCAGCGCCTGTGGAGTGTGGAAGGTTACTGGAGCGCGCAGCCGCGCACGTCTCTCACAAGGAACGTCACGGCAGTGATTGACAAGCCAGAGGGCCAATCGTTTACGCGATGATCGCGTAAACGATTGGCTGATGTTTTTAAGGCCCTACCTCGTGCACAGATGATGTATATTAATATTATTCCTTTCAGTGCACCTAATAAATAGTCTTTTATCAGTTAGTAAAGACAGTTTCAAGTAATATTGCAAAAATGTATAAAACAAAACATCCTTTTTAGCACCTTTAAATAGTTACTCGGGAAAAGTAATCTGATTACTTTTACTTGTAATGCATTAATCTGCAGTAATCTGATTACTTAGCCTTCTACGTTACTTGTAATGCATTACTCCCAATACTGTAAATAAACTCCAAAATTAGGGGGAAAAAATCTTCCACTTAAAATAAGAAGATAAATATCCCAAAAAAATAAATACAGATTGAGATGACATCCCTCTTGTTCAAAGGCTGTTGTGGTCATTTTGAAAAAGCTCATTGATTTGAAGCATCTGTTATGTGGGCTCTGACCCTCTGCCCCCTGCCACAACATATTTGCTTTTTATGAAAATGAATTCATGGCGGTCTTGATTCATTAGTGGACACAACTAATTGTTTTCCCACTCACAGCGACAGGAGTGATGATGGGAATGAGGGTATTTATCATACTTCAAATTACGAGAAACCAAAGAGAGAGAAGCCAGAGGAAAAAAATAAGAGATTTATGAGCATCTCTCACAGGTGGATGCTGCCTTACATCCACCTCAGCCTTTGCTGATCATTTCTAGGTTGTTTACAAGAAGAAAATGATCCCAGCCATCATTTTACCACACATGGAGGCGTTTAGTAATTTGTAATACACTACTGCCCAAATACATCCTGAGTGCAGTGACCCACTTGAGATATATATAACTGAAGTTCAAATTTTTTAAAAGTGTAAAAAAAACTACTAATAGAGATATAATTCATTTTGAAGTTTTATTAAGTGTTAACAATGAGATTATGTGGTTTTTATAATCAATTAACACTGCTTTTGTCATTTTTTACAAGATGGACAAAATTTGTCATCAAAAAAGTCATTCGTTTAAAAAAATTTTGGTTATACCGAATGACGATATTTTCAAACAATGCTTGCTAGCTAGCTAACAAAAGGACAATCAAACATTTTATATTTAGTACAAGTTTTTAAAATATTACAACATTTTCCATGTTTTATAGCGGTTGTACCGACTGACCTGATGTTTCGGGACATGTGTATGAGCAAATGAAAACATGAATTTTTCAAATAGTTAAAAGAGCTTCCATCACGACCATTTGGTCATTTGCAGGTGTCTGAATGATGTCACATCCTGTCACAAGATATTGACTTGATCCAAAATGGTCCCTTTATATTGGTTACTCCGAATGACATCAATGAAATTCATTTTTCCGGACATTCTTTCTCATAAAGCAATGACTTCTACACATAATATTAATAACATTTTGCATTATGTTGATATATGATGCTTTAAAATCATGCCAGAATAAAAAATATATACATTTATTACATTTTAAGATGTTTTAATCACAAATGAAATGGCTGTATTGGCCTTTGGATGGTTAAACCGAATGACCCTTTGACACAAAAATTTTTTTTTTAAAATACCTTTATACGTAGCAAAATAAAATTAAAACCTTTTGGATTCAATAAATTCAATAAAAATTCAATATATATATATATATTTTTTTATCATTATTAAGGCCTTTGGACAAAAAAAAAGACCCATATTGACACACACACACACACATATATATATCGAGAGAGAGAGAGAGAGAGAGTCAACCCAAAATTTGTTCAGACACCTTGAACATTTCATTCATTATTACAGTGTATTCACTATAGTTTAAAAAAAATGGTAATAAAATATGACGATCTCAAACTGTGTCAGAAAAAAATGAATCTTAATTATGTCAGATAACAGTTAAGCAAACATAGTCAGGTCAAAGTGTCTGAATATGTTTTGGTCCCAAATTTTTATCAATTTTACTGGTAGTCCACTGTATGAAGAATTTTTGGGTATAATATGTCACAGTTTACTTATTTTGCTATCCTCGCTTACATAAACGAACTATAGTGTCCTGCAAAAAAAAAAATAATATCTAGTGTCTGAATAATTTTTGGTTTGACTGTATATATAAGCTAAATTTTACATTTGTCAAATAAATAAATATTTAATATTATAAAGTTATAATACAAATAAATGTGGAAAATCTGTGGAAAATCACTAATGGATAAGTTCAACACATTCACATCCTTACATATCTTGCTGCCTACATGCAATCCTGTACGAGTGATGCTAATGCAAACTGTCAACACTGTGATGTCAGGAGCGGAGGATAATATTTCCCAGAGGGTTTTGTCACCTCCTGCTGTCAAGAGCCCTCCTCACAAAAAGATCAATGTCCATAATATGATATCCCATGAGACAATGCCGCTCAGTAATGTGCATGAGCAGCAGAAAGCCACCAAGAAACCGCTATCTGCTGCAATACACGAGAACATTTTCACTTTAAACAATAAGAATGTGCATACATGGATTTTATATTGCATGTGATCATGCTCCTATGTGAAGGTATATTCAGAAATCTGAGTTTCTTTGTATATATTAACATGATTTATGATGAAAATGAAACTGAGTCATCACAGTTTTAAAGTAAATGTATGTCTCTAGAGGTGATTCTAAATTATGGGAATATGATAGGGAAGCTTTAAAATATGCCTGATGAAAGAAATACGCTGTGTCAGCAATATACATAGTACAAGGGCAATATTTCGACAAGGCCTTGAATACTGTCTTGTCAGAGGTTCCACACATCTTTAAATTAGTTGGGAAGAGATAGATAAGCATATTAAACATAATGTTAAATGCACTTGGAAGATGTCAAAGTCACTGCAGTGGGATCCACATGCTGTATCATCTATTACAATAATACGCTAATGTGATGCTCAGTCACCTTGCAAAATAAATAAATAAATAAGTAAATAAATCGTCCTAGCAGCAGCACTTCAACAAAATTTTAGACAATTGCCAGTATGTTGATATTTTACATTTCAGTGTCTATCCAAACATATGGAAATGTACATGTACACTTCACAAAAAAATACTCTCAGAAATACTTCTGTATTATTATTATGTATGTTCACAATGAAAAAAATGCAATGAGACGTGCACTATGAGTATAAGTGCACTTGTTTAGATGGCAAAATAATATGTTCAAGTCACATTTGGGCACTTGTTTTAAACTTGGCCTCAGGTTAGCTAACACGCTAAAGCTACCAGCAACACCAAACACAAAGCCATGGGGACTAAAACGCCATTTCTCTCACATGAGGATAAGTGTACTTGTTAAGATGGCAAGATGATATGTAAAAGTCATATTTGGGCACTTGGCTTAAACTTGGCCTCAGGTTAGCTAACACGCTAAAGCTAGCAGCAACACCAAACACAAAGCCATGGGGATTAAAATGCCATTTCCTTTAAATGAGGATAAGTGTACTCGTTAAGATGGCAAGATGATATGTAAAAGTCATATTTGGGCACTTATTGTATTAAAATTGGCCTCAGGTTAGCTAACATGCTAAAGTTAACAGCAACACTAGTTTTAGTATTGGTGTTCATACTGAAAAATGCAATGAGGCGTGTACTATGAGTAGAAGTGTACTTGTTAAGATGGCAAGATAATGTACAAGTCACATTTGGACACTTATTTTAAACTTGGCCTCAGGTTAGCTAACACGCTAAAGCTACCAGCAACACCAAACACAAAGCCATGGGGATTAAAACGCCATTTCCCTCAAATGAGGATAAGTGGACTCGTTAAGATGGCAAGATGATATGTAAAAGTCATATTTGGGCACTTATTGTATTAAACTTGACCTCAGCTAACATGCTAAAGTTAACAGCAACACTAGTTTTAGTACTAGTGTTCATACTGAAAAATGCAATGAGGCGTGTACTATGAGTAGAAGTGTACTTGTTAAGATGGCAAGATAATGTACAAGTCACATTTGGACACTTATTTGGGAACTTGGCCTCAGGTTAGCTAACACGCTAAAGCTACCAGCAACACCAAACACAAAGCCATGGGGATTAAAACGCCATTTCCCTCAAATGAGGATAAGTGGACTCGTTAAGATGGCAAGATGATATGTAAAAGTCATATTTGGGCACTTATTGTATTAAACTTGACCTCAGGTTAGCTAACATGCTAAAGTTAACAGCAACACTAGTTTTAGTACTAGTGTTCATACTGAAAAATGCAATGAGGCGTGTACTATGAGTAGAAGTGTACTTGTTAAGATGGCAAGATAATGTACAAGTCACATTTGGGCACTTATTTTAAACTTGGCCTCAGGTAAGCTAACACGTTAAAGCTAGCAGCAATACCCAACCCAAATCCATGGGAATTAAAATGCCATTTCCCTCAAATAAGCATGTAAAACTACTCTTAATATGTTACACATATTGGCGAGTGCGTAGGTTGTAGTGTATAGTACAGACTCCTCTCCTTATTTCCTTCACTCTGTTCATCTTCTCAATCAACACTGAAATTGTATTCATCATCTAACTAGCCATCAGTCAGATAAGTCACATTTCATTCTCTCCGACAACTGTGGTGCGTTGCGTGCCTGCGGGCTGTGACCGCAGGGCCTGCTAACCATTTCTCTTATCTCTCCAACTGTGCTGCCATCATCCAATGGGATCGCCTCAAACCATTGGCATCCACTTCTCCAACTCTCTAGTCAATTATCCAGCTCCTGATTTATTCAAAGAGGACGTCATTGTTATGGATTAAAATTTAATTGCTGGTTTTGCAGGCTTATCCCAGACTGTAACCAATATTGCCCAACCTTGAGAGTGTGCTCAGATATAACAGTGTGTTCATTCTTGGGTGCAATGGCTCCATTTCGTAGAAGCTGTTGATTAGGACAAGGTGGAAGGCCGCTCTTTCAAAAAATGTGGCTGAAAGCAAGCTGCAAATTTGCCCCCGCTGCTTTTCTGAAATTTTAATGGCTTTTCTCAAACAGGGGAAAATACAAAAACAAAGGAAAAACAAGTTTTCTATGACGTTTAGAACTGGAAGGTGGTTAATAATAGCGCAATAATGTGTTGTGAATGTCTCATTGGTCATGCTTACCAACAAATCTTAAGAGGGTGGATTTGAATATCTGCTTTTTGTCAACAGTGAATCTTAAGGTGCTTCTTAAGGAGGAACGAAATGCTGAGTTAATTAAAGGATTCATCCAGTTCATGATCCCTTCTAATCCACCCTGACAAAAGACTGAATGAATGAATGAATGAATGAACAATTTAAGGAGCAACATCAATATAAAATAACAGTAGGCCTATATAATCATATGTCGATGATATACATGGTAGTCCTACATATGATACAGCCATCTTTATACATTAAGCCTACTTTTATACATACTTTTCACTATTTGTGTTACTCGTACATCATTATGCCAGTAGGGGGCGACAAGTGATCGTCATTATGAGCTTTCACGATTCATTCAAAATACTGATTCATTCAAGAACAACTTTATAAATGAGTCAATGAATCATTTACTATTCATACATTTAGGAATGAATCAATGAAACAGGAGTAAGGGCCGTACACAGAATGCGTTTTTCCATTTCACTGCGCTGCTTTTCCATTGTTTTACTATGTAAAGATGGACGTGTACACGTTTGACAGTTGAAAAAACGTGATGCTCAAGTTAAGAAATTCAACTTTTATAAAAGGAGTATCAAGAGTTTGCTTTTTTAAAAAAAAAAAAAAAAAAAAAAAAAACAGCATCCCAGCTAACCAAAATACGTGACTGTTACGTAACTGCAACGTAATTTGGTGACCAAACTTTCGTCGTGGCGACGTAACTAGTTACGTCGTGGCAACCGGAAAAGTGAAAGGTGCCTATACGTCGCCACAACGTAACTTTGTGACGTTGCCAGTTAGTAACTGCGACGTCGTGGCAACGTTGTGTATCAATAGTTGTGTGTTGGTCATCAGTTGTAATTCTTATATTTATTATTTTCTATGGGCGGACATGCAGTAGTTTAACCTAATTTATGTCCATTTGCCCAAACTAATGTAAAGGCTATTCCAACAGCTGTGAACGATGAATGCAGACTCGAAATGAATTCAATTCATTTATTTTGAAAAACACACAGAACATGAACAAAACTCCAAATAAAAATAATAAAATACACTCAAACTATAAATAAAAACATATAGCCTACAGCGAAACATAAAATAAAAGCATTCAAGACGTTTTGCTCTCAGTATCATTAAAAACATATGCTATGCTAACGTAACATTTTGCTAACATATATTTCAGACGATCAAGGAAATCACAGAGGTAAAAATATTAACAAGAGTACTTAAAGTAGACTGTGGGTAATGTTACTTAACCAATCTGACGCAGTTGTGAACTTATTGCTATAAAACTGACGAGAAACACGGAGAAACGTCGATGCTGTCCTCTCCAGCAGCTTGAATGTTTTCCCGGTTGCCATGGCAACTCTAACGGCCACCTGCACTAACGTAAACATAACAATAAAAAAAGGTTTTGCGTCTTTCCAAAGTTAACTTTATACATTTTTATAAAAGCCATTTATTCGTTGTCACCTCGGAAAAATAAATTCTTCTCTCAGAAAAATTAACTTTACACTCATATCAACATACTGTGGGCACGCGCGCACTCCATTTGTGGAGGCGCGCGCTGTATGTCACGTCACTGTATATAAAAAGCAGTCATCCATACTCTGATTTGGTGAAAAGAAACATTTTTTTTTCTTAAGGGACATTTCAGTCTTGTGTCTGACATTTAATTACACGTTTTATATTGTAAATTCTGGTAATAATAACATATAAAGAATGTGTAAATGATGGTAATGAAATTACGAGCACATGACGTTGCTGTTACGTTGCCAGTAAGTCATGGAATGACCATTATATTACGAATAGAGGACGTATCTGGAACGTCCTTGGTAATCTTGTAACGTTAAGAGAACGTACTGACGACGTTGTGATATGGTAATTTGATGGTAATATTATTACGGGCATACAACGTTGTAGTTACGTTACTAGTAAGTCATGGAATTACCAATATATTACGAATAGAGGACGTATCTGGAACGTTCTTGGTAATCTTATAACGTTAGGAGAACGTACTGACGACGTTGTGAGATGGTAATCTGAAGGTAATGAAATTACTGACATGCGACGTCGTAGTTACGTTGTCAGTTAGTAAGTCATGACATTACCAAAAAGTACGAATACATTACGTAACTGTTACGTCGTGTGTTAGCTGGGATGATGTTTAAGGTAGGTTTTGAAGCTGGTATGCTGGTTTGAGCTGGTTTATGCTGGTCAAGTGCTGGTCCTATGCTGGTCCATGATGGTCCTAAACTGGTTGGACCAGCATAGGACTAGCATAAACCAGCTCATACCAGCTTCAAAACCTACCTTACCAGCATATGCTGTTTTTTTCAACAGACCTGCATCTCGCATTTTTAACCGCAAAAACTCGTTCTGTGTGAATGGTCCGTTACTGAATCATTTACTCAACTGATTCATTAAAAAAAAAAAAAAAAATCATTCAGGAACAAAACAACACTTGTTGCTTGTTCTTTTATTTGGAACGAGTAACTGGCAATATTGTATATCAAATGTAAGTTAGCCTACTCAAGATTACAATACTTGCAACCAAATATGATGATTCAATTGTAATATATTTGTGTTTTGCTACAAAAATAAATCTCTCACAAGCATTACAGGCACACTGTCAATTGTTCTTTACCAGTTCATTTAAATGAAATGTCCAAATGAACAGATTCACTAAATGAATTGGACTTGCTTCGTATAAGAGAAAAAAATCAGCATTAACCAAAATTAATCTCAATCACTGGCGTGAAACCAAACCCGATCAGATAACTACATAGAAGAAGGTTTAATGGAAGTCTTTGAGACTTAATCGTGAGGTAAGAGCTTGTGATTTTTTTCTGCATGGGTCAGCAGCAAGCAAATGCAGGCGTGAGAATTAATGATCTATTGGCCTATTTTGTGATACATTATTATTGCTTGCTTAGAGAGCGACCAACTTCACTGTGTTGTTATTCAAATGCCTCACCGGCACCATGGACCATCTCTAAATTAAATGAGATACGATAAATAGCTGCATAAGCAAATTGCAACGGTGCCAACCCATAATAGGCATTTTAAAATGACCATTGGCTACAGAATAAAGCCAGGTACAAAAGTTTTGAGGATAGGCCTAGCTTAGGCTGTACTGAAACAGTACATCTCATCTTTTATATGCCATTACAATAACCGTGTTCGCTTGCCGAAATCTGTATTCATAACATCTGCCAACATTCGTAATGTTACATAAAATATCCAAAGCTTATTGGACCGATGTAATTTAAAACCTGCTCAATGCCAGTTACATTTGCCTATGGTTATTTAAATGCTTTTTAGATACGATGCTCCTGCTCTGGCAGATTAAAATGAGTGTTGAGCGAAATCTTAAGAGCAGATGGGTAGAATGAAGAATGTGGTGATACCTCCCTTGACATTTCATCCGTATCTTTGACATTTTGAGAGGTGTGAAGATTCCCGCCGTGTTCATCACGTGTACGGTCAGTGCCGGGCCATTCCCGAATTCCTCACGGACTTTTTCAACCTCTCAGGCATAAAATCCTGCTGTGTTTTTACGGACTTTAATCTCATGGGGTGCGTTCACACAGAACATGTTTTACAGTTTCACTGCGCTGCTTTTCCATTTTTTTATGTTAAAAAAAAATGCGCTATAGGCGTCTGACCGTTGGGATAACAATTTGTGCCGCGCTTTTAGAACGCTGTGTAAAAGTTGGCAAAGAAAAAAAAATCCAATTCCATCGCGTTTTTAAAAATTAAAACGTGTTCTGTGTAGATAAAGACCTTATTGTGCTTCTTTATGAATATTAGAATGGTTTTCTTATATGGTCATCAATCAAATGTTGGACAGCTAAAATGAAACTTACCCCAGGTTCATCTAATATCCAATATTATTAAAAACGCAAGATAGTGAAGACTAGTGAAATTGCTTGAAGACAAGTTTTACCTTTTATAAATTTGTGTTTCTTGCATTAAATCATTGATTATATTTTCTACAAGATTTATATTTTTGCTATTTTATGCTATTTTTGATAATGTTACAAAAGACTATATATCTTTATAAATGCTGTTCTTTTGAACACTCTATTCTTTAAAGAATCCTGAAAAATAAAATGTATCGGTTTCCACAAAAATATTAAGCAGCACAACTGTTTTCTACATTGATAATAATAAGAAGTGTTTCTCAGCACCAAATCAGCATATTAGAATGATTTCTGAAGGATCATGTGACTGAAGACTGGAGTAATGATGCTGAAAATCCAGTTAACTCCTCGGAAAGTAATCATTTAAAATTATTATTAATTTGTGAATCAAAACCAAACAATCGGGAAGTAGCAACAGAGCATTTCAATTTAGCAAGTGATCTTTCATTTTTGTGATAAATTAAATCACCTTTCAAGACACTGTAACATTACGATAACGTTTTTGCTAAGTGGTAGGCAGATACATTTCAAAATAATGTGCGTTTGGAGAGCAACCATGTTCTTGCGATGACGAATATTGGACGGAGCTGTCTGGGAAATTGGAAATGACAAAGAGGGTTAAAGCAGAGGTTAATTGCAGAAACCCAAATTTACAACCGTCCAACAGAATTATTAAATCTATATGAACGACTGGTCCTAAACGTCTCCTTTGGGTCACTTTCTTAAACATATTCCTGGAAAGAATGGAGAATTTTATGGACTAAGCTGAGATTCAGTCTAAATGCGATGTGAAGGATATATTTTACAGATGGGCGATGACAACCTAAACCTCTTTTTTTTCGCTTTTAGAAAGAGGAATGAGATCTCTAGGGAGGATATGTTTGGTGAATTATAAAGGCTCCTCTAACATGTCACCTCCTCACTGGCTGCCGACCAGGCAAAGCCAACTGGAAGCAACAGATAAGAGGCCAGAAATATGTCAGAAGGATTTCCACAGAGAGAGAGGGAGAGCGAGTGTGAAAGCAATAGAGCGAGAGAGAGAGAAAAAGAGAGAGATATGAACGAGTAAAGAGGTGCAGTTAGAGTTTGAGAGAGTCAAACAGGCAGGACACAAAGGTAAAATCAATGTCCCCTTTAAGCCATAATCGATAGTCTTCACTGCGTAAAACACAAGAAAGAGAAAAGGAAATCAGCGCTTTAGTGTTCCCATTCATTATGGCTCAGTCGCACACACACATATATATATATATATACGCACCCAGCACGTTCACCAATGCCATTATTTATAACTGTCACATTGTAAAACACAAACTGTGTGGTGAATTTATGGTTCACCTCCTGCAGCGACCTCAGCCAGGAAGCGGATGCAGAAGGAGACCGAAGCAGGATTTTTGGTGACATGTAGGGCCCTTTGAAGATCAAACGCTTTCAGAGGGAGTATCGGGGCCCCTTGGTCGAGCGTAATTAAAACCTGGGTGAGATAGACATGCGCCAGAGCGATAATGAGACGAGGCTGCTTCTCTGCTAATCCTCCCTAATTATGTTTAGCCATAAGGTCGGGCCTCCACAAACAACAAGCATTGCCCTCTACAAGAGATCACATACCAGAGGTTTCTTGAGCAGAGGATCGAAGGTGCGTCTTATTGTTCATCTAGGACAAGATCCCTGCATGTAATTCCTGACCTCAAGCATTTTCAAAGTACATGTCAAATCCATATGCAAATGCAGTTTCCACAGGTTTTTTGAGCTGACAAAATCATATAGGCGAGGCCGGGGCTAGTTGTCACCATTTTTAAATTGCCTTTATATTTCAATGTGGTTTTACATCTCAAAATTGCAACCTTGTTTGTTGTAACTGTGACTTTATAGCTTACAAATGTAACTTTATTTCTCATAAGTGACTTACAATCTTAACAACTCTCGGAATAGTTTTAGCTTGTTAATAAATATTGCAATGTTAATGTATTGGATCTTGGCGGACTAGATCTGTTAAGCTGCAGAACAAGTATGGACTTGCTACTGCTAATAGATATACAAACATGCTGCTGTGAGCATGTAAGATATGCTGCTGCTGTATAAATAGACATAAATCCCGTAGCAGATCTAGGCAGGTGGAGCTGGGGAGGTGGAGGGTTTCATAGTAAATCTGATGCAGGACCAGCTTACAGCAAACACTGAACCAGATTATTTAAAGGGGTGGTTGATTTCACTTTTTTAACTTTAGTTAGTGTGTAATGTTGCTGTTTGAGCATAAACAACATCTGCAAAGATACGACGCTTAAAGTTCAATGCAAAGGGATATTTTCTTTTAAAGAATTCGCTGTTTAAGGACTACAACAAATGGCTGGTGGAGAGTCTAGGGACTACAACAAGCTTCTTCCCAGGTTAGTGACATCACTAACCCTAAAATCTACATAAACTCCGCCCCCCGAGAACACACAACAAAGGGGGCGAGGCCATGTTGGGCTGCTTTAGAGAAGAGGAAGAGTTGTTGTAGTAGAGTGTTGTTGCCATGCCGTCATTTAACACAAGACTGCTTCACAAACGAGGGTCAATTCAACGCTGGATTTGCACAAAAGATTAACATGACGGCACATGCTAGTCGATGAGTTGAATCACTCCACAGCAACTACATAAATTTATCCACTAACCATTCAGAAACATCCAGTTGCATTCTTAAAGTTGTAACTTCTTCCTGAGTCTCTCCATCAGTGTCTGATTCCAGTTTGAACAATGTAAGGCTGAACAGACTGACAATCCTCATTTTGGCTGCGTGAGATTCTCCAGCTTTGTTGTTGTTGAGCAACTGAAGCGTGAGCTGTTAAAGCTCCGCCCTCTTCTGGAAAGTGGGCCAGGAGCAACAGCTCATTTGCATTTAAAGGGACACACAAAAAAACTGCGTGTTTTTGCTCACACCCAAATAGAGAAAAATTTGACAAGCTATAATAAATGATCTGTGGGGTATTTTGAGCTGAAACCTCACAGACACTTTCTGGGGACACAAGAGACTTAAGTTATATCTTGTAAAAAAAAAAAATGCTTGAGGTCAGAGACTTAAATTACATCTTGTAAAGGGGCATTATAGGTCCCCTTTAAATGTTGAGCACACAATCTCATTGGCTGCAGGATCAGCAGAAGCCAATCAGCTTGTGCCATGTGTAATGATATGATTTCTTACAGATTGTGTGTAAAGGAACTGTCAGCCTGCGCACTCTAGAATTTCATCACTGAACTAAATATTTATATCTCTCAGAATTGCAGCTCTATTTCTCATAATTTGACCTGATTTATCATAATTGATTGCATATATAAATTGCAACATTTATCATAATTGTTTATATCTCTCAGAATTGCACCTTTATTTCTCATAATTGTGCCATTATAATTGTTTTTATATCTCTCAGAATTGCACCTTTATTTCTCATACGTGACTTTATATTTCAAAATTCCATTATTTGATAATTGAATATATATTAAGCTGCAATTCTGAGATATATAAATCTAATATATATATATATATTATATATATTATATTTAGATATATATATCACATTTTAACTTAATTTCTCACAAATGAATTTACAGCTCACAAATGCAACTTTATTTCTCATAATTGGGAATGTATATCTCACAATGTGGCTTAATTAAAATCTTATAGGTCCTAAGGTAGTCTATGTGACAGCTAGCCCCTTTGTCTCATACCAATACAAGACACATGCTTTCAACAGCTTTAGCATTTCACACAATAGCATCATGTAACAGCACATGGTTTACAAGTCGAGTGAAAATGTAATGCTTTTTGATGATTTAATTGCTAGCTTTCCTTGTAAATGCTAGCCAGTAAATGTGTCAGCATTTACCATGAAATCAAGTGGAAATGAGTCGACCATTTACAGTGAATGTCAGCCAATCAGCATGCCCCGTTCAGAATAAGCCCTATACCCACAATCAGTGAAATTTCAACACTGCAAAAAGCATGTCTGTACAAATGTCTATAGTTAAATTTTTACCGTAGCACAGAAATGTGTTCAGGAGGTACACAGTGAACTTGACAAGGCTCATTTGCAAATTGCATGATGGGTAGATACACAGTCTGTTCGCAAACACACACATGCATGCAAGCAAACAGTTTTATCTTGCTGAAGGCTCTAGTGAGGTAATCAAGTTCCATAATAGCCGTCCAGAGCTTCAATTTTCAACCTGGCAATCAGTGCCCTCTCCTGGAAGAGTAAAGATCCACAATTATACGAACAACAAAATAAAAACTGTTGCATTCTATAATCTGAAATTACATCAGAATGCCATTGTGGGTTATGAGTGGTAAGAAAATGCTTAGCGGCCCACACTGGATGAAGATAGATGGTTTATTGAGAGCGCACAGCGCTCCTTAATGAGATCCCACCCCATCTCTCAGTCTTTCACCTTCCGTCGTGAGGTGATGTGCGAGGAGACGGTAATAAAAGTCGAAGTACCTGCTCCTGCAGGGCGGGCCCTTTTCCCCCATCCGCTTCCCTGCAGGCCGGCCGGCCTCCGAGCCTCTGCCTCATTTCATCCAGCCCTGTCTCCAATCAAAATCCAATCCCCTCTGTGGGCTACCACAGTCCCAGCGGAACCGCAGTAGAGCTTGCAAAGTCATTCTGAAGATGGCAGAAGGGCAGAACTCTGGGATGAAACTGTCCTTATCTCCCAGCACTGCAGTTTCTATTGTAAAAAGAAAAAGAAAAAAAAATCTAAATTAATTTATAATAGATCAAATGAATTTAAATAAATTATAATAAATAAAATAAAGAATAAAAAGGGTATAGAGTATAAAATAGATTTTACATTTACATTTTTTTATAAATTTTAAAAGGCAGCGGCTATTTACAATAAGTGACAATAGCAGCTATTTACACTAAGTATTTTCTTAATTTTTATTGAAAATAAATGCCTTTCTGATCTTATATGTGATGGGAAAAGGGAGAAGAGCGAGTTCGGCAAAAGGCGGATTCGAACTCGGGTCGATCATGTCAAAAGCTTCTTCTGCGTTGTGTTCTGCGTCTTTTTTAATCTTGTGTGGCCAAACAGACATTGGTGGGTGGAGTTAGTGTAAATAGCCTTTGCCAACTATATATATATATATATATATATATAATATATATATATATATATATATATATAATATATAATATGAATCTTAAAACATTTTATAAAAATAACAGATATATTTTATAATTAATTTGTTCATCTTCCAACAACTTTATTACCATTATGATACTTCAAATTTGCGTGATTTCCCTTTTATGCACATTAGGAAGAAAAGCTTGTATACAGAACACTGAAGATAAGGTTTTGTCATTATACATTTACACTTGCACATCCTCTTATGATACAGTTTCAATACAGTCACAGCATCACCCCTGCTATCATTTCGCTCATCAGCACCAGCTGGATTTGATCAATACTGTACGTGTCATGTAACTTGTACACCTCTGAATCCATCTCACCATTCAATTCCAATTGCTCCTTCGCATCTGATTCTTTTTTAGCATACGGCATAACGTTTCCTTACTTTCTCTCCTTTTTTGCCTCTGCAATGACAGCTTCTACAGAGTGGCACAGTACCATTAGCTGTCAAACACAGAAGGAAACAAAGCTTTTCTCCACCAGAGTACTAGAGGAAAAAAATCAGCACAGCTTAGCCTATGATTTAGACCATGGGTAACAACGCTGACAGTTGGACAACACGCACAAGCTTCACTACCAGGAAGAGCGATGAATGACAGCGAACTGAAAACGTCAATTGTTCATACTCCGAATTTCACAAAAAAAAAAAACCCACAACCTGGAACAAGCTGGAATACCCAGAAAGCGGAGACACAAATCTATTTCAACTGCTCATTCTAAGCTCCAAAAGGACGCAGAAACACCATAAAAGTGCTCCATATGATTCATGCAGTGCATTCAAAGAGTCATAGCTTTGTGTGAGAAACAGTGTTGTGTTGTGAACAGATCATTATTTTGAACCAGTTGATTCATTTCAGAAATGAATTATTTCTTGAGTTCAACTCACTTGCTCAACAGTTTGGTCACTCACTGGAGAAAACTATTAGTGAACAATGTCTTCAATTTCATTTCAGTTGTATGTAGGTGTTAAAGGGTTAGTTCACTTTAAAATTAAAATTACCCCAAGTAAAATAAAGGCCTTCTGAAGCGAAGCGATGTGTTTGTGTAAGAAGTTATAAAGTAAAATAACTCATAATAATAACTCCTCTCGCAGTTCAAAACGCTTACGCTGCATCCAACGCCTTCCATATTCAAGTTACAAAGAAAGTGTAATGCCTCTCGTATTTCAAAACGCTTACGCTATACGTCCTATGCCTTCCGTATTCAACTTACGAAGAAAGTGTAACACCTTTCGCATTTCAAAATGCTTATGCTACGTCCTATGCCTTCCGTATTCAACTTACGATGAAAGTATAACACCTCTCGCAGTTCAAAACACTTACGCTACGTCCTACGCCTTCCGTATTCAGGTTACGAAGAAAGTGTAACGTCTCTTGCAGTTAAAAAAAACGCGTACTCTACATCCTACTCCTTCCGTATTCAACTTACAAAGAAAGTGTAATGTCTCTCGCAGTTCAAAACGCTTATGCTACGTATTATTCAACTTACGAAGAAAATGTAACACCTCTCGCAGTTCAAAACACTTAAGCTACATCCTATGCCTTCCGTATTCAACTTACGATGAAAGTATAATGCCTCTTGCAGTTCAAAACTTACGCTACGTCCTGCGCCTTCCGTATTCAACTTACGATGAAAGTATAACGCCTCTCGCAGTTCAAAACACTTACACTGCATCCTACGCCTTCCATATTCAAGTTACGAAGAAAGTGTAACGTTTCTTGCAGTTAAAAAAAAGCGTACTCTACGTCCTACGCCTTCCGTATTCAACTTACGATGAAAGTATAACGCCTCTCGCAGTTCAGAACACTTACACTGCATCCTACGCCTTCCATATTCAAGTTACGAAGAAAGTGTAACGTCTCTTGCAGTTAAAAAAACATGTACTCTACGTCCTACGCCTTCCGTATTCAACTTACGAAACAAATGTAACCTCTCGCAGTTCAAAACGCTTACGCTACATCCTACGCCTTCTGCATTCAACTTACGAAGAAAGTTTAAAGCCTCTCGCAGTTCAAAATTCTACACTATGTCCTACGCCTTACGTATTCAAGTTACGAAGAAAGTGTAACGCCTCTTGCAGTTAAAAAAACACTTACGCTACGTCCTACACCTTCCGTATTCAACTTACGAACAAAGTGTAATGTCTCTCGCATTTCAAAACGCTTATGCTACGTCCTACGCCTTCCACATTCAACTTACGAAGAAAGTTTAAAGCCTCTCGCAGTTCAAAATACTTACGCTATGTCCTACGCCTTACGTATTCAACTTGTGAAGAAAGTGTAACACAACGTCAGTTACGCATTTCGTAAGTTGAATACGGAAGGCGGTCTGGCGGAAGCTAGATTTTACTCTATAACTTGATAAATATGATTAAATATTCATTATTTCATTATAATTAAATGAAAATTTCAGTTGCATGAGAAAGTCTTCAATGTTTCTCCTTTTGTGTTTCATGGAAGAAAATAGTCATTCAGTTTTCATTTTTGGTTGAACTTTAAAAGACCTGTTTTCCAAAAGCCATCATGACTTTGACTGATAACAACAAAGCGGAGGTCTGCATATATTGCTGTATTCAGAAACGACCTCTCTATTTGAACCAAATTAAATAAGGAGACATGCGGGAAACGGTAATCAGGTTTGATGTTGATTTAAGCCATTCTAAAAAGTGCCCTTCATTCTGTATGCCCTTGATTTTGGAGGGCACTCAGATCGCCCATCTCAGCATCTTATTCTGATTGGTAATTAGATAAAGGACATGCGGTTGATTGGCTGTAAATTCAGCTTGGATTATTCATTTGAGGAGAAACAGCGCAAAGCAAAAAACAACAGGTTTAGGCCTATTTATTAAAAATGTCAAGTTTTAATTCCGCATTTCACTTCCACGGACAGAGGCAGCAGAGAACAGATTGTGAGTGTTCGCTGGATATTACTCACAGTGGCCCAAACCTTGTTTTGAGTAATACTGCATGATGTTAATAGCAGCCCTACCATGCATATGTTCCTTGCATAAATATATTCCTCCCCTTGACAAACCAGGGAAGCGGTGCCAAGCTTTACAATATCTCAGTCACAACTCAACTCAGCAAGCTGCTGAAAAGTTTCAGCGAGGCAGCTGTCCAAGACACTTTACAGTGTGCATCAAATCAGAGAACTTTATTAAGGGAAGGGTCATGGTTTGGTCAGTGTCCGTGATGCTGAAATACAGAATAACATCTTTAAATATGTTAGCTATCTAAAGCAGACTTTGGCCATTTAAACAGGACAACAGTAAAATAAAACATCCTTTAACGCAAAGTTATTTGATTTGATTCGGTGAACATTCAACATTCAAATCAGTTTTTCTTAGAACTGCATAGCTCAAACAAAATCTGCGATGATCAGAAGTTTGAATAATTTAGAGTACCATGAAGTAGGAGATATAAAAACATTTCCATTTGACCGAAGCCTTGATCAAATCACTTGACACATGGATCTGAGCAAACTTAAACATCGCGTTCAAGACTGTCGAGCTTGCATTTTATTTTAAACATTCAGCTTATAAATTCTTGATGAAGTTGACTGCTGGTTTTGCTCCAGACAGTGAAATAAATAATTCTGCACATGATCATATTGTCCAGACTGCTTTAAAAACACATCATCAGTACTAGAGGGAAAAAGCAAGGTTCCACTTGTTGGTATAAAGGTTTTACAAACTAATGCTATAGAATAACCTATGGAAGTTTGTTTCCGCCACTCCACTAAATAAAAACTAAAAATGGTATATTTGCAACTTTTTATCTAGCAATTCTGACTTTTTTTCTCAGAATTGTGTGATATAAACTCACAATCGCGTTATAAAGTCAGAACTGTGAGTTATAAAGTCAGAATCGCGTGATATAGTCACAATTGCGAGTTATAAAGTCAGAATTGTGAGTTAAAAAGTCAGAATTGTGAATGTTTTTTTGTCAATTTTTGTCAAAATTATCCAGAAAGTCCAGAATTGGACTTTATAACTCACCATTTATACTCACCGAGTTTATATCTCACAATTCTGAGAAAAAAAAGTCAGAATTGTGAGTATATATCTCACAATTGTGTGTTTATAATGCGCAATTGTTACTATAACTTGTAATTCTGACTTTATTTCTCGCAATTGCGAGTTTATATCTCACAATTCTGAGAAAAGAAGTCAGAATTGTGAGATAAAAAGTCACAATTACCTTTTTATTTTTTATTTAGTGGTGGAAACAAGCTTCCATGAGAACCTTTATATATATATATATATATATATATATATATATATATATATATATATAATATATTATATATATATATGACCAAAATTTTTGATACCAGTGAAAATTAAACATATATTCCTTATTAAAGTTACAAAAGTTATTCAGTCAAGAACAGTGAATGATTTTTTTCTTTGTCCTTTGTTGTTTGATTAACAGTAAAAACACAGACAGCAGCAGAAATATTAGGCTGCTGTCAATTTAGACGTAATGCACGGATCCGTCTTTCTCAACTGTTTACGTTCACTTAAAGCTGCAGTAGGTAACTTTTGTAAAAATGTATTTTTTACATATTTGTTAAACCTGTCATTATGTCCTGACAGTAGAATATGAGACAGATAATCTGTGAAAAAATCAAGCTCCTCTGGCTCCTCCCAGTGGTCCTATTGCCATTTGCAGAAATACACCGCTCCCGGTAAGAAACAACCAATCAGAGCCAGGAGGAGTGTCTTAGCAGTGTCAATCAAGCTCGCGTGCACGCTGATCACACCCCTCTCATGCACAGTGTACAGGCGTTCAAATTCAAGATTACCGGTGTGCCGCAGCTTTGCTTATGCCGGACAAACAATCCAAACTGCCAATTCCTCGAGTGGCTCCTGCTCATAAAATAAAGACGGGTAAACGGAAAAAGACAGATGATGATGATAAAAAAGCCAAAAAGAAAGAATTAGATAGAGCCCGAAATAAAACGAGGGTAAATATCGGAGCGGCTTTTCCGAGGTGAAGGGAGCTACGTGTCCTGAAAGGATTAAAAACCGATGCAGAGTCAGCCACATTTCTGCTTGACAAGTAAGTATCCCTGCTTGATTTGTTTAATTTTTAAGAACTACACAACTAAGATCATTTCAAAACAGGCCTGCCCGTCCCCTGCCTGATGCTTCCTCTTCTCCCCGCCCGTTGACTCCTCGAAGTCGCTGTGGGTGTGAATTCCTCGTCGGAGCCCACTGACTCGGTGTCAAAACTCTAGCCGCATAACATACAGATAAAATGTCACGCACTGTGCAAAGCAACTGTTGAAACCTACTAATTCACTGGCTTGTCATGTTGCTGAAATAATGTACTAGCAAACCTTATTTAGCATTACGTATCGATAGAATAATTACTTGCATACTGTAACGTTAGTTACCGTTATATTATCTTACTAGCTATTTATTAATTATAGAAATAGTGCAACGTCATATAGTTACATTACATGTATTGCAAAATACGTAATGTTTTGAGGACCAAGTTTGTAGTCAAAGTATGGGCAGGCCATAGTCAGTGTAAATCATATTGTTGATGTTTCGTCCGTACCAGTGAATGTGCCATAACTGTTTATCCGCCGTCATTGGTGGCCCTGCTTGCTTACTAGCCTGCGCGTTCACGGCAGGCTCCGTTGTGATGGGGGAGGAGCTGTGGAGGGAGGGCTGTAGCGCAGCAGAGAGCAAGGGGGAGTGACCTGTGAGTTGTGCTTGTTCAAATTTTCAGGCTAAGTCAATGTTTTCTAAAAACTCCCTACTGCAGCTTTAAGCCAAAACCAACTATGTTTACTAGGATACTTGTCTAGATGGACATTTTTTGACATTTTTTTTTTTTTTATGAATTTGTCTGTTCAAACGCAAGAAGGTGTGAAAGTGAGCTAAATTCAGTTTTTGCACGCTGTCTGAGATGCAGCTTTCTGGGTGTGTGTTTCAGATGTGCACACAAAACTTTTGCGTCTTTTTGTGCTTGAATATTTAAATTGTCAAGGGTAAAGGGCAAAGTATAGTTCACTTTTTACGCAAGGGTCAGCGTACAGTGCGCGTGACGAGAATTTTGTCATCAGAAGAGTATGCGCATACTGTACATGCATCACCATATTTTTGTAACCGCGCATACTTTATACGCGAATGTCGAACATGTGCATTTAATTTTTTTTTTTTTTTTGCAGTAATTAGTTTATCCACAAGGTGGCAACCGTTTCCTGGGAACATCGATTCACAAGGTAGTTGAAGAAAAACTGCATAAACAGAACAGACGGGAACACATGCAAGCTACAGCGACAGTGGAGGCCTACATAGAAGACAGATTATGCAAAGAGGTTAGAAAGTACCTTCATTTGTACGACTCTAACATGAAAGAATACAAAGATATTTTACATGTGTTGTAACTCTTGGTGAGAGATTGCTCAAAACTGTGCATGCATCGGACGCCTGTGTACGCGTACAAGTCAAATGAAGTATACTTTGCAAGGCTCTGCGTTTGACTGTACAAAAAACAAAGTATACTTTCTGCCTTAAACTCTTCTGACGATGCACCGCTGGCCTGTCAACTGTCCCGAGAGTCGTTCACGTTTGTTTGCATTCATGTTCTCAGAACATCAACCATGCTGAGTTGTAATTTATTATGGAATATATTACTTTAAAAAAAATGTCATTTATATAAAATACAGTAAATAAAATGATTAATTATACTATGACAAGACCAGACAAACATTCCTTCACTCATCACGAGTTATGTAACCGCATGAGCCTGCAGCTCAAATGCAAACCCGACGACCAGCTGCAGTAATATGATAATGATTCTCTTTCGGCACATAGATGAGTCACGCGAGCCGCGTTCGCACACAGACGTGGGGTTTGGCTGCAGGTGGTCTGTCTCAACACATCACCTCATGCAGCATGCCTGTCATAATGTGTGCAGACAGGTGTGTGTAGGACACAAATCCAGTCTTGTAAATGGTACAATTACAGTCAAACAGAGAATTGTGTGACGGCACACGAGACTTTGAGCCAGAAAAAGAATGAGAAAGCAATTATACTTGACAGTTTGGTCTGTTCATAGCATTTAAGACCTTTCCGTGGCTATTTGTGGCTGTCCGTTGCAGTATGTTTACATTATACAAGTGGGTGTAGGTGAACTTTGATTTTTGCAGTATACAATAATCCCTGTCAGATGTGTCTTGCATTTGTTCTGTTCCTTTAAATCCTCCTGTCAATGCATGCTATTCCTTCCTGCCACATGTGCAAAACATTTGAACGATGCACCACAATGGCTTTACAGCCTCTCCTTCAGTTGCACAGTGTCATTGGCCTGGTGTCAGCAGCGCATTGTGGGAAAATACAGTCCCAGCTCTATTTCTAATTCCCATTTCTGAATGCATGAATAGCCTACCTGTTATCTGCACTGTTTAATTGTACATAAATATTCCTGAAGCCAACGTACAGTGCAAAATGCCGCATCTCCCTCACCTTCAGGTTGACAGGGGGATATGGAAGATGCTGAGGACAGGTAGCAGCTGTATTTTATTAGCCGCGGCGCCTTCGGGGAGCTGACTACACTGTAAGTTTGTCATGCAGGATTGATGACTCTTTTCTATCTGGAAAAATATTTAAATAAGATGCTGTAATCCCTAAGGATGCGACGGCCACAATGAGCTTTAATACTGCCTGCGGTTTTCGGCTGCTGATATGAGCTTCATTCATTTTAGAGTTTACTTGCTTATTTATTTACTTCCCCTGTCATATCTTTTAAAGCGCCGAATCGACGGATACCTTGGGCCAGAACAGTTTAATTAAGAGCCCTGCTATAAATCACAATTTTAGGATTGTTTTTGCTTTTTTTCCACAAGCATTGCAGGTGAAACTTTACAAAGGCAGATTTTTGCAATGCAAACATCTGTAAAATGAAGTTTCATTCAGTCGGCCTTTATTCCACAGACTTCCAACAGCTTTCAGTTGCCATAGTGACAGTGAGAGCTCTCCGAAGAATCGAGATCCTGAACTGTATGAGGAATGTTTGCATTTTTACCATACCTTTGCCACACACATTATGTCTTTAAAACAATAATGATTGGGGTCTCGGAAACTCTCATCTCAGGGGTTTTTAAGGAAATGATGAGGAGGAAAAAGAGAAAATACATCGTTTCAGGAACTGTAATGTAGCATTATAGAAAATTGAAGAAATTTTGTCTCTTCAGGGTAATATACAAGTCATTTTCACTATGTACATTATCCTTTACATATAAAATGTATAAATATAAAATTAATGTGTAAATTTTGATATATATATATATATATATATATATATATAAATTTATATATAAATTATATAAATATATTATTTATATATATATATAATATATATAATATATATATATATATAATAAAATCTCTAATAGTATATATATGTGTGTGTGTGTGTATATATATATATATATATATATATATATATATATACACACACACAATATTACAAATAATTTTATACATATTAATAAATTATAAATTATTTTAAATATGTTATACATATTCAAATTAATTATTAAATTATTTAAAATAAGTAATATATAATTATTTATAAATGTTATATATATTTATTTACATAATTTAATAAATAATTATACATAATTAAATATATATATATATATATACACACACACACAATATTATACACTTTTTATTTACATATTTATTTAAAATAATTTAATAATTTATTTTAATATATAAACAACATATATAATAATTTATAACTGTTTATAATGTTAATATATAATTTTTATATATATAATTTAATAATTAATTATACATATAATTAATTATATATATATATAATATTATACACAATATTATAAATTTTTTATTTACATATTTATTTAAAATATAATATATATATGTGTGTGTGTGTGTGTGAAAAAATAAATGATTTCAGTCCTATATATATATATATATATATGTGTGTGTGTGTGTGTGTGTGTTGTGTGTGTGTGTGTGTGTGTGTGTGAAAAAATATATATTTTCAGTCCAAATGCCATTCTTACGTTTCTTTTGCATTTTGTTCAATTACCTCATTTAAGAAGAATGGACGATAAACCTTCTAGGAATGAAATTAGGGGAAAATATACAGAGCCAATTTCCCTTTTTATTGTGACTAGTAAATCATGTGGCACATTTTCCCACTGTGGCTAGTGAGGCATGTAGTCATGGGTTTGTTGATTGCTGGTCTCAAGGATAAACCATTATTCTTTGCCTCTGATGTTGTGAATGATCTGTCGACTTCCGTTTTTCTCTTTCCAGAGAGAGAACGGGAGGGTAAGACGGGAAAGGAAAGCACATTTCCTTTTCTTCTCCTCCACTTTGTTTTATGATACCTCTTGATTTATGAAGAGTGGGTCATCACTGATTGAGATGAGCATTTGTGGTGCAAGAATTATGGACAGTTTTCTTACTCAACTCCAATTCTTCCACCTCTTCTACAGGATGATCCAATTTTCAAATCCAGCTCTGTCCCACACATGAAGCTCATTTCCCAAACCCTCTGCTGATGCCAAAGATATCTACAACATATTTGCAGAAATTTGTGGGTAAGAAATCACATGATCAAACCTCAAAAAGTCTGACTTACGATTTGCTTTTATTCTAGATTTCCCAAATCTGCATAACCAATCAAGGTAAAAGTGACCAGTTTCAGCTCAGTGTAAGAAGGGATTAGCCTACAAAGTCTACATTTTCTGCATCTTTCTGAAAGAAGCCTCCTGTAAACAGTGGGTAATGATTTGTTGCTATTCTAGAGAAGAATTATCAATAACTAATGATTTCATGGTGTCAATAATGAAATGGCAACTGATTAACATGTTAATGTGACTATACAAATGTCAATGGAGAAATGACACTTGGATCATAGAGCCATTGATAAAATGTAGGAATATTAAGTAATGAAAAAATCAATTATGGAACATTAGCTTTTCAAACTAAATACTTACAATCATATGAGAAAAATCCTGTTAAATTTCTGGCTAAAACAAATTTTCCACAGTGTAAAAAAAAAAAAAAAAAATGTTGGTTTAACTTAAAAAAGTAAGTTACCTGGTTGTCTTACAATTTTGAGTTCGTTGAAATAAAAAATTTGAGTTAATACAATGAAGGGGATTGATTTAATCAACAGAAACTCAAAATATTATGTTATCTGAACTAAATTATTTAAGTTGATTTGACAAAAGAAAAAATGTTGTGATAACAAATCATGAAAATATATATTTTTTTTCAGGATGGCTTTTGGTGTTTTTTGTTGTTGTTGTTTTTTTTTGTTTGTTTGTTTTTGTTTTTTGTTTTTTACATATATCTGTCAATGATGTGACGGGTCAGTTTTATGTCCAAAGGCCTTAATAATAATAAAAAAACAAAGATATGACATCTAAAGTGTAAGGTAGTACAACTAGATCTCTTGTATTTAATCCAAAAGGTTTGAATTATATATAAAGGTATTTTAAAGATTTTAAAGTGTCAAAAGGTCATTCGGTTTAACCGTCCAATACAGCCATTTCATTTGTGATTAAAATATCTTAAAATGTAATAAATGTATATATATATATATATTTATTCTGGCATGATTTGATAACATCATTTATCAACATAGTGCAAAATGGTATTAAAATTATGTGTAGAAGTCGTTGCTTGATATGAGAAAAGAATGTCCGGAAAAATGAATTTCATTGATGTCATTTGGAGTAACCAATATAAAGGGACCATTTTGGATCAAGTCATGCGGTCAATATCATGTGACAGGATGTGACATCATTCAGACACCTGCAAAAGACCACATGGTCATGAAGCAAAGTAACTAACTCTTTCAACTATTTAAAAAATTAATGTTTTCACTTGCTTATATACACACGTCCCAAAACATCAGGTCATTCGGTACAACCGCTATAAAACATGGAAAATGTTGTAATATTTTAAAAACTTGTACTAAATATATAAAATGTTGGATTGTCATTTAGCTAGCTAGCTAGATACCAGCCTGTTAGCAATGTTTGAAAATATCGTCATTCGGTATAAAAGTGTCATTCGGTAAAACCGAAATTATGACTGTTTTGGTGACTAATTTTGTCCATCTTGTAAAAAAAAAACCTTATTCATCAATGACCCATATATCATTAACTGATTTTATATAATGACAATTTTCTTAAACAACTAAAATCTACTTTGTGCTTTAAAAATGTAAAAATTAATTGCTTTATATAACCTAATATGCATAACTGATATTAAAATTAAACAAAACCTAGATTTGTAAAACTAGAAATGTAAAACAGATTTTCACCTTAAACGTTGGTAATTTATACTTTTTACTAATACTAAACAATTTTGCCTTATTTTACAGTAAAAAAATACATGTATTCTCTTGTTGAATCATACAGTATATATCTTTAACAATAAGTCCACTGTTTAACCAGTTAATAGTTATTTTTACTGTAGCATTTTAAGACTATAAGACTTTAAGACTTTTCAGTTAAAATTCAAACATTTTTACAGCGACTTTCAACACACATACTATACTGATGCTCTAGTAAAAACACAGGAATATCAGGTAAATCTTTTAAACTCATCCTCCATGTTTTTCACCCTTCTCTGCAGCAATTTTTATTTTTCCTGGAACCATTAACCACAACAAGCCCACATCAGCTGAGAAGATAAAATAACAACAGGAACATAAAAAGAACAACAAGAGAGAACAGAACAAGTCGCCCACTTTTCATCATAATTAATATGACTAATTGTCAAACACACACACACACACACACACACACACACACACAAGTAGATTATTTACCGGAGTAATAGTCCACCAAATAAACAGATTGGAGTCACTGTGACCGGTGTTTGTGGCTAAAATGCAGGCCGCTAAAAGCACCAGCCCTCCTGCTGTTTCTCTCAGGCCCCCGGCGGCTACTGAAGCCCCACTCAGTCCAGCAGAAATCTACCAACATGAATCAACGGATACACAAATCTGTACTGATACGGGCCGGCTGGCAGCCAAAGTGCTGTATATGAAAGCAGTGATAAAGTTTGTTACCGCTGAAGCTCAGGCTGCAGCTCTGTGGGTGGAAGAGTTACGGGGGAGATTTTTTCCTGCATTAAAGCATGAAAGCTGAGGAATTACTTCAAGATTGTGAAACTATATTGCATCAGATGGAAAAGTTTTACCTATAGTCAACAAACTACTAAATGTGCATCAGGGTTGTTATTATTATAACTGAAACTAAAACCATAAAAAAACCAAAAAACAATTTACTTAAGATAAAACATTAAAAAAATATTTATTTCAGCTTGTCACCAAGGCCACATTTCCTATTTTCATTTAGTTTAACTTATACAAAAACAATAAATAAAATAAAAAATAAAAAAATAAAAAAATATGGACATATTTAATAAAAAGAAAAATCAACAAAATTACCCAAACTAAATGAAATTAAAATGAAAATGGAAAATATACATGAAATTTAATTCAAAATATTAATAAAAACTATAATAGTATCTCAATGATAAGCTAAAATAACTCTGATGTCAATAAATGAAAATCTGAATAAGATCTTAAGAGTCACTGACAATAAAGCACTATGACACTATGAAAAGATGTAGTTAATATAATTGCATGCAAGCCTATTAATATCCTGCTTAACATATTTCATCTTAAATGTTTAAGCATGCACACTCAAGTCTTTATTTCTCAGGCTGTATCTGATGACATCTACTCTCTTTACAATCCTCTTCAGAAACTTCTAGAACTGCATAATTGCAGCCTAGTGGTGATTATAGAGAGAGAATGTGTAGGTAAATTGCTTAACTGAGCTGATAAGAGGAACAAAGGTAATGCTTTTGGAGGTTTATTACGCTCCGCAATAATTCACTTCTGCGATTAGGTGCAGAATGAAGGCTGAGCCAAATTTTACTTTTAATCAACAGAAGGCAAGAGGGGTTTTTCGTACACACATGCATACAAAAATGAGTTGCTAGATATGATTATATTTGTGACATGCTGCTTTCGGAAAGGAAATCAGCATGAGAGATGGGCATGCAATCAAGGATGCTTAAGACCGAAGCCTCTAGTGTCAGGCTAATGCACCTCTTGAGGCCAGGGTAGTGAGGTTTATCTGCACAGCTCTTTACTAGCTGGCCTCCATTACACTCACCCTTTTAAACCTCACTCTCATCTGGGTCATGGCACCAATGTAACAGGACCTACTCCAAGTGGGATTCAAACCGTTATCACCGGCATAGGAATGGTAGGCGGCCACGCTAACAAGGATACTAAAGACTGCAGCCTTGTAGCCTCAGTCACATCTTGAGCCTGCTACACTCACCCTCCTAAACCTCACTCCCATCTGGGTCACAGTATCAATGCAACTGTTCCTACTCGCACCCGCTCAGGGGTCCGTTTCCCGAAAGGATCGTTAGTCAACTATGGTCATAAGTCCCATTGAACTCTATTGGTAACGACAGAATTTGTGACCATAGTTGCTTTGGGAAACATACCCCTGAGCGGGATTCAAACCTACGTCACCGGCATGAGAATGGGAAATGGACACACTAAAAAGGATGCTAAAGACTGCAGCTATGTAGCTTCAGTTGCTAGTTTGCCTCTTGAGGTCACTACACTCACCGTCCTAAACCTCAATCCCATCCGGGTCATGGCACTAATGTAACAGGTCCTACTCGCACCCGCTCCGAGCAGGATTCAAAATGGCATCACCGGCATGGGAATGGGAAGTGGACACACTAAAAAGGATGCTAAAGACCACAGCTATATAGCATCAGTTGCTAGTTTGCCTCTTGAGGCCACTACACTCACCCTCCTAAACCTCAATCCCATCCAGGTCATGGCACCAATGCAACAGGTCCTACTCGCACCCGCTATGAGCGGGATTCAAAACGGCATCACCGGCATGGGAACGGGAAGTGGACACGCTAAAAAAGGATGCTAAAGACCGCAGCTATGTAGCATCAGTTGCTAGTTTGCCTATTGAGGCCACTACACTCACCCTCCTAAACCTCAATCCCATCCGGGTCATGGCACCAATGTAACAGGTCCTACTCGCACCCGCTCCGAGCAGGATTCAAAATGGCATCACCGGCATGGGAATGGGAAGTGGACATGCTAAAAAGGATGCTAAAGACCGTAGCTATGTAGTATCAGTTGCTAGTTTGCCTATTGAGGCCACTACACTCACCCTCCTAAACCTCAAACCCATCCGGGTCATGGCACCAATGTAACAGGTCCTACTCACATCCGCTCCGAGCGGGATTCAAAACGGCATCACCGGCATGGGAATGGGAAGTGGACACGCTAAAAGGATGCTTAAGACTGCAGCTATGTAGTGTCAGTCACTAGTTTGCCTCTTGAGGGCGCTAGACTCACCCTCCTAAACCTCACTCCCATCCGGGTCATGGCACCAATGCAACAGGTCCTACCCGTACATGCTCCGAGCAGGATTCAAACCGGCATGGGAGGCGGGTGTGCTAAGAAGGAATCTAAACCTCAGCCCTGTAGTGTCAGTCGCTAGTTTGCCTCTTGAGGATGCTACACTCACCCCTCTAAACCTCACTCCCATCCGGGTCACGACACCAATGCAACAGGTCCTACTCGCACACACTCCTAGCAGGATTCAAACCAGCATCACCAGCATGGGAGGTGGGCGTTCCCTGTAGCGTCAGTCACTAGTGTGCCTCTTGAGGCCAGGGGAGTGAGGTTTACCTGCACAGCTTTTTACTAGCTGGCCTCCATTACACTAACTATTAATATCAATAAAGAACCTTTAAGGACCATACCATTAGAGAGTTCACTATGGGGAGAAATACGCTACACAGAGTTCAAGTGTTTCTGATGTTGCCAATGTCTCTCACTAGTTCTAATGTACCTAAATTATATAAAGGTCTATTTAACATTATATAAATGCATATAGTGACAATTTCTGTGGCTCCTAAAGTAGATTAGACCTTGCGGATTTGCATGTAACACGATTAAAGCTAGATGGATGCAATCGGATTTCTGTCTGTCTAACAGAGTCATATTTCTGTTGCTGGGTGTAAATGCAATATGTAGATATCATATATTATCCAGATATTATGAGGATATATAGACTGAAAATGGCTGATTATGTCATGGGGCTTTTGGATCAGCGGTGCCTTTTCTAAAAATCTAGAGTGCTCCATTTGAGATCAAGGTGCCCCATTTGATTGTATTTAAACAAACAATGCTCCATTCAGAATGGTTTGATGATTTTTAATCCTCTTTTAAATTGTCTACATATTTTTTTTAAATGTGATTTGTGAATTACATAAAAACTGTAAATAAGGTGTCTGGGAAAATAAGAAATAATTATATTTTCTTAAATGAAAACACAGCCTATTTTTAGGATATTTAAGATGTTTTACCTTGTGAAAATATTTTCATGACACTGTTTATACATCATGGTAGTATTTGTTGTGCTACCTTTAATTATGCAGATTTAAATTAAATCATATATTGATAGTAGACTGAGAATTTAATCAGAATAATTAAGATTGATGGTAAAATAAGAAAAAAAAAAAAAGCTCAGTTTTACAGCGGAAATGTGTTTAACTGTCATGAAAATAAAAATAAAAAATCCATTTTCTTTGTGAAAATGTAGTTTCTTATTTTTTTTTCTTCTGATTTTCAGAAGAAATGTGACCTTTTCATGATATTCACTCATATGTAGGTCATCGCTGCAGTGGTCTATGAACACACTAGCCATAAAATTGCTATTTTTAGCTGCAATAACATATGGCACACAACATACAGAGCTGCTAATGGATAAGTTATTATCTCTGGTCTTACAAGTCGGCAAAACATAAATAAAAACTAAAAACAAATCTATAAAGCCTGGCAAATAATGTTTCTAGAAAATGTTGTGAGTCGGTCCTGATTGTGCTTGATTGCTTGCATTGTTTCCTGTGATGTTCCCCTACAATCTTCCATTGGATAAATGACATTAAGATCTACCATATCAAATAAGACAAATATTATGATAAATATATCACATTTATATTCAGATGAATTTAATAGTCCAATTTATTCATCACACTCTGCCTCTGAAATCCAATGAGCTGGTTTGGTTCGTTCCAGCCACAACAAGCGCTTTTCATTGTCTCACAGTACGTTTGCCGGGAAAGCCGTGCCAATTCGTCAATCAACTCCATCTCGACCGGCCGCTTCGGATTTGATTGTTTTGAGTGTTTTAATGCATCTGTCCAGGCAAATGGTGAAGAGAGAGTGACAAAACAGATTTGTGTAAATAAAGATGGAGAGTAAACGGACGTGGCAATTTTGAAATTGGGCCAGTTGCGACAGACACCAATCTTTCCTCCAGGATGGCAGCCGGGCACATCCAAAGCCTGCTTCTTATTTCCATTTCCACGCTCCTAAAATCCTGTCAGCTCCCTCACACACGCAGACAGCCCTCGCATTTCACACCGAATTTCTGTCCGGGTCTCTGGAAGCGCTCGCTCGCTCCATGCTGAGGGGGAGAGAGAGAGAAAGAGAGCTTATCTAATCCATATTCACTGACAGAGAATTGAAAACCTAGACATAATGAGTAAACACAGATTTTGCAAATGTCTGCAGAGGAGATGTGAACTGTGATGAATGTTTGTGGCCCTCTGTGATGCATTGGACCTGCAAACATGAAAATGTGATGTCTCGCCCACCATTAGCTCAACAAATCGCCCGCCCAGAGCCCTCTGCCATGATTCATTCCACCTTTGAAAATAACACAGTTTTTGCACATGCTCTGACAAGGTGAACTGGGTTGCGGGTTTGAGTCCGGTTCACGTATTTTTTTAAGGCTGGGTATGTATATGCATTCTTAAAATCCCCAAAACATACATTGCAACCAGTGTCTAGTCCAAATCACTTTTTTTTTCTCTTTTTAGTGAATTAAAAACATACAAGGTGACCAGTGCAGTCTGATTCACCAACAAACAACTCTTAGGAACTGATTCTTTTTAGTGAATCAGAAACATAACCAGTGTAGTCCAATACACAAACAAATAAATCTTTTGAACCAGTACTTTTTAGTGAATCAGAAACATACAAGGTGACAAGTATAATCCAATTCACGAACAAATGAGATGAATTCACCTTTTTAGTGAATTAAAAACATACTGTGTGACCATTGAAGTGATTCTTTTCAGTAAATCAAAAACCAACTAGTGTAAACCAATTCACAAATAAATGACTCTTATGAGCCAGGTCTTAAAAACATACAAGGTGACCAGTGCAGTCTGATTCACCAACAAACGACTCTTATGAATTGGTTCTTTTTAGTGAATCAAAAACATACAGTGTAGCCAGTGTAGTCCAATACACAAACAAATAAATCTTTTGAACCGGTCCTTTTTAGTGAATCAGAAACATACAGTACAAGGAGATAAGTATAATCCAATTCACGAACAAATGAGATTTGTGAACCGGTTCTTTTTAGTGAATTAAAAACATACAGTGTGACCAATGTAATCTGATTCATGAACATATGACTCTTATGAAGTGGTTCTTTTCAGTGAATCAAAAAACAACTAGTAAAAAACAATTCACAAACAAATGACTCTTATGAGCCAGGTCTTTTTAGTGAATAAAAAACATATAGTGTGACTAGTGTTGTCTGATTCACAAACAATGACTCTTATGAACCGGTTCTTTTTAGTGAATCAGAAACCTACAGTGTGACCAGTGTAGCCCGATTCTCGAAAGGAACTCTTATAAGCTAGTTCTTTTAATAAATACTTCAAAAGGGCAATGTACAACAATGTATAATATAATAAATATGTATAATTTATAGGTTATTAAATTATAGAATAGCAAAATCGAAACTGAATCAAGAGCTTGTGAATCCGAATTTGCTCTCTCTACTGAATAAAACTAGATTCTTACGTTTTCCTTTCCTAGGTGCCCACTGCAATAAATAAATAAATAAATAAATAAATAATTTTTTATATTTAATATTTTTGTCTTGTTTTCCAGTACAAATATCTATATATTTGTTATATATATTATATCCAAATATCTAATATTTATTTCTGTAAATAAATAAATAAATACATAAAAATCATCAAAATGAAATTTTAATATGTTTATGCTTAAAATGAACTAAGCATGAACTCACATAATTTTGGTTATTTTTTCAGAAAACAAGACTATCATAAGTAATTTTGCTTGCAAAGTAAAAGATTTTGATATACTGGAAAACAAGACAAAAATACTGACAAAAAAACTTTTTTTTTTGAGTGTGGTTGCTAGGTCTGTGCATAATACAAACTGTGCAGGACAAGATCATCAAAGTTTAATACTTATTTGGACAATCCCCTAACCCTAAGTATGAGCAATATTAATAGTAATGCTTGCCTCAAAAAAGCACAACATACTGTGATATCTGTCCATTTGATTGCAGGAGACACATACTTGCTTTGGATTGCCGGAAACATGGACTCGCTTTCCTCTGGAGGCCTGAACGAGATAGATGAGAGGGCCAGCCGCACGGCGCAGATCCAGGCCAGAAGGTGTTAATCCACTAGGGGATGATGAGGGCTCTGAGTCTGGCCTGAGTGGCATCTGACAGCCCCCTCTCTCAGCTGCGTTGAGTGCCTTGTTTTCACACATTCTGAAATACACATCGCGCTCAGGAGTAAATGAGATTCTGCCATCTGAGAAATTACAACTGCACAGGCCGTCCAAGAGCTCCGGCAAGAGGTAGTCACGACAGAGCTTACAATCAATTTTTTTTTTTTTTTTTCCCAAAACCACACACTCCAGCAACGAGCAGAGAGAGAGAGTGAGAGAGAAATGTGGCCGAATGACTTTTTTCATTTCTGGCACTTGGGTCTGACACTTCAGAGAGAGAGACGTTTCATCCAAAAGAAGAAGAAGAAAAAAAAAACATAAATAGCGCCCAGCATATAGCCTACGGCCGAAGTCCCATGAATTATAGAGAGAATCAAGTGAACACCCCATTGAATTTTAAAAAAAATAGGAGGAATAACACGGATGTATCTACACTGGGATGATATGCTTGACAACAAGCAAATCCGAGATTTGGAAAAATGAAAGCTGAAATGTATGAATCCCTGTAGCTTTACTACAAAAATCGCTCTGTTCGTTCACAATACACTCTCGTGAGCCAGTTCCTGCCTCAAAAAAAAAAAAAAATAAATAAATCCCAGACAGCCTTGGACAGTCTCTGTCCAGTACGTGATCTTTTTCCACAACTTTGCATTTCGTTGTATAAAAACACTGTTATCTTAGAGCTCAGTGAAAGAAATGAAGCAGTAAAAACAACCTCTACCTACAATTATGTAAAACTGCAAAAAATTGCATATATATTCACTGCAGTTTCCAGCTGAACACTAGTGGCATTAAAACACCAACAACTTTTATTCCTTTCCAAAACAAATTATGATTACAGGGGCAGACTATGTATTAATTAAGTCATATTTGCACACAGTTCCTTGCATAATACTATGTTATGACCTCAAAACGCAACGTTACTGGATTTGCATTTATCTGTTTTGGATAAACCTAAACACTCACTGGACATTTAACTACGGAGCCCGCATATGACGAAAAAAAAAATCTGTCATGTCAACTCTCGGAGTGTTTGCCATGGTAATGGATATGGTGACATGTTTGGTCTGCTACGATTTCTGCTGTTAGTTATTGCTGTTGCTACAGCTGTTTGAATGCTGTCGCTGCTGAATTGCTGCTGCTGTTATTTGCTGCGCTACACTGCTACATTACTGCGTTGCTGCTGCTACTGCTGCTGCTGTTGGTTATTGCTGCTGCTACTGCTGCTGCTGCTGCGCTGTATTGATATTGCACTTGCTGCTGCTATGCTGTATTGCTATTGCTGATTGCTGTATGCTGTGCTTGCTGTATTGCTGCTGCTGCTAGTTGCTGCTGTTGGTTATGGCTGCTGTGTTGTTGATGCTGCTTTGCTGCTGCTGCTGCTACTTGCTGTGCTATTGCTATTGCTGCTGTTGTTGGTTATTGTTGCTGTTGCTTTATTGCTGCTGCTGATTGCTGTTATTGCTGCTATTGCTGCTGATTATTGTGCTGCTTGCTGCTGCTGCTTGCTTGTTTGCTTGATTGCTGCTGCTGGCTGCTGCTGCTGTTGGTTATTGCTGCTGTGCGTTTGCTATTATTGAATGCTGCTGTGTTGTTATTGCTGCTGCTGTGGGCTGCTGCTGCTGCATTGCTGCTGCTATTGCCTGCTCTGCTATTATTGCTGCTGTTGGTTTTTGCTATTGGTTATTGCTGTTGTTGGTTATTGCTGCTGCTATTGTTGCAGCTGTTGTTTATTGCTGCTGCTGCTGCTAGTGCTGCTGTTATTGCTTATTGCTGCTGCTATGGCTGTTATTGCTGCTGTTGGTTATTGCTTGCTACTGCTGTTGTTGCTGCTACTGCTGTTATTGCTGCTGTGTGCTGTTGCTGTGTATTGCTGCTGCTGGTTATTGCTGCTGCTGATATTGCTGCTGCTGCTACTGCTGTTATTGCTGCTGTTGTTGGTTATTGCTGCTGCTACTTGCTGCTGCTATTTGCTGCTGCTGCTGTTGTTTGCTGCTGTGCTGCTTGCTGTTATTGCTGCTGCTATTGCTGCTGTACTGATATTGTTGCTGCTACTGCTGTTATTACTGCTGCTGTTGGTTATTGCTGCTGCTCTGTTGTTATTGCTGGCTGCTGTATGCTGCTGCTGTACTTGCTGCTGCTGCTGCTTGGTTATGCTGCTGCTGCTGCTAGGCTGTGTTATTGCTGCTGCTGCTATATTGCTGTATTGCTGCTGTTATTGTTGCTGTTGCTGCTGTTGGTTGCTGCTGTTATTGCTGTTGCTATTGTTGCTCTGCTGCTGCTATGTTATATTGGCATGCTGCTGCTATTGTTATTGCTGCTGTTGGTTATTGCTGATGCTACTAACGCTGTTATTGCTGCTGTTGGTATGACTGATTGCCCTGCTACTTGCTGCTGGGTTATTGCTGCTGCTGATTGTTATTGCTGCTGCTGCTGCTGTTGTTATTGCTGCTACTGCTGTGCTGCTGCTGTATTGCTGCTGCTGCTTTGCTGTGTATTACTGCTGCTGTTGGTTATTGATGCTGCTGCTGCTGTATTGCTTGCTGTTGGTTATTGCTGCTACTTCTTTTATTGCTGTTGTTGGTTATTGCTGCTGCTGCTATGCGTTATTGCTGCTGCTTCTGTGCTGGTGGTTATTGCTGCTGCTGCTGTTATTTCTGCTGCTGTGGTGCTGCTGCTGCTGCTATTATTGATACTGTTGTTGGTTATTTCTGTGCTATTGCTGTTATTGCTGCAGGTTTTTGCTGCTGCTATTGCTTTATTGCTGCTGCAGGTTATTGCTGGAATTGCTCTGCTGTTGGTTATTGCTGCTGCTACTCATATATCATGACAATGAATAAGAATTAATTCCCTTGTAAATACTAAATTGTGGCCCTGTTGTAATAATCCGTTTACTTGTTTTAGTTCTACAGAGCTCCGTATTTCACTTTAAAAGAGTCACGAGACATGCAAGAAGCAATGTAATGTAATTGCAGAAATGGGTTGGATAACAGCATGCAGAAAATTTCCTTCTCATCTCGTTATTTTATTATCTTTTAGTTACTAACCTGACTTACTAACCGTGATCCTGTAAATGACACAATGCACAGAACCAACAGCCAAGCAGGGTGTTAAACTAGAAAGTAGGCCTATATTCAATTAATAACCTCTTTTTGTTGTATAAATCACCTAAATTGAAGTCATATTCATTAAAGATAGCTGTAGCTGTCTTGTGATTATACTGAAAAAGCCTTTCAGTGTTAATAAAAGAATTTATGTGATTAATCCTGGCATTCATTTTTACTTCAATGCAAAACTAAAAAGACTTTGCATACAGGTCTAGGTCATTGCTAAACACATCAAATATTTTATCATTCAGATCCTAAAATACTCATCAAAACACATTTTCTTTGATGGCGATAAAAAGCTGATAGCATAAAACGCCACCATTTTGTTACTAATTCTGAGTTAATTAACAGCTTCTATCCAGTCATCCAAAAAAGTTAAAATAATCTTTCTACAGTAGAATTCCATATTGGGCGAGAGAGTGGGGAAAAATTGTCTGACTTCATATACACGCTGAAAAGATAAAAGAGCTACAGATCTGAAGCAGCTAGCGCTCATGCTAAAGGCGAAATGCTTTGATCATTTTGGTGTTAGCAAAATGACAATAACTGCTTGTGTCCTTTTTACAATTGTGTTGTTAATATGCAAGAAGTGCTGTTGTGGAGTCACATTTTGATGTTGTTTTAGACTGTGGCAGTCTCAAGCACTGGTGTTGACACTAGTTTAGCGTGGAAGCTAATTCTGTTTAGAGCCAAATGGAAAGATCTGTAGGTTTCTGAAGAGCTGGGTTTTATCCCATGTGATGATGCAAGTCTACAAAGACAGAACCGTTTTTCCCAACATTCAGTTAAAACCATTTAAACTGCTCCAAATAACACTTAAAAACATATATGCTACTACTGTTTCAGTAAAACATGATGTTTACATATTAGAAACATCAACAAGAAACAGGAGGGAAAAGGCTTTTTTTAGCTTGAGGCAATTGTTGAACTGCAAGTTTTTGTGTCTGTAAAGGCTTATTACTGAATAACTTTGGTGTTTTCTGGAGTCTGTGATGTGGCAAGGACCATTCAGAGTCTATCAACGTCTGTCTGATGCATACAGCACACAAAAACTACACTACAAAGAACCAGTTCATAAGAGTCATTTGCTTGAGAATCAGACTGCTTCGAACTGTACTTTTCTGATTCCTTCACTACAAAGAACCAGTTCGTAAGAGTAATTTGTTTTTAATCAGACTCGCCGAAATGACAGAAATTATTTGTAGTAGTTAAATGTATGGAAACAAAAACATTAAAAACATATGTTACAGCGTGCCACACACTATTATATGAATATATTTTTTCAACAGCATCTATTATGATGGTATAATCCATTTCAGAGCCCCCACCCCAAATGAACTGTGAATGATCCATTAAAATGTCAGTTAGACGCTCTCATCCTCTTTAAGTGGGTCGTTTTGGCTAAAAGAAACTGCAATCTAGACCAGATTTATGCCATTGGTGAAATAAAACAAGATGCTGCAGACACCTGTAAACTACATTGGAGGGAATGTAGATGATTTTGCTTAGGAAAAACTCATAGAGGACGAGTTATTACTTTGTACCTTATCACAGGCCCATGAGGTGTGACTAGAGCCAAACCTGTCTCTCTCTCTCTCTCTCTCTGGACTCTCCTGTTCTCTTCTTTAGTATTAACTCTGTATTTCGTTCCTCACCGTTCTTGCATGAAATTGGCTATTAAGTGATTTTCTGGGATGGACAGCACTTGTGACACTTACAACCGAAATTGCATTGGCATTATCGGTGACTAGATGTACAGTCAAACAGTACACGTCTTCTGTGAGTGAGAGTTGGTGGTTTTTGCAAATGTTCACAAACAGAACAAGCAACAAAACTACATTCACAACATCTGCAGACAGAGTGTTTTCTCTACTGGAGACTTCACAACATGAAGTACACGTCTGAGTTTCACCATAGCGACTCTAACTGAACACTTCACAGTCAACTCAATATGTGATTCAAAATGGGGAAAAATTGGAAATTCATACATTACACACAGCATGATGTCCAAAAGAGATCCATCTTCCATTAGACTGTTTTCATACACAATTGCACCTGTAAAAAAAGCAGGATTCTAATAGCAAGGCCACATGAATAATGAATTAAATAGACACATGCACAATTTAACAAATTGAGACTGTGCGAAGAAAGGCACTTCAGAGAAATGTCAGAACGACTAGGTAGCTGTAGCTTCAAAAAACTGGTGCTCTTTGCTTGTTTAACATTTTTTCCAGCTGTTCTTATTTCAACATATATTGTCCAGGTGCCAGGACGCTGCCTGAATAAGAGCCTTTAACTCGAGCTATTTTCTATTAGCTTGTTATTGTTTAGCTATTTGCTAGCTTCAGAAAGTTAGCAATTGCTAAACAATAGCCAAGCTACTTCACTAGAAGTAGCAAAGCTACACAAAAAAAATACCTACAACAAAGCTATTAAAAAACCCCTAAGAAAGCATTTGTTGTATGTGGCTTTTAGATCAGTGTGTTAGCTTTGAAACTACATGCTAGTTTACTGCTATACGTATGCATTTAAATAGTTTTGTCTAATCAAACGCTTTCTAGAAGGAAGTAGTGCAGTTTTTGATTCATTTTAGTGACTTAAATGATTCATTCATGGATTCGTTTAGTGATCATTTCTTCAGATTACATCTTTATAGCAGTATGTGGTGACAAATAAACACCATTTATGTGTAATGACTCACTGAATTGATTCATTTTCTAGGTCTTACGCTTTATTTCAATTTGCACACAAATCTACTGAACATTTTTTCCTCAAATAACAAGGCAAATTTATTTCTCATATATTTTGTGATCTGCTGAGCAAGACTTTTCTCAAGATATTAAAAAAAGTCAGAAGGCCAAAAACACTGATTCCACTCCAGGAATAATCATTTGTCCATCTGATCCTCATGGCATTCCATAAAAGTAGCCCACCGCTATCCTATGAAGTCCCATTATTTATTTAGAAGAGGGAAAACCATGTGATGACAGGATACAGAGTTTGCTGAGATGAAAGCAGTATGGTTTAAATCCCTCACAAAAGATTTGAATTCAGCCAAGCCATGTATTTAGGGGAGAAGGGGTCCTTTCACTTTGATTTACTTAGGCCCATCACTTATCCTCATATTGCAATTAACACAGACCCGGGCGGGCCACAACACCACCTCAATCCAGTTAATGCAATCCAATCAAGGGGCCCCGACCCGTGTCGCCAGAGCCAGCTGTTCACAGTCGAGGTGCGGGCATGGCAGAGTCAGATATGAGTCACAAACGTCAATTGGAAAATGATGAGGCAGACAGACACTGTGCGTCCAAACCCCTATGCTGTTATTTCATTCAGTGGAACACACACATATATATATATATCAGTGGCGTGCGGTCCATATAAGCTGCGAATGCTCTGCATACCCAAGCCATTCGTGGACTCGGCAACTAATATTAACATTATAAATTACTATTAAATCCCTTGTTTGATGTGTACCATAAAGCCTACATGATTGGTAATGCATATGTAACTGTCCGTAATTAATTTATTTGCCAAACGACGGTAATTTTCCCTAAATCTGCCAGTTACGGAGACTTCCGGATTCTTGATCTGCAGCAGCTTTTGCGCCTTCGCGCTTTTGTTATGGAACGTCATCATTGTAGCGCGTTCTCATTGGTTTGCTGGTCTATTGCAAATTACATGGGCAGGATAAGCTATGAGCGGACCGCTCGCCCAAGAGGAAAAAATAGCTGCTGCCAGATCTCGATAACCGAAAATCACATTGTATTTGATACAAAACTAACTAGACTTAGCCAAATGGGGGGGAAAAAATCATAACTAAAACTATTTTCATAGTATTAAATTTTCTCCATAGAGATTTTTTTATGAAAACTTATAAATAGTTTAAGGATGTTAATCGATATCGTTTTTGTGTTTGCATAATTTCAACTGTTTTTTTTTTAAAGAATAGCCTACTGATATTTTTATTTATTATAGCCTACTTATATTTATTATAATTACATTTTATTTTTTTTTATTTATAATAGGCTGCTAATACTAATTGTTATACTTTTTTAAATTATTAATTTAAAAGGTACTTGTGGCATACATTTAAATTGACGCCATGGTGTTTTTTATTTGTTGTGTCTGATTTAGATCTGTCCCCTAAACTGATACGTTGAAGTATGTCATTTCTGTGACACTAGCGGCACCTAGCGGATTACAAAAATACAACATATTTTGCAAACACACCTTTCGCATGTTGCGCCTCCGTCGACTCAAACGTCACAAAAGCTCTTACAGATGCTTGTGAAGGCACGTCTCAACAGGTAAATATGGGTTACTCTCAATAAAAGTTCCAACATATTAGAAATACTTTTCGCTGTGTTGCTATTTGTCATGAGCAAGCAAATGAGTAAACTAACAATGTCTAGAGAGAATGTGAGCGTCTCGCATATTAGCTGCATTGGCCACATTTATTTACATGACGCACCACACAGCATACCCGGTTAAAAAAGTCACCGCTCGCCACTGATATATATTATATATCTATATATCTATATATATCTATATATATATATGTGTGTGTGTGTGTGTAATTTATTACATAATATGCAGTATAACCAGCATAATATAAAAATATAAGTCCATAGTTACTATGACTGTTAAAGGGTTAGTTCACCCAAAAATGAAAATTCTGTCATTACTTACTCACCCTCATGTCGTTCCACACCCATAAAGGCAGGAACACACCAAGCCCAAATGGCACACTCCGGACTTGTGGACTTCCTCAGAGTCCACACTTTGGTGACGTCATGTAGTGCAGACCTATAGGGCCCTTGGCGCGAGTCCACAAGGGCGCATTTTGGGACAGACTCGATCGTCACGCCGGAAATAACGGTCTGGTTGTTTTTTGACAGGAGCTGCAGGTTCGGGGATAATATTTAGCATCAAGAACAGGTTTCTTTTCTTTTGCAAAATATTATCTCCATGTCAACTACACAGACTGCTTTTGCTTATGCCACCTGGGCATTAGACAATATATACATGCTTATTTAAATAATGTATACAGTTGTAATAATACATAATGTTTCATTTGAACTAAGATTACAATTTTAACACATAATAAACATGTGACTGAGTTTCAGATGAATTTACAGGTTTAAATATAAATACTAGTTTTACATATGACTCAGTAAAGCCCTGACATTCGGTTCTATTTATTTAATGAATCATAATGCGATCGTATTATTCAACGCACTATTATTATGTTTGAGATATCAACCACTGGTCGATGACCATAATGTTTGTATAAACTGTAGGTAACAACTGGTAAAATGTACACCTAGGTCATAAAAACCGTAATGATACCTGCACTTAAATATTTTCTTCTCAGCCATGTCATCTTTTGTTCTTGAGCGAAATCTCCTCCCATCCGTTGTCTGACTGGGCTTTCGCAAGGATTCCTGGGTAGTTAAAGTGTGCGGAGCCTGCATCTATGCGGGCTTCGCAGAAGACCGCTTCAAGGGTACAAAGGGGGCGCTGCTGAGCACACTTCAGAACGTTAAAATGCTGAATGGGACGGCCTACGGACTCGTAGACTCGGCGAGCACGCGCAATTTAAGTCCACGAGACCGAAAGTCCACATGAAGTGCGCCATTTGGGACAGGGCCTAAGTTTTATCAGTGTGTTCCGCACCGTCGGCTGAAGTTGGTCCTCGTCTGCTTTTTTTCGGACGATTCGACATGTCTGATTGGCTGTTCAGCTACTGCCACCTGCTGGTTCGACAGGCATTTCATCATACACTGGCGCAGAACTGACTTGCTACTTGGCCGTCGGCTGCTTTTGTCACCACTAGTTCGTCGGCGTTGGCTTGGTGTGTTCCTGCCTTAAGACCTTAGTTCATCTTCAGAACACAAATTAAGATATTTTTGATAAAATCCGATGGCTCAGTGAGGCCTCCATTGAGAGCAAGATAATTAACAATTTCAGATGCTCAGAAAGCTGACGCATTTAAAACAGTTCATGTGACTACCGTGGTTCAAACTTAATGTTATGAAGCGACAAGAATACTTTTTGTGCGCCAAAAACAAATAAAAAAATAACGACTTTATTCAACAATATCTAGTAATGGGTGATTTCAAAATACTGCTTCATGAAGCTTCGAAGCTTTACGAATCTTTTGTTTCAAATCAGTGGTTCAGAGCGTGTATCAAACTGCCAAAGTCACGCCCCCCAGTGGTGAACGGTTGAAATTTCAAAACACTTATGACGTTACGAAGCCTCGTTTACTGAAATCACGAGACTTTGGCAGTTTGATTCACGCTCCGAACCACTGATTTGAAACAAAAGATTCGTAAAGCTTCGAAGCTTCATGAAGCAGTGTTTTGAAACCGCCCATCACTTGATAGTGTTAAATAAAGTCGCTATTTTTTTTAATTTTTTTTTTGGAGCACAAAAAGTATTCTTTTCACTTTATAATATTATGGTTGATCCACTGTACTCACATGAACTGTTTTAAATAAGTTTTTAGTAGCTTTCTGGGCATTAAATTGTTGGCAATAGAGGCCTCACTGAGCCATTGGATTTTATCAAAAATATCTTAATTTGTGTTCTGAAGATGAATGAAGATCTTACAGATGTGGAACAACATGAGGGTGAGTAATTAATGACAGAATCTTCATTTTTGGGTGAAATAACCCTTTAAAGGGATAGTTCAAAATGTTGACATTTTGTCATCATTGACATCCTTTATTCTGTTTGAGTCTGGTAAGATCTACTTTTATATGTGGAAAATAAAATAAAATAAAATACTACTTTATAAAACATTTTATATATTATATAATACAAATTACAGAACATATTCCAAAAAATATTCCTTTAATTCAAAAAAAAAAAAACAAAAACAGCTGAGTATGAGAGGGATGGAGATGGAGAGTTGATCAGATTATATGTCTGAACTCATGTGTGGTTTCTCTGTTTGACCTCGCTCGGTTGATGATCTCTCCCTGATTAAAGCGATGACTGCAGTCTTCAGCAAGAGCCGCCGTGTCACCTTGCTGCTGTAATTAACATTATCAGTCCTTTCATTTGCGTCTATTACAATGACATATCTGCGTGTGTGAAATTCAATGACATGGCCGTGCGTGTGCATTTTTTAAATTGGCTTTGATTATGATACTATTTTCAAACATACTTTATTTTTAAATATGTAGATATTTAATTCAATTCTTATATATTTGAATGAACAAACACATATCTGGTCAGGTATATAGTCCTGAAAACGCATTCTTTTTCAGCATGAACCTAATTGAAATAATAGTTTCAGAACAATGCAAGTGTCGCAGTTCTATTTCTCTCCAATCAAGCCAGAAAGTAGGTTGATAATGGACCCACACCAACATGTTTCTGAGAATATGAGAATGTTAATGTTTCTCACAGCTGTAACTATAGTGCAGGTTGTATAAATTCCCCTGGTTGGCATGTCGGCATTGAATGTTCTCTATAAAGACTCACATTCACATTCTCTCTTTGTTTGCGCTGTCTGGGTGTTGTCATAGCAGGTGTGTGTTTAATGTATTTTTCAGTGGCCACACGACTGTGATTAGCATAGCTCAGCTAATTAAATCTCTGAGAGGGTCTTAATCCAAGATTGCCGTGATGTTTTTTTGTTCCCCGCGGAAACAAGAAAATTCTTACTTGGCTCATAAGAACAAGTTTTTTATTTTAGTAGCCTATTTTTTTGACCTATTTATCATTTGCATTATGAATGAAAACAGCAGTATCTTTGTTTTTGTTTTCTATCTATGTATCTGTCACACCAAAAGTGAAATGAATAAGCCTCAGGCTGAATGAAATGTAAATACAGAGCAGTAGAGGGCGCAGCTCAAATAAACCTGCCAGCTGTGCTGCCATTCTGGATTGCAGAAGAAGAAAGTTCAACTCTCTAACTTAAACTCTCTCTCTCTTACTAACTCTCTTAAAAAAATGTTTAACTAAAGTAATTTTTGCTTATTCGTATGGTTGAATTGGATCTTAAAGGTGTCCTAGAATCAAAATTTGAATTTACCTTGGCATAGTTGAATAACAAGAGTTCAGAACATGGAAATGACATACAGTGAGTCTCAAACACCGTTGTTTCCTCCTTCTTATATAAATCTCATTTGTTTAAAAGACCTCCGAAGAACAGGCGAATCTCAACATAACACCGACTGTTACGTAACAGTCGGGATCATTAATATGTATGACCCCAATATTTGCATATGCCAGCCCATGTTCAAGGCATTACACAAGGGCAGGACGTCTGGATGTGCACAGCTGAATCATCAGACTAGGTAAGCAAGCAAGGACAATAGCGAAAAATGGCAGATGGAGCGATAATAACTGACATGATCCATGATATCATGATATTTTTAGTGATATTTGTGAATTGTCTTTCTAAATGTTTCGTTAGCATGTTGCTAATGTACTGGTAAATGTGGTTAAAGTTACCATCGTTTCTTACTGTATTCACGGAGACAAAACTGTCGTTATTTTCATTTTTAAACACTTGCAGTCTGTATAATTCATAAACACAACTTCATTCTTTATAAATCTCTCCAACAGTGTGTAATGTTAGCTTTAGCCACGGAGCACTATCAAACTCATTCAGAATCAAACATAAACATCCATCCAAATAAATACCATACTTACACGATTAGACATGCTGCATGACGAACACTTTGTAAAGATCCATTTTGAGGGTTATATTAGCTGTGTGAACTTTGTTTATGCTGTTTAAGGCAAGCGCGAGCTCCGTGGGCGGGGAGCACGAGATTTAAAGGGGCCGCGCAGCCTGAATCGGCACATATTTAATGATGCCCCAAAATAGGCAATTAAAAAATGAATTAAAAAAATCTATGGGGTATTTCGAGCTGAAACTTCACAGACACATTCAGGGGACACCTTAGACTTATATTACATCTTTTAAAAAGATGTTCTACGGCACCTTTAAAAGGTAGGGCTGGGACTATACATAAATTCTCAATTCGTGATACAAAGAATCTGAAACGATTCTGATATTTTTCGATGTATCGCAATTCTCTCTCGAATCGATTCTGAGCTTAGTTTTTAACCGTAGATGGTACTGCGTGCTTTGGAAACACCCCGTACTCTGCTTGCTTCCAGTTCCTTTACACACACCACTTAAACATAAAATAATTCTTAAAGTTTGAAAAGGTTGAAACGAATTACAAGGGTGTTCGCAGTGGGCTGTGTTTACATTAATCTTGCGTCATAAAAGCATTCTGAGCCGAGTTGAAAGTATATTTAACAACGTAAATGACTCAGCCGAACACACGATCAGGGTTGCCAGGTGTTCAAAACAAAACCGCCCAATTGATTAGGGCCCTATAAAATCCGTTTTATTTTTTCCCAAATTCCGTTTTAATTTTTCTGAATTCCGTTTTTTTCCATTTTATTTATTTTTTGGCTCTATTTTAATGGTTAAATAAATTTTAGTAATCAAAAAGCATGTCTAATTTATTGAAATAATGAATCTTTTTTAATAAATTTAATAAAATAATTTTTTTTTTTTTTTTTTAGGGCCCTACGTTTTATTCTTTCCCCTCAAATTTTATTTTTACCAAATTCTATTTTCTGCATTCCATTTTAATGGTTTAATTCCATTTTAATAATCAAAAAGCATGTCTAATTAATTGAATTCTTAAAAACAACAATATTAATTAATTAAAAAATATATTTTTATGATTTTTTTTTTATCTTCAGAAGTTCTGTTGTGCATTTAAATTTTTCTGGCAATCAAATGAACGCATACCATTTAATTTATCTTTTAATCATGAAATTAAACTTTTTTTGTCAAAATGTGCTGCACAACAGAGCTTTACTGTTAAAATTAAAACATGGAAGAAACACTGAGATCATTGTTTAAAATATATTTTAATAATTTATTATTAAATTAATTTATCTAAATTCTACTCTACAACAGTAATATGTTTCTGTCAAGTTAAATCAAACTTTTATTTTGACGGTTTGCCTAGAGCTTTGAGTTTCTCTGTGTTTATGATGGTAGTTTTCTCAAACGAAGCGACTAATGAAGTGACTTTCAGAGCAGCTCTGGAGATGAATTCGTGCGTTCATATAGTGAGGCAACAGAGGACAAAAACACTGCGTGCGCGCGCCCGCGCGATTGTGTGTGAGGTAAATGAAACTGCGCTTCCGCATCATTCATTTCAGAGGCACACAGGCATGCAGGATTCATGTTTAAATAGTCTTTTTGCGGTTTAATATTCAGTCACTAGTCTATATCGCGATTTAATTTACGTGTACTGACCTGCTTTTAATTCATTCATCAAAAATTTGACAAATTCCGTGACATTCCGCGTTATATAGTAAATTCCGTTTTTATGACTGGATTCAGCGATTACGTCCGCGATTCCGTGATCGCGGAAATTATAGGGCCCTAATTGATACTCAAAACTAGCACAAAACTAGCCCAATCGGGGGGTGGGGTGAGGTCCCCCAGGTTCCAGGGGGTAAAATCCGCCTTTCACCTGGTAAAATTTGGTCATGGTAAAATATCACGTTATTGCGGTTGCTTCAACCCACGGACATGAAAAACAACCCACGGAAATACTGTAAAAGTAGCCCAATTCCACAAGAAAACCATGGACTTGGCAACACTGCGCAGGATCACTCTCCAGCACTCTTCTTCGTGAGCATTTGAGTGTGCGGTTAAAAACTAGTTAAATCTGCTGTTAAAACTAAGCTCAGAATCGATTTGAAAGAGAAAATATCAGAATAGATCCAGAATCACTGTATCACACATTGAGAATCAATGTATTGCCCTAGCCCTATTAAAAAGACAGCAGCAGAGACATTGATTAACAAAGTGAGTATTAATCAATGTTTTTGAGAAACAAAATGAGCCTATAATCCCCTTAATATACAAAGGAGGACGCACACAAAGGAGAAATGTTTGAAATATTCAGCTGTAATGTATAGTTAATGAAACCTTGGCTGCGACACTCAGCCAATGGCCAGGAAACTCAGAGCTTTGTGTTCTTGTGTCAGACTGTTGACTCTAAAGACCTCCATATCCTGAGGCTACAGTGCCGATTTCTGACACAAGCACAGATGACCCTTTCTGGCTGACAGAGACGCTGACAATCTGTATTGACAAACCTGCCATGTTGGCGTAAAACCAGGATGAAATGCAACACGGTTGTTGCCTGCTGGCACGGAGCTTGGGCAACAGCGGGTGTGAGGGGAAAGAAAACATATACATATTCATTCATTTTTGAAGAACACACATAAAAGAAACACACACACGCAAGTGTATTCGGGGAAGGGTGGATGATTTCGGAACAGTGAGCAAACATAGCCAGAGGATTGCATTAATATTTAAAGTTATTTAATAAAATGTCCTCTCGCGCAGTTGGAAGAGGATACTTGGACCGGTTCTCCGCTTTCCGAGACCCCCTGTCCTCACAACCCACACTAAACATGTCCAGGAATGACTGATGGGAGTTATCTGCATTGGGCAAGTGTTTAAAATATGCATTTTACACTAGCAGCCTTGGGAGGAGATGGGACGCACAGTGAGGATATCATTAAAACGTATAAATAACGGGAAAAAGACGAGCACCTTCGCTCAATCACACTAACGGCCTGGCGGTATCGTGGATATCTTCAAGGCTCATTGCCCAGGGCGCCCATCGTGAGCCCATGAAGACTATAGCGGAAGATTGAGAAGCGTACGGACAGTGTATGTCCTAAAGACATGATCTGTTTTCCTTATGTATAACGCTCTCGGGAGCGTAACTCATTTAAGGGTACAAGGTCTGAGACATTCATTTTGATCGTAGTACAGGGATTTCGCTTGTAGCAAGAGGCAACTGGCATGCGGACGAGTGCGAAAGGAGAAAACTTTTTCAAACTTTGAGGGGGAGTGCAAGGTTCTTCAGCATAACACAAATTCAACAGGTCAAACCTTGTAGCTCGACTTGTTTTCTTGAAGGTTTTTGTCTAATTCATCTGGAAAGAAGTGGTCGCTGCTACACAAGGACATGCAGAGTAAAATGAACTTTTAGCACCAATGCTTTTCAGTCTAAACCTTTAAAAACACGCACACTTCCTCAACCATACTCATTCAAACTGTCTTTGACGCGGTTAAATGATAAGCTAGCGGTGACATTTACTATCATCACACAAATGGGCCTTTCTACAAAACAGATGACATTTGTGTCTCTCATATACATAAAAAGAGTGCACAAATAGTCGTTTAAAAAATGTATGTGTTAATAAATCACTTGTTTTATTCATAATAATATAAATGATAAATAATTTATGTAATTATTTAGCTCAAGATGGCTAAATATAAAGTAAATAAATAAACAAAAAAATAATATAATTTAAACTAAAATTTTATAATTATATTTGGCTACATATAAAGGTATTTTAAAGATTTTGAAGTGTAAAAAGGTCATTCGGTCCAAAGGCCGCCCAAATGCCAATACAGCCACTTCATTTGTGATTAAAATATCTTAAAATGTAATAAATGAATATATTTTTTATTCTGGCATGATTTTATAACATTATATATCAACATAGTGCAAAATGGTATTAAAATTATGTGTAGAAGTCGTTGCTTTGTTATAAGACATGCGATCAATATCATGTGACAGGATGTGACATCATTCAGACACCTGCAAAGGGTCAGTCTGTTAGCATTGTTTGAAAATATCATTCGGTATAACCAAAAGTGTCATTCAGTAAAAACGAAATTTTGGTTAAACCAAATGACTTTTTTGGTGACAAATTTTGTCCATCTTGTAAAAAATGACAAAAGCAGTGTTAACTGATTATAAAAACCACATAATCTCATTGTTAACACTTAATAAAACTTCAAAATTAATTATATCTCCATTATGTTTTTTTTACACTTATTCGTCAATGACCCTTACACACACACACACACACTTCCAAAGAATTGTTGGTTTAACTTAAAAAATTAAGTTACCTGGTTGCCTTAAAATTGTGTTAATACAACAAAGGCGATTGGTTTGATCAACAGAAACTCAAAATATTATGTAATCTGAACCTCATCAATTAAAGCTGATTTGACAAAAGAAAAAAATGTGATAATTATGAAAATCATATTTTACATATATATATATATATAGAGAGAGAGAGAGAGAGAGAGAGAATTCAATATTTAAAATATATCTGATCTGACTGAATGTTTAAAATCATAAAAATATTTCATTTTTAAAATAATTTTACCAAACTGTAAAAGGCACTAGAATGACCCAACTGTTTTTGCAGCTGGAAGAGCCAATCACATTTGTCCTGTACTGCAGCCACTCCATCTGCTGCACCCATAATGCAATTCTCCTCTAATTTCCTAATGTTGCTCTAATGACCGCGCCGGGTGCAGGAAGGCTAATAGAAGGGTCGTTTGTACTAGCCCATCCTAGCGACAGAGTTTAATAAGAACCAGAGAATGCAAACTCCATTATAAATTCACCAGACAAGAATATTCTATTACAAGAGGGAAGGCCATGAAATGCTCATTACGGAGGTAAATATGCCACACAGGTTCGTGCTTAGCCTTGAGCAGCATGAGGTCATGGGTAGCGTCGCACATCCAAAGAGTCGACATTATGAACAGAAATTCAGGTGCTTTAGTATATATAAAGTAGGATGTAAAGTTGTGAGCAAAAAATAACTTCATTTTTCATGCTGTGTTGACTATTAATATTTATACTGTTTAGCATAAATAGCTCTTACAACTCACTTTTTTAAGCAGATCAGCAGTGCACTCATTAGCAAAAGAGTGAGTCATACTTTCTGAAGATGTTTTCACTCTTGAATCGCAGCGCTTTTCAGTCGCTCTTCAAAAGAGGGGTTTCCTTTAGATATGCTTATGTATGCTGGATTTTAGATCATTGGCATAAAGCCCTGGCACAGAGCAGAGGAAGCCCCTCTACACCAGAATCTGTTCATTTTACACGTGTATAAACTCAGCAGACCAATACACTTTATAGTCAAGACATAAACGCAGGAAAAAAGCAGTCTGGAATAGCTGCACACAAGTTTACAAAAAGAAAGAAACCAAATAATGACATTAAAGTTGCATGCAAAACAAAATATGTCCTATACAGAGGACATTTATTAACGCATTCTATCTCTTTAACCACAATTAAATGATACTTTTAAGTATGAAACTAAACCACCAGTAGGTGGCGGCAAATCATTGTCTTAACGAGTGAGTCATTGAATCATACAGTCAAACGAGTTGTTCTAATTCTGATTGTGCTGATTCATTCAGGGACAAAGCAAGTGATATACGCTGCGTCCGAAAATCGAATACTTCTCTACTATATAGTATTCGAAAAACAGTAGGCAAAAAGTCCCCGGATGACCTACTACTTCTGGCGAGATTCTGAAGTGTGCATTCGATGGACACTTTAATATCCCATGAGGCCACGGGAGAGGATTTATGAATGGAGGTGAAGCGACATAACTGACGCCTGTAGGTCACATGATAATGACAACATGGCGGATGTAGTATGTCAGGATTACATTCATACTACCCCATTCATACTATATAGAATGTACTTTTTTAACGGTCGTGAAGTAAGTTCAAATTCAATGTCTAAAATGTCTAAAATATAAGTCACCGAATATTAACTTCTTGTTTTTTGAACTGTTGTATTTGCAAATGTGCTGATATTCGGGAAAACAGCATTTTTGCTTGTGTGGTATTGCTTAACTAGCATATTAAAAACAAGAACACACAAAGTGATTTTTTTTGCCCCGTATCTTGAATTTTTGGGCATTTTTATTAATTTTGGTGGCATTTTTGCTTCAAGCCCCCGTTCATTTTATACTTTATTGTGTGCTTGGCATGATGGTGGGGAGTTCAAGTACTCTTGAACTCGAGAGTTACTCAAGTTATCTCTCTCTCCCACACACACACCCCCCACCCCAAAAAATAAAATTAAATAAACTATCGCAATGACATATAAAATATATAAAATGAACTGTGGGTTCAAAAGTGTTTCACACGGGTTGAAAAGACACCCCCTCTGCCCCAAAATGCAACTGGTCTAGTTTTAGGAGTGATTGGGCGAGTTTTGATTAGCAATTGGATTGTTTTTGTTATGCAGACCTGGCAACCCTGGGTGTAGTTCTGCCATATTGAGACTGTTGTAGTTCTTCCAGAATTATGAGAACAGTGACTGAACGAAAGTGTAGAAAGTATGAACTCTCCAGAGCTGCCTCCTGGAGCATACCAATACCCTTCGCTTATTCAGGTTTTCAGTTTCATTCCATTCTGGAATGATGGAATGATTTAAAGGGGAGCATCCTGAATCGTTGCATTTATAATGATGCCCCAAAATAGGCAGTTAAAAAAATTAATTAAAAAAAATCTATGGGGTATTTTGAGCTGAAAGTTCACAGACACATTCAGGGGACACCTTAGACTTATATTACATCTTGTGAAAAAGCATTCTAGGGCACTTTTATTGACCCTGAATTCTAACATACTAAACCAGCAGAAATGTTCTCAATGGGTCTTACTTGTGAAACAAAAAACCCAAATTATTTAAAACATCAGCAGGATCCTTAATAAACATACTATTTTAACATTCATGAGGCCTTTGTGAGTAACAGGAAGTGATGAGACTTGACTTTATTTCATTTAAAGATGTCTGTAGGACATTGCTGGAAATTGCTTTGAATGCATGTGACTATCTCTTCTATACTCAATTGAAATTTTGCTCAGCAAAAACTCATTATATAGTAGTACATGCTTGAGAAAGGCAAATGAAATTTCAGAGAGATTATTTAGGGTAGGCAGTCCAGCAGACATCCTTGCCATTTGTTCATTTAACCTTAATTAAAAGCAAAGAACAGGCAACAATACCTCAGATTCTTAAAGAGGTCTCCACTGTTTCCATTCCCCAAGAGACGGAGAAAAATTTGAAAAAGTTTTTCTGTTGTGGGCACTATTGTTGAAGTTGAATGAAATCCATCTCTCAACCAAATCCTGAAACATTAACTTTTGAAGACCTTCAGCTTGTGTTCATAATGCATATAGAGTTCACCATTTAACACTCATTATATCATTGGTCAAGGGTTTTTTAATGCCACGGCCCCCCACATATGAGGATCCACCTGAGGGACCATGTCTTGAACATTGGGGGGACCAATTTTTTATAAAGCATTTTATAAAAGAAATTATACGTCTAATTCTAGTTGGGAAATAATCATTTTGCACTATTTGCCAATATATTTGCATTACAGTTTGCACACAAACTTTTATTTTTATGCCTAGAACATTTCTTATCTCATCACAATCAGTTAGGAATTACATGAATCACATAAATGCATTTTTTCAATTCAGAACGGCCATATTTAAGAAAAAAGTCAAGTAGCTTGCATCACTGGATGTTACTATCAGTTGTTTAACATTTCTATCACAAAACCGTTGACGTATTAAATATTTCGCTCTTACCTCACTTCACACTCTTTCAGTGTTAAACTGGCGCTTCACGCTGGAATTCATGGGGGGGGGGGGGGCAATTTGGCAATTTCTATTTTTTTTTTTGAGAGGGGGGTCCATATGGTGGTGACCATTGGTGGTGAGATTGTGTTGCCTAAAAAACGAAGGTAGTTATAGATGTTAATGTAGACCTATTTATACTGTGAAAAATAATTACTAGAATTCTCTTAGATGTGTAAATCTGAAGAAAAACCACACAAAACACCCTATGGTATAGCAATTAAATAGCAATTCCCTGGCAAACTCTTAGAACACCCTAACATCGCAAGTTAAATATGGGAAAGTAGGCCTATCACTCAAAATGTAACATTTTCTGACATCAAACTGATAAAAAGATGTTTAATAATTGGCAGAGCGACAAAAGATAAGGAAAATGGCAAAGACTCGCATCTCAGGGCACTGCATGACATTAGCCAAGAACAAAACAGTTCAACTGGCGGCGGACCAACAGTCCAACATAATTTGTAGTTGCTCATGCTGCAGAGGGAAATCTTTGATTAAAACAATAAAATCTCAGTGACTGGAGCAAAAAGACACGGAATGCTTTCCTCTGAGGCTTGTTTGGACACGTTCGGAGAACTCAGACGCTTCTGATCTCGTTTCAAATTCTGGGAACTGAGGTTCTCTTTAGCGTAATATTTAAATGACAAATTGGCCCATTTGACACGATGCCACACAGTCCATCTTCTCTCATCAACATGTTTCATGGATTTTCTTTGATCTCTTCAAGCTTGTAATCACATTAGAATGCATTTAAAACCATATCGGATATTTACATATCACATTATAGTGATACAAAACATCTACTTTAAGTGGAAATTCACTGGACCTTGTTTTCTTCAGCATGGTCTCATTGTTAATACGTAGGCATCAATACATTCAAGTGCAGAACGTACACTTTTGTACATTTGATAGATACTGAAATGTACAATATGGACATATTGACAACATTTAAACGTAAACATTATTACGTATTTACAGCTAAAGAAACATATTTAAGAATTCTTTAAAGATATTTGTATAATTGACCCTTTGCCGGGAGTTTGATTGACAAGCGATCTAACCAATCATAACGCCGAATCCGCCATTTTGTCCGACAAAGCAGTCAGGAGTTAGAAGATTAACCTCGGTGGACTTGAACTTGAAAAATGGTGTGTACTGACATCTTTCTGCGTTTGAAACAACATTCCTTTCTCATGTTTATTCATGTTTATTTGATGCTATAAATTAACTAGTAGGAAGAGATGATCGGTTCGTGAGCCGCTTGAGCTGAGGTGCTACAGCGATCTGTCACGACACATTAAAGAGCCACAAAACGGTTTTTATTGTTTGATTTTCTTAAAAAATGACACAGTTTGAAAGCTGCTGTGTCTTGTCTGTTGACGTGTTGTCAGTGTCCTCTTTGCTCCGCGATGTATATTTCACTCTGTGTGCCGTGACAGCACCTTGGCTTGTCGGACAATTTTCTTTTACAATTTTAGGCTATATATACATTTTAGACGTGTAGGAAAATGACTTTTAGTAACAATCAGTGTTGCCAAAACTGTGGTTTTCCCGCGGAATTGGGCTACTTTTATACTGTTGCCGTGGATTGTTTTTCATGTCCGCGGGTTGAATCGACCCAAAATAACATGATATTTAGTCCCTGGAATGCAAATTTTACCAGGGGAGCCCCACCAAAAACGTGAATTTTACCCCCTGGAACGCGATTTTTACCATGGGACCCCCCTGAAATGCCTTTGGGCTAGTTTTGGGAGGGAGCAATTGGGAGGGTTTTGTTGTGAAAACCTGGCAACCCTGGTAACAATACATTAAAATGATATTTTGAGCCGCTAATCCCACTCCTACCTCTAAACCTGCTATAATCCTTTCTTAAAAATATGTACAGTTATAAAGAGAAAAAAATAACAGACAGCTGTAATCACAATAATTTAGTGCAAAAATTTCAAAAGTGGTACCAGTCCAAATGATGATGTGTTGCAGTCGCAGTCCTCTCTGGCAGCATAGGCTAGGCTAATCGATTCATATGAGGTAAAAAGCAGAATTCAAGTTATTAATTGCTGAAAATTGTATCCCAATCCAATCTGTAAAGGCACGCATTTCTCATTTAAACGCACATCTACCAAAACACAGCGTGTTGCAATCTGTGACGAACGCTACGCTGTCTCATGACCAATTCGCACGTATTTTATGAGGTGGCTTATTCATGCTAATTCATACAATTTGTCTAAACCCCAATGACAGGTAGGTTTACAGGCGGGGTTAGTAGGTCATTCGTATGAATTCATACAAATTTGGCAACTCATAAAATATGTACGATTTAGCAAAAAACGTACAAATTCGTATACGAGTGATTTGACGTTTGTGGTCGCTGCTGCGAATGGAGATGAAGATCGCCCAATATAGTCTTGAATTTGAGTTATTCATCACAAGCTTATGGATTTTGAAGATTGCACAAATACAATTGATTACTTTTGTGAATTTATGTTGCGTTTTTGGCATATATTATGGTTTATAAAGCATAGTACTATAAAATAAATATTAGGCTACATGATAAACAATTGTTAAATGATTACAGAAATGCTATTCATTTTAAGGGTTTAAAGTCTTGTTTAACATTATATATAACATTATAAAAACGAGTTTACAGCAGAAGTCCCAGAGCAGAACGAATCTTTATTTCCAGAGAAAAACTTTTCTTGTCGACATACATTTTCATTCATTAAAGTCGGCATGAGTTGCAACAGACTTTTTTTTCCTTATGTGACGTATATCTGAGTGAAACAGCTTCTTGAACAAGGAAAATTGTAGGACAGGACTTGATTTCGTCCACTGGGAATTGATTGGATGGTTGTGGTTTTCTATTGGTGGATCTCATGTGAGTGACAGGTTGTCCCGCCCTCGTGACAGTAAACTCGTCATCATAGAAGATGTTGCTGCAAGAGGAGGGAAGTTTTTTTGATTAAAGATTACGAAGATTATGAATTTAAAAAAATTGTGTGTGCACAGATAAGTCATTTATACTAAATACTGAAGTATTCCTTAAAAAAGCAGAGAAAAAGCATAATTATTCTGGTCTTTAAAATCAAAATTCTCTTGTGTTCAAATGACAAGCATCAACACATTGGATTTTCTTTGTCTCTTTAATTTTTTCTTCTTGAATCATTTAGCTCTTTTTATTGAATTTGGGGTCATGGAGCACTGTGACCCAAGCAAAGGCAAAAAGAAATCAGCTAAAAATAAAACACTTGATACGATTTATGTCTTTGATTGATTTGGGGCTCAGATGTGACATTTTCCTTTTATTTATTGTTTCCTGTGCCCTTGGTGCTCAAGGTCTTTCCACCCTCAAGTGAGCTCTTTTTTTTACTGCTTCTCTTAAATTGAGTAAGGCTGGGATTTGGATTGCAAAATGTGGTCCCACATCAGCACAAAGCAGCTTTTAAGCTGAGGCGGCACAGATTTGGCTTTCTTCGCATTCAGTAAATCTTCAACTCTTCTTTTATATGAGAGTTGAATAAGTTACATTTAAACTATAGGGCTGAAACCTGCTGCTATTTTGAAAGAATGATCAGAAAGAAAAATTTTTGAAGGATGATGAAACTTTTATATATGTATGTATTTGGGCTCGGTTTTTGAAAGAAGTCTCTTTTGCTCTCGAAGGATGCATTTATGTGATGAAAAATACAGTAAAATCAGTAATATTATAAAATGTTTTTACAATTTAAAACAACTGTTTTCTATTGTAGTATATTTAAAATGAAATTTATTCCTGTGATCAAAGCTGAATTTTCAGCATCATTACTCCAGTCTTCAGTGTCACATGATCCTTCAGAAATCATTGTAATATGCTGATTTGCTGCTCAAGAAGATTATTTGATAAATATAAAGTTTAAACGAACAACATTTATTTGAAATAGAATTTTTAGTAACATTATAAACGTTTTTATTGTCACACTGTAAACCTGAATAAGTTGCCAAAAAAAAAAAAAAAAATCAAAGGCAATTCAAAGTTTAAGCAGAACTGGCAGATTTTTATTTTGTACTAATCATACATTTTAAATGTTCTTAACTTGAAATGTTTGAGTACACTCATACATTTAACTTAAAATTATCATGTAACCCCAATGTAAACATATTTATTAGTGTAAAATTAGCTAGCTATAACAAGCTAATTTAGAAAATGCTAACTTGCTAATTTGCTAACATGTTAACAATAACATGGTGTGGCACTTGCTGAATGAGTACAGCAATATAAAGCATTTAACATGGTTCAACCTTAATGTTTTGAAGTGACGAGAATACTTTTTGTGCACCCCAAAAAACAAAAAACAAAATAGTGACTTTATTCAACAATATCTAGTGATGGGCGATTTCAATACACCGCTTCATGAAGCTTCGAAGCTTTACGAATCTTTTTTCGAATCAGTGGTTCGGAGCATGTTTCAAACTGCCAAAGTCACGTGATTTCAGTAAACGAGGCTTCGTTACGTCATAAGCGTTTCAATGAAATTTCAATGGTTCACCACTGGGGGGCGTGACTTTCGGACACGCTCCGAACCACTGATTCGAAACAAAAGATTCGTAAAGCTTCGAAGCTTCATGAAGCAGTATTTTGAAATCGCCCATCACTAGATATTTAATAAAGTCGTTATTTTGTTTTTGGGCGCACAAAAAGTATTCTCGTCGCTTTATAACATTAATGTTGAACCACTATAGAACTGTTTTAAATACATCTTTAGTAGCTTTCTGGACATTGAAAGTGTTAATTGTCTTTCTGGCAATGCAGGCCTCACTGAGCCATCAGATTTTATGAAAACAATCTTAATTTGTGTTCTGAAGATGAACGAAGGTCTTATGGGTGTGGAACAACATGAGGGAGAGTAATTTGTGACAGAATTTTTGGGTGAACTAACCCTTTAAATTCGTCTAAATTAAAAGAAATAAGTTAATAAAACTCAAAATATATCAGTTCTGTGAACTGAAAGAAAGTGCTAAATACTCGTAAAAGTACAGTTGACAACTAATTTGTTTATTTTTTAATTTAGTAACAGCTGAGACAAACTAATCAAAAAAAAAAAAAAAGTTTGGAAAAAAGCAATATCCTTAAAAACCTCCAAAATCAAGATTTGGCAACTCAAGCCCCAGTTTCTCAGAAGCAGTATGTCAGCCTTCAACATGATGAAGAGGTACAAAGCTCCAATAGGCCAGACAACTCGCCATCTTCATCAGCGACAGCTCAGGAATTGAACAATCTCCGAGGAAGGAAACGCTGGTCAGCATGATGTGTTCAAGTGTGGAAGTAGTTTCCGCTCTCCAGTCGAAAAGGCCTGGAGTTTGACATTAGCCCACAAATCCTGTCATTGCTAACAGATGACCAATCACAAAACTCTCCACTCGACACGAAGAGCAGACTGTATTGGAAAATAGGCGGCGGAATATTTTGCTACATGGCTGATATGGATTTTATAACGTCACGCACATTTTTCTTTTATGGGTATAAATAAACCCTCCATAAAATTGAACAAAAACACAGTGGCTGCATTTCATTCCCAGGATCATAACGTACAGTCCAGAGTCATAACTAAAGTCCAGAGGCTTTAAAAACTCGTAAATTTCAGACTTCTGTCTTTAATTTTTCCCATTTAGTGCTTAAGTGGTTCTAAGATACATTACAGTCCCGCCTGGCCACCTAAAACACTTCAGTGGAGAAACATGATGAACTGTGTTAGTTACTTTTAATTAACTAAATAGTGATGCTCCAAACGTAACTACATCTTTCATTAACATGACAGCAGATAAGCTGCTTTCAAAATTACTTTTCCAATAACAATCTACTTTTTTTCTTAATTGGTTTGCAAAATGCTGCTGTTTTTGTCATGTTTTGTCAAATGCTCTGCAAATTCTCTAAGTCAACACACACACATTGTTATTTTCTTCATTTGTTTTCATTTTAATAGGACTCTCCATATACATAATGATTTTTATACTGTACAAACTTGACATTCTATAACAGAAAACATTCTGCATTTTTACATTTTCAAATAAATAAATAAATAAATAGAAATAGTATGATTTATATGCTGTTTTCCTTATGGGGACCAAAATTTTATGCCCACAATGTCAAAAATTTAAGGTTTTGCTATCCTTGTGGGGGACATTTGGTCCCTATAATGCTGGGAATATCTGGACCACACACACACATTTTCCAAAAACTACTGTGCAAAAAAAAAAAAAAAAAAAGACAAAAACCTTGTGTGGAATCGTTTTAGGGAACAGATTAATTTGGAAGATTAAATGGTAAAGCAAAAACAATTCATTTGATTCATTTGAAACAAGAACAGAAGAAATCTGTGACGGTATAAGATTTGACGCTGTGGTAATATGTAAATATTGAATAGTAATGGGCCAAGAACAGATCCCTGGGGGACACCTTGCTTCAAATGGGCAGTAGGTGATCGAAAGTCCTGCACTGAAATGTAGAACTGTCTGTTGGAGAGACAGGAGGAAAACCAAGAAAGAGCAGAACCAGAAATACCCACATCGAAAGACGAGAAATGAGTAGATCATGGGAAACGGTTTCAAAGGTGGCACTAAGGTCAAGCAGCAAAAGTATGGAGAGAGAACCAGAGTCAAAGTTAAATGTTTGCGCAACCTGCTGTGTAGTTTTATTTAACTCGACTATTGTTTAAAAATGACTGTATTGCTTGCTTAAAATGAACCCAAAATGTGTTGGAAATTGAACATTTATTAATAAGTTTAATGAATAATAATAATAATGATAATTCAACAAACATTTAGTAAATTGCTTATTAATAAATGTTCACCTTTTGATTATTATTGTTGCCTCTAGTAATTATGGGTCTGATTTTTAATTTCCAAACCATTTTGGGTTAATTTTAAGCCAGCCATATAGTAATTTTTAAAGGTGCCCTAGAATTAAAAATTGAATTTATCTTGGCATAGTTAAATAACAAGAGTTCAGTACATGGAAATGACATACAGTGAGTCTCAAACTCCATTGTTTCCTCCTTCTTATATAAATCTCATTTGTTTAAAAGACCTCCGAAGAACAGGTGAATCTCAACATAACACCGACTGTTACATAACAGTCGGGATCATTAATATGTACGCCCCAATATTTGCATATGCCAGCTCATGTTCAAGGCATTAGACAAGGGCAGGACGTCTGGATGTGCACAGCTGAATCATCAGACTAGGTAAGCAAGCAAGAACAATAGTGAAAAATGGCAGATGGAGCAATAATAACTGACATGATCCATGATATCATGATATTTTTAGTGATATTTGTAAACTGTCTTTCTAAATGTTTCGTTAGCATGTTGCTAATGTACTGTTAAATGTGGTTAAAGTTACCATCGTTTCTTACTGTATTCACGGAGACAAGAGTCGTCACTATTTTCATTATTAAACACTTGCAGTCTGCGTAAACACATCTTCATTCTTTATAAATCTCTCCAACAGTGTGTAATGTTAGCTTTAGCCATGGAGCACTATCAAACTCATTCAGAATCAAATGTAAACATCCAAATAAATACCATACTTACGTGATTAGACATGCTGCATGACGAACACTTTGTAAAGATCCATTTTGAGGGTTATATTAGCTGTGTGAACTTTGTTTATGCTGTTTAAGACAAGCGTGAGCTCCGTGGGCGGGGACCGCGAGCATTTAAAGGGGCAGCAGCCTAAATCGGCTCATATTTAATGATGCCCCAAAACAGGCAATTAAAAAAATTAATAAAAAAAATCTATGGGGTATTTTGAGCTGAAACTTCACAGACACATTCAGGGGACACCTTAGACTTATATTACATATTTTAAAAAGACGTTCTACAGCACCTTTAAACAATAGTTGGGTTAAATAAACCTACCCAGAACTTTGGGTAAACATTTCACCCAATCGCTGGGTTTGTCCATTTTCAACCCAACATGGGTTGTTTTTAACCCAGCATTTTTTAGAGTGTAACATGAGTTACATAATCAGATTACTTTTTTTCAAGCATTTATACAAAGTAATATACAAAATATCTGAGTTTACCTTCTAGTTGTTCCAAACCTGCATGAATTTCTTTAAAAAAAAAAAAAAAAATAGTTTGAAAATAGTTTGCCACACTATAACCTGCTAATAAAAGTAGTTAGCAACAATGAAGCCATTTAAGGGGGCAATATCTTTAAATATGTATGTATTTTATACAAGTAAGATAATATATACTGAATTTTTTTGTAAAATAAATCACACCTGAATATCAGTCACAGAGTTGAAATTGCATTGTTAAAGGGATATTGTTCACCCATTTATTCATCCTCAAGTTGTTCCTAACCTGTATGAAATTATTTGTTCTGCTGAACACAAAAGATGATATTTTGAAGAATGTTGGTAACCAAACAGTTTCTGGTCCCCATTGACTTCCATAGTATTTTTTTTCCATATCTGGGACCCGTCAACCCGTTAGCTGTTTGGTTTACAAAAAAAAAAAAAAAAAAAAAAAAAAAACAGTATATATTATCTTACTTGTATAAAATATATACATATTTAAAGATACTGCCCCCTTAAAGGTGCTAAAGAGGATGTTTTGTTTTATACATTTTTGCAATATTACTTGAAACTGTCTTTACTAACTGATAAAAGACTATTTATTAGGTGCACTGAAAGTAATAATATTAATATACATCATCTGTGCACGAGGTAGGGCCTTAAAAACATCAGCCAATCGTTTACGCGATCACCGCGTAAACGATTGGCCCTCTGGCTTGTCAATCACTGCCATGATGTTCCTTGTGAGAGACCAGCGCGGCTGCGCGCTCCAGTAACTTTCCACACTCCACAGGCGCTGCATGCAATGTTTTTGTCAGGAGACAGGAGTAACAACTGCAGATTATGAATTACCTGCGGTGAGTACGACATAATGAATCCACTAACACAACACAGCGAATGCCGGTGGTAAACACTCGTGTTCCAATACTCGTGCGCGAGTTTTGGGAGGCGTTCCTGTGAAGGAGGGGGGTTGTTCTTACGCATGCGCTCATTTCAAAAACTCAGTAACAGTCTTTGGATTCTCAGTCGACGAAAAAATCCTCTCTATCACCTTTAAATGGCTTCAGTGTTGCTAACTACTTTTATTAGCAGCTTATAGTATGGCAAACTATTTTATCTAAAGGGTAGGTTAACCCTAGTTTAACTAAGCTAAAAGTATCTGCTTAAAGGGTTAGTTCACCCAAAAATGAAAATTCTGTCATTTATCACTCACCCTCATGTCATTCAACACCCGTAAGAAATTTGTTCATCTTCGAAACACAAATTAAGATATTTTTGATAAAATCCGATGGCTCAGTGAGGCCTGCATTGCCAGCAAGATAATTAACACTTTCAGATGCCCGGAAAGCTACTAAAGACATATTTAAAACATTCATGTGACTACAGTGGTTTAAACCTTAATGTTATGAAGCGACTTTTTGTGCGCCAAAAAAAAAACTTTATTCAACAATATATGATGGGCGATTTCAAAACACTGAAGCTTTGAAGCTTTACAAATATTATGTTTTGAATCAGTGGTTCGGAGTGTGTATCAAACTGCCAAAGTCACACCCCCCAGTGGTGAACCATTGAAATTTCGAAACAATTATGACGTAACAAAGCCTCGTTTACTGAAATCACGTGACTTTGGCAGTTTGATACGCGCTCCGAACCACTGATTCTAAACAAAAGATTTGTAAAGCTTCGAAGCTTCATGAAGCCGTGTTTTGAAATCACCCATCACTAGATATTGTTGAATAAAGTCATTATTTTGTTTTTTTGTCACTTCATAACATTAAGGTTGAACCACTGTAGTCACATGAACTGTTTTAAATATGTCTTTAGTAGCTTTCTGGACATTGAAAGTGTTGATTATCGGATTTCATTAAAAATGTCTTAATTCGTGTTCCGAAGATAAACAAATTTCTTACGGGTGTTGAACAGAGGGGTGAGTAATTAATGACAGAAATTTCATTTTTGGGTGAACTAACCCTTTAATGAATCAATGTAACTGTGTAGCTTAGCAAACTAATGTAGCTTCCCTGACACTCTTCCACGGGCATAGCTTGTAGTCCTAGAGAAATGGGAATGGGGAAGCCTTCGGCACTAAATTGAGGTTAACACGGTTATAGACTTATTAACTGAACTCTACTTCTGCCAAGATAGCAGGATTTTCCGAGATTCTCTCTCACTCTCCCTTTTTTATCAGTACAGGAAGTGGTCCTATTTTTATTTCTGCCCAGGTTAATACCTCAGGTCATTCGCTTCTCAACAGAAGCTACGGAACGGCCAAGGGTAAGCCTTGAAATATCAGAGCGTGTGGCTCCATTACTTAGTTCAGATAATACATCTTTGTATTTCACAAATCCAGAGCTCACTTTCCACCTAGTATGCAGTCCAAGTCATACACAAAGATAACAGGCACAAAGTAAATGGGTCCCCACGCTGTGGATTTTTTATTGGCCCTCTTTCCCGGAGCCCGTCGTATCTTTCTCAACTCATCCGAGCACTACGCCGTATGCAAGTGCTACCCTCCTCAATAGGGATAAAAGTCACCTTCCCCAAATCTCATTGAAGGAAAAGTCACGCTGGAAATAAAAGCTACAATCTATTCTGCCGGCACACTGGGTTCAAGCTCAGATAGGAGTGGGACCCTCTTCTTTTCAGCTCCCTGCAGTCAGCAGGATAGAGGGATGAGAAAGATGAGGGGGGAAAGGATGAAAGAGCTGAAGCAGTCAGGGAATTATACTTCTTTTTCCTGGGTTTACAAGAGAGGGTTGTATCCGGACTATGGCATCTCTTTCTTTCTTAGTTTCCGTGTTATTTATTTTATTTTATTTTTTAAAGAAAAGCAGTCAAAGTTTTTTTTTTTTTTTTTTAGATCACTATTCAAAAGAACAATTCACATTTGGAGTTCGGAACAAGCTCTCAAGTAGATATCAATGCAGAATGATAGATGTGCTGTTAACTCTAAGGGTTTGCCAAATGACTTTGTCCTTTAAGTAAGTAGCACCCCATAATTTGGCATTCACAAAGAAAAGCCCCAAAAGTGGAGTCTGGCTCTGAACTGTGTATCCTGATGAGCGGCCCGGAGAGTTCTGAGAATTATGGGAAATAATGATCTGCTGAACCCAAGATAAGAATCTTAAAACTCTGGGTCAGGACTATGTGGTTTAACAACATTCTCATTAACCAGGCCTAATTTGTTGTAATATTAGTTACTGATTTATCCGCCGTTGCATTCTGTTCCCCCATGTTTCTTATATGAAGTTCTACACTGTTAGAAGGTTCTGTATAAAACCTTCTGGTGCTTATTTCAATTAAATGAATGAACTATATTTTAGTTTGATGTTTTTTGTGTAAAATTATTTATTTTTAGGGGATTTTATGGTACTAAACTGTAAAAAATGACTGTGATTTTAACGGTAAAATACTGTAAAACTGCTACGGTGAAAAACAGTTAATTGGTTTACAGAAAGTTTCTGTACTATATATGGTGAATAACTGTAATAGATCTAATGGTACGTTTAATGTAATTTTACAGTAAAATAGTTAAATTTACAGTTTTTTGTGTGTGAAAAATAAGAAGTCATTGTATAATTTACAGGGGAAAACGTAAATTGACATTCCCACAATTCCCGTCGTGAAAAAACAAATATTAGTACTTCAATAGATTGGTAAATTAACATTGTATCAGTTAATGAAATACGATTTTCTATCATAAATTTAATGGTATTTTTTTTTTTTACAGTAGGGTTAGGGTTAGACAATTTACAAATATCACTAAAAATATCATGTTATCATGGATCATGTCAGTTATTATCGCTCCATCTGCCATTTTTCGCTATTGTTCTTGCTTGCTTACCTAGTCTGATGATTCAGCTGTGCACAGATCCAGACGTTAATACTGGCTGCCCTTGTGTAATGCCTTGATCATGGGCTGGCATATGCAAATATTGGGGTCATACATATTAATGATCCCGACTGTTACGTAACAGTCGGTGTTATGTTGAGATTCGCCTGTTCTTCTGAGGTCTTTTAAACAAATGAGATTTACATAAGAAGGAGGAAACAACGGTGTTTGAGACTCACTGTATGTCATTTCCATGTACTGAACTCTTGTTATTTAACTATTCCGAGGTAAATTCAATTTTCAATTCGTTGGCACCTTTAAATTATACGGTTTTGAACTGTAAAATAGACAGTAAACCTAAAACGTTGCTACCGTATTTTTATGGTAAAGTTCTGGCAACCACAGCTGCCATTTTTTTTTTACCATAAATTTTATGGAAATTTTTTTATAGGGTAAATTATATTTATGCAGTAGTTATAATCCATTTATTACTTAACCATTTTTTGAGCACTTTTTTCCAACTTAAACTATAAGTTTAAGTATAACTATAATAAATCTTGAATGCTTTGGAGCACAGACTTAAGTTTGTTCTCTTTTTAAAGAAGACACTTGGCTGATGTGAAAAAAAATTATTAAAAAAGTTAACTAAAACGTTTTAGAAGATTAAGTTGATGCAAAAATATACCATTTTCAATTTTCATATATATATATATATATATATATATATATATATATATATATATATATATATATAAATAGAAAATTAAAATAGTATATTTTTGCATCAACTTAATCTTCTAAAACGTTTTAAAAAAATTTCTAATTTTTTTTTTTCCAAAAACATATTTGACTCTAAAAAATATAAATCTAAACAAGTGAGTTCCAAAAAAAAAAAAAAAAAAAATTGGATGCAGTACCAAACATTTCCACTAGATGAAATTGTTTTCCATTCATTTCCAATGCCACCATTTTTGACCATTTTTTTCTTGTGTGTTCACATAGCAAGTCAAAACCTTTACCAAGTTTCGTAACATTTTTGATAAAGTAAAAAATTCTAAAAATAAATAAATAAATGAATAAATAAAAAAGTAAAAGTTTTCTCCATATATAGAAGGGTTTTAGCATAAAGGTACTTAAAAAGTCAAGAACCCTAGGGTTCTATATAGAATCCAAATGATTTTTTCTATAAAAATCCATTTCCATACATCATTTTTTTAAAAAGAAGAATTATGTTAAAATGTGAGTATCAAATATGATACATCAAGCTTTTGAGTAACGTTTATTCGTATCTTTCAATCATCACTGTATTGCATTATATGTTTTGATTACAGAGCTTTGATCATAAAATTGCTTATTTTTGATCAATTTGGGCCTCTGAATGTCTTTTCTTCCTCAAGTATGAGCTCCATATTCTCCTATCATATCTCTATCATATTATCCTATCCTATCATATATAAGCCATTACAGAATGATGTAACAAAGAAGATACTCAACAAAAACTGCAAACTTTTTTTTTTTTTTTAAATATATATATGAATCCGCTGTGCTGAAAATCAATGCAGGAATCAATGATACAGGGAAGCTTCTACCTTATATTCATTTTAAAAATGAATTAAATCAGAAAATCAGTATTTTAACCAACTCTGATGAAATCTTAATATAGCTTATATGCATAGTTAAGTTGAAGTACAAATACAACGTATAAAAGATGGCCAGTCTCTCTCTGATTTTCAATAATAAATTCCAGTCATGTGCTGATTTAAACAACAGCAAGAATAGTGCTCTGCTTGACCATTGTTTCCATGGGAACAGCTGTCCGTGTGATGGCTGATCGATGGACGTAGTTATTTGAGGCCTGATTCACCACATAACATCAGCTTAACTCTCTTTTATGTCACTTTCGATTGGCAGACAATGGCATTACAGTGGAGATGGCAGAGATAAGCTCATTATGAGGTGAACGCCGCTGACTCGAAGCACGCACTCATCGAGGACTTCTAGTTCTGTTGATCCGAGGTGTCGGACGACAGTGCAGGGAGCCGAATGTAGGTGGACTAAAACGAAAAGTGCAAAATGAGGGATGATGCAACAGATGATAACATTGACGCAAGAGAGATCAAACATTCATCTGAAGGTTTTGAGGGTGTTTCGTGCAAATTGGTTGCGGCCTGAGTGCTGTAAGATGTAGAATACTGCCCAAAAAAAGAAAAAAGAAAAAATAAATAGCCTACTTTTTGTCTTGCTTTTCAATACAAATCGAAACCTCCTTAAACAAGATTTAATTGTTTTAATTAACATTTAACCAAGAGAAGAAAAACAGCATTAGATAGAACAACTGTGCCATTTTTGCTTGCTGTATTGTACAAATCTTGTTTAATACCTACAATATACTTTACCTACAACCAAAAGCACTGAAATAGCACTGTGCCACATTTGAAATGATAATTTTTCTTAAAGGGGATCTATAATGCCCCTTTTACAAGATGTAATATAAGTCTCTGGTGTCCCCAGAATGTATCTGTGAAGTTTCAGCTCAAAATACCCCACAGATCATTTATTATAGCTTGTCAAATTTGCCCCTATTTGGGTGAGCAAAAACATGCCATTTTTGTGTCTTTCCCTTTAAATGCAAATGAGCTGCTGCTCCCGGCCCCCTTTCCAGAAGAGGGCGGAGCTTTAACAGCTCGCACTTCAGTTGCTCAAGAACAATAAAGCTGGAGAATCTCACGCAGCCAAAATGAGGATTGTCAGTAACAGTGTTCAGCCTTACATTGTTCAAACCGGAGTCGGACACTGATGGACTCAGGAAGAAGTTACAACTTTTAGAATGAAACTGGACGTTTCTGAATGGTTAGTGGATAAATCTTTTGTGCAAATCCAGCGTTGAATTGACCCTCATTTGTGAAGCAGCCCGACGTAAAATTATGGCATGGTAACAACACTCATCCCAACATGGCCTCGCCCCCTTTGTTGCGTGTTCCCGGGGGCAGGGTTTTATGTAAATTTTAGAGTTAGTGATGTCACCAACCCGGGAAGAAGCTTGTTGTAGTCCCAACCAGCCATTTGTTGTAGTCCTTAAACAGCGACTTCGTTAAAAGAAAGTATCTCCCTTTGCATTGAACTTTGAATGCCGTAAATTTGCAGATGTTGTTTATGCTCAAACAGCAACATTACACACTAACTAAAGTTAAAACAGTGAAACAGGTAAAGTAAATATAATGAATATATAAACTAATATAGTGTATATATTCAGTGAAATGCTCCCCTCTAGAGTTTATTTCTCTACTGAACTAACATGCTGTGGACACTAAATGACTTACCTGAGGTAAATGTAATGCTAAGCGAGATGATATTCTCAAGCTGTTTTATTGATGTCTTTCCGCGGTTGAAACACTGGTTGAGAGATTGCGCATATCTAGATCACCTGTTCTTCTTCTTCTGCGCTTTTTCCTGTTGTGGCGGTTAGCAAACAGTGTTGCATTACCGCGTGCGCCTCCTTCTGTATTGGAGTGTGGTTCACCTGTAACAGATTGTATTCACCATCTGACTGCATGAACTGAACCTTGATGTCTGTACTGTATGGTTCGAGATGAATACATGTACCCCTATATATATATATATATATATATATATATATATATATATATATATATATATGTGTGTGTACATACATAGAAAAATACTAGTTAAGAAAACGCTTTTTGCAGGTAGGTAGAAAATGTTAGTTATTTTGTTCATTAAAGCAGCTCCCGCTTATCTCACAGTGATGCGCATTTGTCACTCAGTCATTATTAGGGTAATTGTAACCATGGCAGCAATTCTGGGATGCAGGAGTGATCTCTGACCTTCATATTTCCACGTCTTCCTCACCGATCCTCTCTCCCGGCGGCTCGCTCCGCTCTTGTCTGTCCTTCTGTCACCGCCGGATTGTTCTTTCACTGACCGCATTTCCTGCCTTGCTCATTTATCCAGAAAATGTGGCTGATTGTCTCACTCTCCCCACTGACACTGATTACATGCACAAACAATGTGTTTACCGAATTCTCCCCGTAACGAGGCGAAGCTAAGTACAATATTGTCGGTCTAATGAGCTCGTAAACGCAATATGCTGGCATTCTGTGACAATCAGCAGGCTGGCCTGTAATTGATGAATAGACCTGTAATTTTACAACGAGGCGGGAAGAACTTTTAGATGAGTACAAAGGAGGAAATTAACCAATAGAGATTGCTCAGACACACAAACAGTCACCCAAAAGCATGAATATGTGAAATGAACGCCTCTGTATTTAGACTACACTATTAATTGTTCTGGATTGTGGTGATTTGGTGTGAGAGGGGTAATTAGACAATGCACCACAACAACAGTGGGAGGAGTACAGCAGCATCGTGTTGATCAAGACAAGTCAATGTTAAGCGGGTCACATTTTTCCACTTACAGTGTTAGAGGACCTATTATGCTTTTTTACATTTTCATCTTTCTTCAGTGTTTGATGTTGCTGTTTGAGCATGAAAAAAGAGTCTGCAAAGTTACAAAGCACAAATTATCTCTAAAGGGAGTTATTCTCTATATCTATATAGCACTGTTTCTGAACTCCCTCGCTGCATCCAAAATCATATACTTCCCTATATAGTATGCGAAAAACAGCATGCCAACGTGTATCAAACTGCCAAAGTCACGTGATTTCAGTAAACGAGGCTTCGTTACGTCATAAGTGTTTCGAAACTTTTTGAAATTTCAATGGTTCACGTGACTTTGGCACTGATTCGAAACAAAAGATTCATAAAGCTTCATGAAGCAGTGTTTTGAAATCGCCCATCACGAGATATTGTTGAATAAAGTTATTTTGGGGTTTTTTTGGTGCACAAAAAGTATTCTTCGTGCTTCATAACATTAAGGATAAACCACTGTAGTCACATGAACGGTTTTAAATACATCTTAGTACCTTTCTGGGTATTTGAAAGTGTTTATTATCTTGCTGTCAATGGAGGAATCACTGAGCCATCAGATCTTAATTTGTGTTCTGAAGATGAACGAAGGTCTTACGGGTGTGGAACGACATGAGGGAGAGTAAAATTTTCATTTTTTGGTGAAAAACTCTTTAACAGAGTGTTACTGACAGACTGGGAAGAGAGATGCTGCAACAATGTAAAATACATTCTCTTATATATGTATGTAAATATATATATATATATATATATATATATATACACATATATATTATCTTGCATGAATGCTAAAACAGCTTGCCGTTCATATTTACATGAATTTATAGGGGTCATACTCAGTGTTCCCTGTGATTTATATTTTGCTGAGCAAAACCTATTTCTATGGTGGAAACCCTTCGGGCACCTGAGCAGAAAGACTAAATCTGATCAGTCATGTATTAATATTTTGGGTTTCCGGTGTCAGAAACCTTCGAATTTTAAAACTATATTGCCACTTAGCAGGTTAGTTGCAATACATGGTCTTTTTATCACTTGGGAGGACATTCAGAGAAAGGTATACTGTGTTTTTATAGAACAATGAAGTCTTTTATCTCAAAAACATCAAGGAAAATTTGATTCCGTATGATATGGCCAATGTAGTGCACTTCTGATGTTTCTCCCACGCAGATGGAAAAAATGATCCGGTCAGAAGGCAAAAATTTGCAAGTGAAAGCTAGAGATTTCTTGAATCGGAGCAAAATGAATCATCAGGATTTCAACTTTGAAAGTTTGAACTCATCGCAATATTCATTGATTCTTTTTTCCAGTATGGAACTTTGAGAAATTTTATGAAATACACAGCGAACAGAACAAAGATTTCACATTCATAGCAGCACATGCCATTCTTTTTTTGTGTGATTTTCTTTGTGATTTCTACAAAATGTTGAGATTTTCTCTTTTTCAAAAAGACAAGACAGAAAAATTACAATAATTTGGTATATTTATTTCAGATTTTTGTATTTACCTATTAATATTTATGTTAATTATATATATATATATATATATATATATATATATATAGACACTGTACTGTACTTAATGCTTCTGCTCAGGTGCCCGAAGGGTCTGCCCCATAGAAATAGGTTTTGTTCAGCAAGAACATAAATCACAGGAAACACTAAAATATGACCCTTTTAAATTCATGTAAATATGAGCAGCAAGCTGTTTTAGCATTCATGCAAGAGAATATTCAGACACATGCGCATACACGCATGACCCAGCACATAAATAATGTCATAGATCCTGCACGCCTCGTTTTGGACGGTGTAACAGCGTTAAACGACTGTTCACGACTCTACCTTCTCTATTCAGTCTAGGCTCTCAGAAAATCCCTGATCTACTGACCCATGAAAGGCGCATCCAGAAGTCAACAGCCCCTGAAACTAATGAGAGAGGAAATAGATGCTGATTGCAAAAAAACCCACTCCTTCATCCTCTCTTCAGTTTGTGTCTCTCTCTCCGTCTCACACTCAATCCACTTCTAACTTCCTGGCCGTCTGCCTCTGCTGAAAAATCCCCAGTGGCGAGCCGGCTGCCGTGGCCACTCTTTGCAGCTGCCGCCCAGTGCCAGTCCCTCACTCTTTCTCTCTCATGCACTTGGCTCAGGGCATCCTCCCATTCACAGGAAGCCCAACGCCTGGATGATGGACTGTCCCTGCCAGGGGCATCATGCACCTATTTTCTACTTAAAAAAAGAATATCCACCTACTTAAAAGAACATTCCAGGTTTAGTACAAGTTAAGCTCAATTGACAGCATTTCTAACATAAAATTAAAGGGTTAGTTCACCCAAAAATGAAAAAATTGTCATCATTTAATTACTCGTGTCGTTCCAAACTTCCAAACTTCCGTTCATCTTCGAAACACAAATGAAGACATTTTAAATGCCCCCACTGACATTCTAGGCAACTGCCACTTTGTCACTTCAAAAAGCTCATAAAGAGATAATAAAATGAAACCATATGAATTGAGCGGTTTAGTCCAAATTTTAGTTGTCGCTTTATATGATGAACAGATTGAATTTAGGCTTTTATTCACATATAAAGTTTGACCAGCGAACATAAACAGAAGCTCAACCGTACTTGCTTGATGCGTGAGAACAAACCTCATTGGTTCTTGCGGAAGCTCAAATGTGCTGCATAACCAACAAGAATGAACCTCATTGGTTCTCACGCATCAAGCAAGCATGCTTGAGCAATGAATCTTGGGATAGGCTAGACTGCGAAGGATCCACTTCTATCCTTGATGGCCTGGGAACTGAAGGATGTATTTGTAGGTCGCATTCGAAGTAGGCTTCGAATTGGGACAGTCTTTATCACCGCTTATAGCGATAACTATATTAGCGTCCACACCAACATATGATAACATTCTGTTTATTATAAGAGTCCAATGCAGTTTTGAAGTATGCCACTTTAAATGCTCAAGCTCTTTAAAGCAGTGATTTCAACAATATTGTGTCGTTATTGTTATAACGGTGGTGTGGACTTCCCTATTCTCATAGAATTTGAATTATTATTAAAACACTAACAAGCATGCTAACAAGGACGCTGCAGCCTCTAGCACCAGGTTAATGAGGTTTACTCGCACAGCTGACCTCTGTTACCACTCACCCCCTAAACCCCTTCAGTCCTACTCACCCCGCTGTACGCTGGACTCGAACCAGTGCTTCCAGCATGGAGGTGAGCGGGCTAACAAGGACACTAAAAACCGCAGCCTCTAGCGTCAGTTGCTAGTGAACCTCTTGAGGCCAGGTTAATGAGGTTTACTCGCACAGCTCTTACTAGCTGGCCTCCGTTACACTCAGCCCCCTAAACCTCATTTCCATCCGGGTCACGGCACCAAGTGTAACCACTCTGGTTCTACTCGTCCCACTCTGGGTGGGATTCAAACCAGCACTTCCAGCATGGGAGATGAGTGCGCTAAGAAGGATGCTAAAGACCACAGTCTCTAGCGTCAGTTGCAAGTGCGCCTCTTAAGGCCAGGTTAAGGAGGTTTTCTCACACAGCTCTTACTAGCTGGCTTCCGTTACACTCACCCCCTAAACCTCATTTCCATCCGGGTCACAGCATCAAATATAACCACTCTGGTTCTACTCACTCTGCTCTGGGTGGGATTCGAACCAGCACTTCCAGCATGGGAGGTGAGCGTGCTAACAAGGACGCTAAAGGCCGCAGCCTCTGGAGTCAGTCACTAGTGCACCTCTTGAGGCCAATTTAATGAGGTTTACTCACACAGCTCTTACTAGCTGGCCTCCATTACACTCACCCCCCAAACCTCATTTCCATCCGGGTCACGGCACCAAGTGTAACCACTCTGGTTCTACTCGCCCCGCTCCAGGTGGGATTCGAACCAGCACTTCCAGCATGGGAGATGAGTGCGCTAACAAGGATGCTAAAGACCACAGTCTCTAGCATCAGTTGCAAGTGCGCCTCTTAAGGCCAGGTTAATGAGGTTTACTCACACAGCTCTTACTAGCTGGCTTCCGTTACACTCACCCCCCTAAACCTCATTTCCATCCGGGTCATGGCATCAAATATAACCTCTCTGGTTCTACTCACTCTGCTCTGTGTGGGATTCGAACCAGTGCTTCCAGCATGGGAGGTGAGCACGCTAACAAGGACGCTAAAGACCGCAGTCACTAGTGCACCTCTTGAGGCCAGGGGAGTGAGGTTTACATGCACAACTCTTTACTAGCTGGCCTCTTTTACACATATATACAGTATACTTGCTTATAGTGATATATAGTAAATCTCAACTGTTTTAAAACTGCTTTGAAACAATGTGTATTGTGAAAAGCTCTATACAAATAAATTTTGACTTGACTAAAATCATTGTTTTGCAGTGAGTTGCCATGTCATTACTGACCTAGGACCAGTTTCATTACCTTCAACCCAACCTACAACTAGTGCAGGATATGCAGCAGAACTGATTTCAGATCAGAACTGTTTCCACAAGCAAAGGTATCCTGGTGGGTGTGTGCTGTCAGCAGTGAGTAAGTGGAGAGCAAGCAGGAGGAGGTCCGCTCGGTTTGTTATGCACAATGAGTCTTGCTTTTATCTAAAGCTTGGATTTATCTCTGGAACACCATGGTGATTAGCTCTCAGAGGGCAATAAGGAACATCACTCCCCCAGTAAAACACACACACACACACACAAGGTCTCCTTTCGCCTTGATGAATTGTGTGAAGGATGTACGTGGGGAAAAAAATCTCACACGCACAAAAGCGAACAGCCATGTAGAGCACCATTCTTTGTCTCAAGGTTGCCAGATTTAGTTTGAATTAATCTTCCTCTGACTAATCGTGCATGTGCTCGATTTACATAATTTTCAGCGTTTGCCACTCTGCGAGTGAGCTGGATTTTGTGTCAACATGGCAAAACTTGAAATAACAGCAAGACATGATAATGCACGCAATAATAAAATGTCATGATGCAATATTTAGCTGCACACCTGACCTCAATCTAAAATATTTCTAGCATGCTGATCGGAATGGTATGCAAGCTTATTACTTACTGAATAGGCCTACAATGCAGTATACACTATATAGTGTTTTTTTTTTTAATATTAAGAAAAGTTATATACAATTAATAACCCTAACCAGTTGCATAATATAGTGTTGTCATGTGATCTCAATGTGTTGCATGTGAATGTTAGCATCTTAAAAATAAATAGATATGAATGTTGATAATTTGCATTTTAATGATTTAATATGTAATATTAAATACATTTTTAAATAATAAAACTAAAATATATTTTTCCACAAATTATAACACACACACACACACACACACACACACACACACACACACACCTATACACACATACTGGAAAAAAAAGTAAAACTTTTCACAATATTATGATTTTTTTTTTTGTATTATTTATTTATTTATTTATGTATTGTATTTTAATTAAATAAATGTAACCTTGGTTAACAGGCTGAGACTTCTTTTAAAAACATTACAAATCTTACCGATCCCAAACTTTTGAACGGCAGTGTAAATATCTATAATAATTACTATACTACCAAATAATGTTTCATTTACTATAATACTCAAAATGTATAATTGCTCAAAATTGCATTGTGGGAGTGCTTGTATACTGGATATTGTGACCTTTACTATACTGTAGAAACAATAAGAGTAGTATGTTAGTATGCTATTCCAAACATAGCCATTCATTTCAGTCCTATTGACTTTTCATAAACTCAATTCTGATCAATATATATATATATAATATATATATATATATATATATATATATATAGCCCCAAGCATACATGTACTTTCATATAAAAAATGGAGAATTTCATATCCAGGCCATCAATTCATAAAAATAAGCTCATAAAAATCCAACCAAATGCCACTTGATGATGGACAGAGTCATTAAATGCGCACCTTATCATTCACACTGTCGCTCGACAGCTGTAACCGAGGGATATGATGACAGCAATGCATTCTGGGATAGAAAGGTCCTCCTCCACTGAACATTCTTGGAAAACAAAACCTGCTGGAATGTAGGTCCTCTGCCTTCTCCATGCAGTGAAAATGCTATAAAATATATAAAAACAAGATAAATTTACTTCAGAGGCAACATAATGTAAGATATTAAAAGCACAATATGTAAGATTTTTGGATTAAAATATCCAAAAAACACTAGAACACTGTTATATATTTTGCTGACTTGTGTACTTACATTATGCCAAATGTTTCCAAGAATGTTTAAATCCAGAGAAATAAGGACACGGACCGTGTCTTTGCGTCACACTCTGCTTCATACGACAGTAATGTTAATGATTTCTGCCCAAGTCTCATTGGGATTCTTTTCCACCGACTGTAGACGTGAAGACAAGGCGTCATCAAGCTACGCCTTTGTTTTGAATAAGTGACCTCTAGAGGTGAAAACTACATAGTGTGCCTTTAAATCTTGTTTTTGAGTGAAAATTATATTTTTGTATTTGTAACCAATAGTTTTTTTTAGCATAATTGTAACAAAATGTAATGAAGTTTATAGTTAAAGTAACACACACATTTAGACAATGAGGTTAGAAAAATAAAATATTATACTGGAAACGGGGTGAGCATTGAATAAGCCACTATTAAAAGCATCCCAGAGAACCTCGTTTATAAAATCCTAATAGTTCCACTTTTTCCTGCCCACTTGTTCCAGAATAGCTACCCAACAGATCCCATTAAAGCCAGTGTGATACAGCCTGAGATGATCTAACTTCTATCCTGCGCTCTGTAAACATGAAAATGCATGGCTTGCTCCTTTGGGAGAGCCAAAGGTAAGTGTAATAGTGCAGATTTTAAACAGAACTCTAAACAGCACACGCATAAATCAATCATACTGAGTTATTGTGCTGTCCGCCGCGTTGGTTAAAGATCCCTGCTCTCATCCTTCACCTGAGCTTTTCCTGCGTCCTACAAAACTCGACAAATAAATCAGGCACGTCGCTACCATTTGTGGAAAGGATTTGCTTATGAAACCATAGGAATGAGATCACGACCCCCGGCAAAAGCCAAGGACGCAGTGAAGTATGCGCTATGACGTATGCACATTGTTGCATACTAACTTCAGCCATATCTAATGCTGTTTCACTGATAACAGCAGCTGGCATGAGTATTTGTTTTCCTTTTCCACTCGGATGAATGGCATCTTGAGCATTGAGTGCATACGTTTTAGTTTCTCTGAGATTTGATTGTCTTTGCCAAGACACAGATATAAGAAGAAGAAATTGTTAAAAATCCTTATCTGATAATTATGATCATCTGGAAAAATTATGGAAATTAATAAAATCTTATTTTAAACAAATTATTTAAATTACAAGATTTTTTTCTGCATGTGCTCAGCTAGAAAGTGATAAAAATCCTTATCCAATAATTATTGTCGACTGGAAAAAGTAATAGAAATTATTAATGTATGGTGGAAATATATGAAATTTCCACCATTTTCATATAATACATTTTTGTGCATGAAATTGCAGAAGCTCAGATAGGAAATTGTTAAAAAACCTTATCTGATCAATTAGAAAAATCATCAAAATATCATCAACAATTAAATCTTGTTTTAAAAAGTTATTTTCTATCATTTTTATATTGTTTTTTTGTTGTCCAACAATTATGACTGTCTGAAAAGTTATTGAAATTACTAAATTCTCATTTCATTATTGCAAATTATTAAAATCTTTTTTTTTTTTTTTAAATAATTGAAATTAGAATTTTTGTGCTCAGCTAGAAAAATGTTTATTAAAAATCCTTATTTGATAATTATGATCATCTGGAAAAGTTATGGAAATTAATAAAATCTTATTTAAAAAAATAATTGAAATAATGACATTTTTTTCTGCATGTGCTCAGCTAGAAATTGTTAAAAATCCTTATCTAATAATTATGGTCGACTGGAAAAAGTAACAGAATGCATTAAAATCATGTAACCAAAAAAAAGTAATTTAAATTTCTATAATTTTTATAATTTTTCACATGTGCTCAGCTAGAAATAGTATAAAAAAATTCTTATCCCATAATTATGATCATCTGGAAAAGTGGAAATGAATAAAATCTTATTTTTAGGAAATATATGAAAATTTTCATTTTCATACAATACAATACATTTTTCATGTGCTCAGCTTTGAAATTGTTAAAAATCATCAAAATCCTGTTTTAAAAAGTTATTTTTAAAAACTTATTTTCTATCATCTTTATATTGTTTTACATATGTATTTATCTAGAAATTGTTGTAAAAAATCCTTATCCATAAAGTCATGTAAATTACCAAATTTGTATTTTTAAAAAATAAATAAATAACTGAAATTATGAGATGTGCTCAGCTATGAAATTGTTAAAGATCCTTATCTGATAAATTAGAAAAATCATCAAAATGAATAAAATCTTGTTTTAAAATGTTATTTTCTATCATTTTTATATAGGGTTTTTGTTGTACATGTGTGTTATCCAAAAAAACAAAATCCTTATCCAAAAATTATGACTGTCTGAAAAGCTATGGAAATGACTAAATTCTTATTTAAAAAAAAAAAAAAAAAAAACTGAAATTATAATAAATTTTTCTACATGTGCTCAGCTTGAAATTGTTAAAAATCATTATCTGATAATTACGATCAACTGGAAAAGTCACTGAAATGCATTGGACAGAAAGAGCGGGAACATTGAATATTAAATCAGGTAGAGAGGGAACTCATCTGGGACGTTGTGACGGCAGCCGGCTGAAGTCTTTCTCTCAATCTCCAACTCTCCTCGTCCAGGATGCTTCCTGAGAAGACTTGATAATGTGCAGAAACCTCCCAGCCACCAGCATCTACATTCCCCCCAACCCCTGCTCTCTGTCAAACAGGAAGATAGGTACATCAAAGCCAAACATTAGTGCGCGCGGCCCGCATGTGTGTGCGCCAGGGCCCATACTGTGTGTGATTGTATGGTTTGGTTTGCTAAGAGATAAAAAGTAAAGGCATGATTAAGTACAAAGAAAGAAGAAAGAAAAGTAGAATGAGAGAGAGTGCGGGAAAGAGGGAGAGCAGGGTACCATTAAACCCTAGTGCAGTAAGCAACCTTCTTCCTTTGAAAGCTTTGGTCGCATAAAGGCTGTAGCTCCGAGCAAGCCTCTTTATACGTTCCCTACCCGGCGCATGCAGTCTACGCTGCATTCAGATGAAATATGAAAAGAGGAAATGCTTCCCTAAGACTTTCTGACAAGACGCCCAAAATCCCTCCCCAGCTAAGGCACGCTTGGCCAAACAGCCTTATCTGCCAGTCTGGAGTCTCAGCATAAGTTACTTGGATTTTTTTTTTCTGTATTTTCAAACATCACTTGCCTTGATGTTTTTTTTTTTCCTTTTTTTTTTTTCAAGCCTCAGGAGAGAACTCAATGTAAAGAATATTTATATAGCAAAATGTCCTAATAGTCTTAACTTATTTTTGAGGGCAAAAGTATTAGAAAAGCTAGCCATGGGAAAGAACTTCAGCAATGTGTTAAAACACAGGCACACAGCCAGAAAAAGATCCATCCCAACTAAAAGTTTATTTGGATCCCCTTTCGGATAATCTACAGATGTTTCCATTGGAAGCAGACATACCATACAGCATCAGTTTCATCATTTTGAATGCAACACTCAAAAGATCAAGAATTCCCAATTATGACCACAAGGGGGTTTTTGTGTTTTTTTTTTCTTTTTTGCGAGTACTATATACTTAGGGGCTGTTTACGCGACACCATTTTCAACGTAAAACTTTTTATGCGTTTTGGCTGTTCATTTACACAACAACAGTGTTTCGGTGGTCTGAAAATGCAAACTTTTGAAAACGTGTTTCAAAGTGCAAGTTTTTGAAAACAGTCTCCGTGTAAACAACAAAAATGCGAATCTGTGAAAACGATGATGTCATGCACATGGCCATCTAATGGCCTGCCAGCAGAATACAGCGTTTTTAGTCATTTTCACGGATTCGTATGAATGGGGATCGTTTTGACAATGGTTTTGTCTGTACGTGGAAAACTCAAAAGAAAAATTTCTCCATTTTAAGCATATCGTTATCGTGTAAACGTACACTTAAAGAGTCCGCATGAAACTGAAGTTTTTTGCCCCTATTGCAATGTATATCCCAGTGAAATGGCTTCTCAAACAAGAAAAAATGTAGGGACTTGATTTTGTCCATCAGGAATTGATTTGATGGTTGTGGTTTGCTATTGGTTGATCTCATGTGAGTGACAGGTTGCCCCGCCCTCGTGCCAGTAAACAAGTCATCAAGAGAAGAGATGTCGCAGCAATAGGGAGGGAAAGTTATTTTTAAGGCATTATTTAGGACATAAGAATTACAAAAATGTAATGATGTCCATAGATAAATCATTTAGAATAAATACAGCGATATTTAATAAAAAAACAAAAAAGAATCGTCCATTTTGATTTCCTGGTCACTTTAAGGCACGGCTACATTAGCAATATTTTGTGGTCTAAGAAGGTCCATTGTCCATTATCAATAGTGTAGTGATGCATGAAACACCTACTCAGGTCACTGTCAAACTAAGCAGCTTTATATTGATCAACGTTTAACAAACTGAATCCAATGCGAAATTATTCAGTTTGCGCAAAATTAAAGATAACACTGATTCCTATTGAGGTGACTGCATTTCATCCACTGGGATTATTCCACGGCTCTCTGGAATACTTTGGTCAATCGCAGCATTGAGCAGTCAGATATATTTGCATAATGACACTAAACTGGATATTTCTTAATCGACTAGGGTTCCTCAAATCCGGTCCTGGAGGGCCACTGCCCTGCAGATTTTAGCTCAAAACCTGATCAAACTCACCTACCTGTGATTTTCTAGTGATCTTGAAGACTTTGATTAGCTTGCTCAGGTGTGTTTGGAGCTAAACTCTGGAGGGCAGTGGCCCTCCAGGACCGGATTTGAGGAACCCTGGATTGCTATGACAACATATTGACACTAAGGCTTCCCTTCACACTGTGAGCCTTAATGCTCAATTCCTATAGCGTTCACATTGTTGTTTTAAATGTGGCCAATATCAGATTTCCAGTGTGAACAGATCATGGTTTTGAACTGACCTGTATGCGCAAAAGAACGATACAAACGGGGTTACCAGGTTGTAACCTCAAAATCCACTCAAATGCCTCTCAAAACTTGTCCAATCGAGTTCCGTGGGATATCCTGGTAAAAATCGCTTTCCGGAGGTTAAATATCGCATTAGTGTAGTCGCTTTAACCTACGGAATTGCAAAACAATCTGCGGCAACAGTGAAAAAGGTAACGCAGGAATTGGCAACACACACAGCGTGCCGTCATACAGAAGTAAACACGGAGGGCTTTAAAGTAAGCAATTACATGTTTATTTGTAATGTGATCTGCCATGGAAGCCAGAAAAATGATGTGCAGGAAATGTGAAAAATAAAGACATTGATGTGACAAAAGATTTTTGAAACTTTTATGATACGAGCCCTCATATTTTGCTTGTATTATAGTCTCTATAATACTTATGAGTTCTGACACATCACTGTCCTTCTACTACTGACTACCTTTCACAACTGTCGTGATAACATTGGGTATGTAAAATCTTTGAATAGACTCCCATGAGTGCAGAATCGTGACGAATGTTGATCTCGAGTGACGTAAAAATGGCATGAATTCCGATATCACACTGCAGTCGCATTACAAAACATCTGACCTGTATCGGATTTAGTACCACATATGGAAGTTGCAGAAATTGAAATTGAAAAGATCAGATTCCATGTGGTTTGTACTGTTCACACTGTCATGGGGAAAACAGATACAAGTCACATGTGGGCAAAAAAAATCTGATTTGGGCCACATTTACCTGCAGTGTGAACTTACATCGTGCGTCATATATTGCTAAACTACTGACAACAGACAATGTTTGTTTTTTGTCTGCAAAATTTTGCCTAACATGACTGAAGCTTTAGCTAGTCTGTGCAGTGCAGAACAACAATACCAATTGTTCATCTTGTTCTATGTTGATTGTTTTCTGGACTATTTTTCTAAGCAATAGCTTTAAGCTAATTTACAAAGGTAATAAAATAACTTCAACTCAAAATCAATATTTCATGTCCGTGTATTTATTTCGTTGGCAAGTAGCTGTGTAATGAGCAGGATAATGAACAGCCAGCCAGTCATTAATGCAAAATAAACCCCTTTAGGGATGGCTGTACATGATCACTTACGTTTTCTATTTATCATGTAATACTTTATAAATGTTATCTTAAATGATTAGTTTGCAAACAAAAAATGCCTAATTTCAGCCTTACATAACAAAACAAAGTCTAAATTGGGTTTTGAGCATTAACTCAACTCTACACAAGTTTACTGTAAACCCTCACAGCATTAAAGACTCTCAGCAGATGCTATTGATGCTAACATTAGCCTGTCTGAGAGACTTTCATTTGGAAGTCTCTTTCGTTTACTCTGCTTCCGAATCTGGAGGCCAGATCCAGCTGAAGCTCAGGCCGCTCACTGAGGATTAGACTCTAGCCTGGGCTTTTAGATCGTTAGCCAATTAAACTAATCATCCTCATTCTCAAGACTCCTGGCAAGGAACGGCATTGATTTCCTCTTGTTTGATGTGCACTTCCTCTTCACCCTTTTGCCTTACTGACTGTCTAGACGACACCAGAACAAGCATCTGGTTAACCAATCCATGCAGACAGGAGAATGACATGGTCACAACCTCGCATCCTTCAGGCATCTAACTCCTTACAGATCAGACTAACCCCATCTATACAGTACTGAGAGAATTAGATCCATCAAGTAGAAAGCAAGCAAATCCATTACAAGAATTGGTCAGGGTTGCATATAGCAACTTATTTTTGTTGTTTATTTCATAAGGCATCATGGGAGAGAATGGTATTGGATTCCAATGACTATGCACCTGGTCATTAGTCTCAATTCTACAGCAAACAATTCAAGGCCTAACTTAGGGGCTGTTTACACAACACCATTTTCAACTAAAAACTGAAAACTTTTTATGCGTTTCAGCCATTCATTTACAAGACAACAACATTTTGGAGGCCTGAAAACACAAGCTATTGAAAATGACACCGTTATCATCTCTGTGCAAACTACAATAATTCAAATTTGTGGAAACGGTGATGTCATGCGCATGTGTATTCAGTCTATAGACGCGTAGTGTTTCATTACAAAGTGACATCGCCAACTACTGGCCTGGCATAAATAACAACATTTTGTGTCGTTTTCACGGATTTGTGTGAATGGGGATCGTTTTGACAATGTTTTTGTCTGTACGCGAAAAACACAATGGAAAAACGTTTACATTTTTAGTACATTGTTGTCATGTAAACGTACGCTTAGTAAGCAAACTGGTACAGAAGAGTGTGAATATACACACCATAATGAGCGTTAATGTGTTTAAAGGCTTAGTTCACCTAAAAATGAAAATTGTCATTAAAGGTGCCCTAGAATCAAAATTTTAATTTACCTCGGCATAGTTGAATAACAAGAGTTCAGTACATGGAAAAGACATACATTGAGTTTCAAACCCCATTGCTTCCTCCTTCTTATGTAAATCTCATTTGTTTAAAAGACCTCCGGAAAACACGTGGATCTCAACATAACACAGACTGTTACGTAACAGTCAGGATCATTAATATGTATGACCCCAATATTTGCATATATGCCAGCCCATGTTCAAGGCATTAGACAAGGAAAGGCAGTATTAATGTCTGGATCTGTGCACAGACAAGGTAAGCCAGCAAGAACAACAGCGAAAAATGGCAGATGGAGCAATAATAACTGACATGATCCATGAGCATGATATTTTAGTGATTTTGTAAATTGTCTTTCTAAATGTTTCATTAGCATGTTGCTAATGTACTGTTAAATGTGGTTAAAGTTACCATCGTTTCTTACTGTATTCACGGAGACAAGCCGTCGCTTTTTCATTTTAAACGTGCAGTCTGTATAATTCATAAACACAACTTCATTCTTTATAAATCTCTCCAACAGTGTAGCATTAGCCGTTAGCCACAGAGCATAGCCTCAAACTCATACAGAATCAAACGTAAACATCAAAATAAATACTTTACTCACATAATTCGAAGCATGCATATAGCATGCATGACGAACATCTTGTAAAGATCCATTTGAGGGTTATATTAGCTGTGTGAACTTTGTAAATGCACTGTAATATAGTCGAGAGCTCGTGTGGCAGGGAGCAGGCGAATTAAAGGGGCGGCGCGCTGCCAAAATCAGTGTATAGTTAATGATGCCCCAAAATAGGCAATTAAAAAAATTAATAAAAAAAATCTATGGGGTATTTTGAGCTGAAACTTCACAGACACATTCAGGAGACACCTTAGACTTATATTACATCTTGTGAAAAAGCATTCTTGGGCACCTTTAAGTATTCACCCTCATGTTGTTCCAAACTCGCAAGACCTTCGTTCATCTTCGGAACACAAATGAAGATATTTTTGATGAAATCCGAGAGGTATCTGACTCCTCCATAGAAGATATTGTTGAATAAAGTCGTTTTGTTTTTTACACACAAAAAGTATTCTCGTTGCTTCATAAAATTAAGTTTGAACCACTGCAGTCACGTGGACTATTTTAACGATGTCTTTAGTACCTTTCTGGACCTTGAAAATGGTGCAGTCTATAGAGGAGAGATAACTCTCGGATTTCATCAAAAATATCTTAATTTGTTTTCTGAAGATGAATGAAGGTCTTAAGGCAGGAACACACCAAGCCGACGAACTAGTGGCGACGAAAGCAGACTGTGGGATTGGCTCACATCGGCAGCATCTGTGTCCAAAGTTGCCCTGACACACCAAACCAACGCTCGATAGCCGACGGCCAAGTAGCACGTCCGTTCTGCGCCTGCGTAAGATGAAATGCCTGTCCGAACCAGCAGGCGGCAGTAGCTGAACAGCCAATCAGAATGATCAGATGGCCCGACGGATCGACGAGCTCCGACACCGATTCAACATGTCGAATCGGCCGAAAAAAAGGACGAGGACCAACTTCAGCCGACGGTGCGGAACACACTGAGAAAACTTAGCCGACGAAGAAAAACTGCCCGATGACTGACCGTCGGCTTGGTGTGTTCATGCCTTTACGAGTTTGGAACGACACGAGGGAGAGTAATTATTGACAGAATTTTCATTTTTGGGTGAACTAACCCAAAGTGGACTATTTTTGTGTGTCATTTTCAAGGTGCAAAATTAGCCCAAACTCCTCATCATTAGTGCAAGGTGTTGTTAACATCCTCACACCTCCTCATTCATAACATGAAATGTTGCGATATTAGCCAAACACCTCATCCACAGTACAGTGTTGTTAGCAATAGCGATTAGCATTTTCACACTTTCATGATGGATTCAGAATAATTCTGATTTAAACAGATGTGATAATTCGGTGGTTAATACGAAACTGTGGATGTGTTTGATGGCAGTGTTGCTCAGTATATGGCTCTCTCAGTGTTGTGGCTGAGAAAGACCAGATTGCTGACACTTTTCTCTGTCATTCTGGCACTCAGTCTGCAGAAGTACAGGCTTCACTAACCACCAACTCTTGCCAAGAGAGAGAGAGGGAGAGAGAGAAGTGAGAGAAAGCGAGAGAGAGAGAGAGATCGCTGGATTTCATGGCAGGGTGACAACACATCACTAAAGACTGTGTTTCCTCTTCAGTCAGGTGAGAATTTTGACACCTCTGAACCCATTTCAAGAATCGAAAACCTCCAGGAGTGATTTTATCGATCTGTAAATTGCATCAATAACAGTCAATCTAAGGGTACGTTTAGATGACAACAATGTACATTCTTTGTACAGATGACAACATCAAAATGATCCCCATTCACGCAATGTCACTTTTGTAAAAAAAACTACGTACCTGCGCACATACTCATTCTTTTAAACTCGCGCCAAACGCGCATGCCTATAGACTGAACATGCAAAAAAGTGGTTCAGTGGTTCAATTCAGTGGTTGCTGACTGGATGGAAGCAGAATTGAATGTGAACTCGAATGTTAATGGGTTTTAAAAGGACTAAATGATTGGAGAAATCCAGTGTATGTCACCAGAGAAAATGGTGGTTTCATCAGAAGATTGGTCTGACATTTTGAATTAAAATTAAGAAATCAAATGTTGAGTCGTTCACAATCAGTTTAATGAGATGCAATTATAAAACAGATAAGTTGAATTTTCACTTCATGGTGACTTTATAAAATTGCAATGTTTTTGTGCAATATCAACTCAAGTCAACATGAAACATGTTTGCAATCAATTTACTTCTGAAATTCAAATTAATATTCAAATTCAAATTAATCTGAATATTCAATGAAAATAAAAAGAGTAGGACTGACCTGATTTTACAGAGTAATGTTCGCACACTGAGATTACAGCTCCAAAAAATTTGCAATGCAACATTTCGACCAGTCTGCTCTTCATCGGGCAAAAAATAAATTCTCTGTCCAATTATTGTTTTTGCTTTTTGTCCAACATCTGAGCCCAATTTGTGTTTCTGACCTTATTTTATCCATCTGGAATGGATTTTGAAAGTAAAAAATGGACATTACATGGAGCCAGACATTGGAGATGAAAGGTTAAAAAAAAAAATACAGAAAGAGGGCTTGGTGACATCATCTGAAAAGGAAAGACGTTTATTTATTTATTTATTTCAAAATAATGTATACTGATGAATTGTGCACAATAAGACCAGAAACAAGCATTAAAAGGACTCTATGTAGGAATGACACCCAGTGTTCAAAATAGGTACTGCAGTCCAAATTCAAAATATTGTTTGCCCCGCCCCTTCGTTCAAAGACGCGGGTTGCCAGCAACAATAGGGAGCGCAATTCACAAAGAAAGCTGAAGAGACTTAAACACTGTAAGCTGATAAGTTGATTTATCTGTTTTAATGCGATGTCGTTCATAGAGATATTTAGATGGATGCAGAGGCTTTTTAGGTAGAATCTGCGATTCTCTGACCCAGTTTGTTTGCTGGTTTCCATGGCTACAATACACAGTGTTTTCCGCCAACTGGCAACCTGTGATGTCGAAATACTATTGGATAAACTGGCAGCACGCGGAACAGACCAGAACAAAGACAGACATTCCGACACGGAATGCAGATTTTCAAAGTAGAATATCTGGCTGTAGCATTGTTTTTCTGAGAAACAAGTAGGTGAACTTAGCATGTTTCCTAAATATCTGCAAACATATTGGGGTATTTTAATGCTTTATTAAAGGTGCCCTAGATTCAAAAATTGAATTTATCTTGGCATAGTTAAATAACAAGAGTTCAGTACATGGAAATGACATACAGTGAGTCTCAAACCCCATTGTTTCCTCCTTCTTATATAAATCTCATTTGTTTAAACGACCTCCGAAGAACAGGCGAATCTCAACATAACACCGACTGTTACGTAACAGTCGGGGTGTACACCCCAATATTTGCATAATGCCAGCCCATGATGTTCCCAACATTATGAAAGGCATTAGACAAGGGTAGCCAGTTAACGTCTGGAGCTGCACACAGCTGAATCATCAGACTAGGTAAGCAAGAACAACAGCGAAAAATGGCAGATGGAGCGATAATAACTGACATGATCCATGATATCATGATATTTTTAGTGATATTTGTAAATTGTCTTTCTAAATGTTTCGTTAGCATGTTGCTAATGTACTGTTAAATGTGGTTAAAGTTACCATCGGTTATTACTGTATTCACGGAGACGAGAGCCGTCGCTATTTTCATTTTTTAAACACTTGCAGTCTGTATAATGCATAAACACAACTTCATTCTTTATAAATCTCTCCAACAGTGTAGCATTAGCCGTTAGCCACGGAGGACAGCCTCAAATTCACTCAGAATAAAACTTTAACATCCAAATAAATACTTTACTCACATAATTCGAAGCATGCATACAGCGTGCATGACGAACATCTTGTAAAGATCCATTTGAGGGTTATATTAGCTGTGTGAACTTTGTAAATGCCCTGTAATATAGTCGACAGCTCATGTGGCAGGGAGCTCGCGATTTAAGTGGGCGGCGCCGAGTGTAAATCATGCATTGTTAATGATGCCCCAAATAGGCAGTTAAAAAAATTAATTTAAAAAAATCTATGGGGTATTTTGAGCTGAAACTTCACAGACACATTCAGAGATTTATATTACATCTTGTGAAAAAGCATTCTTGGGCACCTTTAAAGTAAAAATCTTACATAGAGCCCCTTTAAGGAATCGAATTTTATGCTGACTGTAATAGCCAACAATGAAACCACAATGTAAAATAGTTTCAATAGTTAATAGCATGCAGGAAACAACCAAAAAAAAAATAATCTTGAACCAGCCTGTGCTAGTTTACTGGTCTATGATGGTCTCCCATCTCAGTCAGACTGATCTGTTGGCTGGTTTTAGAGGGGTTTTTGGGCACTTTCAAATGGGAGACCATTTAAGACCAGCTTGACCAGGTGTAACGGAGGCCAGCTAGTAGTCGCTGTGCAAGTAAACCTCACTCCTCTGATCTCAAGAGATGCTCTAGCGACTGACGCTAGAGGTTGCAGCCTTTAGCTTCCTTGTTAGAGCGCCCACCTCCCATGCCGACGGGCCCGGGTTGCTTCCCGCTTGGAGTGGGCAGGTGCGAACTAGAGGGGCTACATTGGTGCCGTGACCCGGATGGGAGTGAGGTTTGGTGGGGGGGTGAGTCTAACGGAGGCCAGCTAGTAGTCGGTGTGTGAGTAAACCTCACTCCTCTGATCTCAAAGGATGCTCTAGGGACTGATACCCAGAGAGGAGCTGGGTGAGGGGTTACACAGGCTGGAAGACCGGCTTAATCCAGTTAAGACCATCAAACCAGCTTAGACTGGTTTAGGCAAGATTTTAAACAGGCCATGCAAGTCATTTGATTTTCATCCATCCTTGCCACAACATATTCCACCACATTTATTTTTAATTTCAAACTCAGCTTTTGAAACATGTACAATTTTTTCACCCAAAAAACATCCCACCCTCACAAAACAGCAGTTGTGCAGTGCAAACAAGCGTAACAGACTTTTAAATGGTGTCTTGTGCTGTGATATTGTTTCGTCTTTGTTTCTCTCTTTGTGAAAAAACCAAAAGAGCCACCAAAGTTACACAAATGAATTAAACACGATGCTTTCATGCACTGTGGAGGGAAAGAACGAGCTCTGAGCACCTTCAACACTGAACTCAGAGATTCAGCAGAGACGTGGAGGCCATTGTGCTGGATGAGGCTTCGGTATGAATTATTTCACACAGGGCATCTGTTAAGAGGGCCACGTTTGGCTTCGACTGCCTCAGAGTACTGTTCGTGTGTGTGTGTGTGTGTGTGTGTGTGAGTGTGTACATGTGTGTATGAGACCACACTGACCCCTGCTGGTTAACCAAACACTCCATCAGTGCGGTTGACAGACAGACCGTTATTATATTAACCTCCACGGTCCATATTGTGATGTCTTGTTTATTATGAAAATGATTGACGGTTTGGCATGAATAAATGTCTGTAGGAGACATTTGCTGTGGAACATGGGATGTGTAGGAGTGCTTCGATGTGTGGGAGTGAGATGATGGGGAAAGGAAAAAAAAGAGAGAGAAAGGAATGTGGCCATGATAAATTACAGATATGACGGCACCAAAACACCTCCACTGCATACTGGATATTATGTGCTTTATGTGATGGGGGACATATGAGACAGGAAATTAACTGCTTCTGTGTGTGAAGTTAAACAGATTCAATGCCACCTCATGTCTAGCAGCACAAAGACCCTCTACGAATGTATTTGATCCTGGTGGATTTGTGTCAGGAACCTGTGGCTTTAAATCTCAGGCTCCGCCCACTAGTAGTGGTATCATGCTTATCTGAGCTGGAATCAAGATATAAGTGTAATAGTATTGTGTCGCAATTGTTAAATTGAAAAAAAAAAAACAACAAACAAAAAACTGAAAACTTATGCGTTTAGGCTGTTCCTTTACAAGACAATGACCTTGGGCTCAGAAAATGCAAATTTTTGAAATCGATAACTTTATCGTCTCCGTGTAAACTACAAAACCATGAATTTGTGAAAACGGTCACATGTACACATGCATATTACATGTTCTGTCTATGGGTGCAAGTGTTTCTTTACAAAGTGACATTACCAACTGGCCTGCCAGCATAATATAGTGTTTTTAGTAGGGCTGTCAAACGATTAATCACGATTAATCGCATACAAAAAAAGTTTGAGTTTGCCTAATATATGTGAGTGTACTGTGTGTAATTATTATGTATATAAATACAAACACATCCATGTATATATTTGAGAATATTTACAAGTATATGTATTATTTATATTTTTATATAATTTATAATATATATAAATACATTTTTTGTACATAAATAACATATTTCTCTTAAATATATACATTAATTTGTGTGTATTTATATTTACACACATTACTCACACATATATTATGCAAACTCAAACTTTTATTTTGTATGCGATTAATCGCGATTAATCGCTTGACAGCCCTAGTTTTTAGTCTTTTTTTTTTTGGCGGATCCATGTGAACTGGGATGTTTTGTCGTCTGTTCATGAAAAACACAAAGGAAAAACTTTTCCGCTTTTATTACATTGTTGTCATGTAAATGTACCCTTACTAACAATGTCACTATTTATTATTTGAAATGGTTGGAACTACTGTATATCTGTGACTTTATGTAATTTATTGTAATTTATATATTGCATCTTTTTCACAATTGCATTTTTTTTCTTTCTCATAACTGGCTTTGTCATAAAATGCAATTACAATACTATATCTCAAAATTGAGAATTTTTTTTATTCTGAAATAGCGATTTTATGTATCACAATTGTAACTTTACTTCTCACAATGTGACTACATATTTTAAAATATCTCACAATTATTTTTTTTAGCAGAAAAAGGCTTCATACGGGATTCCATTTGCAACTATTTTTGCAAACATTTAAGTTATCCTATTTTTTTTTTCTCATAATCATGACTTTATCACAAAATTTCTACTTTATATCTCAAAATTAGAACATTATTTCTAAAAAATGAGAATTTATATCTTAAAGGGGACCTATAATGCCCCTTTTACAAGATGTAATATAAGTCTCTGGTGTCCCCAGAATGTGTCTGAAGTTTCAGCTCAAAATAACCCACAGATCATTTATTATATCTATAAATTTGCCCCTATTTGGGTGTGAGCAAAAACACGCTGTTTTTGTGTGTGTCCCTTTAAATGCAAATGAGCTGCTGCTCTCAAAGAGGGTGGAGCTTTAACAGCTCGTGCTTCGGTTGCTCAACAACAACAAAGCTGGAGAATCTCACGCAGCCAAAATGAAGATTGTCAGTAACGGTGTTCAGCCTTACATTGTTCAAACCGGAGTCAACACTGATGGAGAGACTCAGGAAGAAGTTACAACTTTTAGAATGCATCTGGACATTTCTGAATGGTTAGTGGATAAATTTATGTAGTTGCTGTGATTCAACTCATCGACTAGCATGTGCTGTCATGTTAATCTTTTGTGCAAATCCAGCGTTGAATTGACCCTCGTTAGTGAAGCAGTCTGGCGTAAAATGACGGCATGATAACAACACTCTACTACAACAACTCTTCCTCTTCTCTAAAGCAGCCCAACATGGCCTCAGCCCCTTTGTTGTGTGTTCTCGGGGGCGGGGTTTATGTAAATTTTAGGGTTAGTGATGTCACCAACCCAGGAAGAATCTCATTGTGGACCCTAACAGCCGTTTGTTGTAGTCCTTAAAAAGCGATTTCTGTAAAAAAATATATCTCCCTTTGCATTGAACTTTGAGTGTCGTAACTTTGCAGATGTTGTTTATGCTCAAAAATCGACATTACAAACTAAAGTTAAAAAAGTGAAATCATAATCAACCACCCCTTTAAAATAGTGACTTTAATTGTCACAACTGTAACTTTATATCCAACGATTTGAATTTCACTTTTTTTTTTTTTTTACCCAAAACAGTTTTCCACATAAGTTTACAATTGCAACTACTGTATATTTGCAATTTTGTCTAATTTATCATAGTTGTGACTTTATACTATATCTTCCAATTGCAACTTTTTCATAGTTGCATTGTTTTCCCATACTTGTGACTTTACTTAAAGTCGCAATCGTGAGAAAAAAGCAGCCTTTTTTAGATTTACTCACAATTGTGATAGTCAATGTGACTATTTCTCATTTTATACTATCTCACATTTATTTGTTTTATTTTTTCTCTGAGGCAGAAAGAGCTCCAATACTATATGAGATTTATTGCTGGTTAGCTTTGGGTGTTGTAATTCATAAGCAATTAGTAAACAATTAAGCTTGAGTTTCCACATGGACAATGTCCTGGCAGAAAATGACCAGTGCCTTTTCTGTTATTCTATAGATTTATTTCTTACAGTGCTTATATGTGGCTTGGAAAATGTGCTAGACAAATTTAACCACAACATAATGGGTTCATAATACCGTGTGGGGCCCACGTGTAGGGTCAGGGTGCCCCGTATGCCAGCGGGTGTCTTGAATGTGTCAAGGCAAACTGGTCAGCGTGGCACCACATCATACGTCATTAAATGTGAACTACCCGACTCATACAGCGGAGGCAAACTGCGTCTGAAAAGCAACATCCTGCTTCGATGTGCAAAAATGGAGGAAAGGATCTGATTGCAGTGGTTGTACCTGCTATTCTCCAGTCCTTTCACCTAATGGAAGACCAATTTTAAAGGCTGACTCTATTCATTTGAGAAAAAACACTGTAACCATTGAGTTGAGAGAGAGCAAGTGCTTGCACAGTCGTGCATAAAATGACTGAAATTGTTTTTGCTTTCGTTTCAAATTGCATTCCGCAAATGGCCATATTCATCTGTTTGATTTTATTTTTTTGCCCTTGATGTAACGTTAAAGGAAAAACATCTTATCTACCTGCAGTACTGGCAGGAAAACAAGTAGATGACCTGACGTCAAATTTCACAGCTTACATTTTTACAGTGCCACAGCTTAAATAAACACCTCTGTCTTCACCAATCCAGTCACATTCATAAGCTCAAAAAGTCAGTGCATTGATTCCCACATTTGTACTCACAGCTTGTATTGTTAGACACATATTTATATTGTCGTCACTAAAATCAAAGAGAACTAAGTCACCGAGTTAGCATCCAATCAGATGTTTGATGCAATCTATTTCCCGCTGCTATGTGAAGTAACCTGCCGTATAACGTTTAGAGATTAGATCAGTGTCACACTGTGCAGCACTGAACCCAGCAGCAGGCGAATCAAGAAGAGAAATTAGCATTTAAAATACAATGCGCTTCATCTGAATAATTATTATGTCAGACTACAGGATGTGCAGTTTGTGAGAGGACAAATGCCCATTTTAGGCTCGACTGGCTGAGGCACTTCAAAGAGCTCAGACCAGCAGAGCACAAATGATCACAGAGTTACTCTGCGTAAAATCATTTTCTTGGACCATGGCAGTAGATGTTCCAATGGTTAAAGAGGGTCCATAAAACATTGGAAAAAAAAACATTGGAAATTTCTACAGTAAATAAATAGATTACTTGATGTATAAGGCGTGTTTCTCTTCGAGGTGAACAGCTGTCTCACGATATTGCCATGACGGAGTGTGAGGGTGAAATTAGGATAGAATATGCCACCGCTACGCTTACATTATGCCTCCGCTGTCATTTTGCTTTTTATATAAATAAAAAACATTTAATTCAGTTGGATAACGGTCACTTCAATCCCACCCAGCTCATCCAACACGAGCTGCAGAGCTGTATCTAGTGCAGCAGGAATCATAGTTCACTGATCACGTGACGAGAGAAAGTGACGAGATGACTGACGAGACCATGGCAGAGGATATGTTGCACAACAACGCCTAAGCGTCTGACAAATGTCTTATCTGGTAGAATGCACGCTCAGCACCGCTGCTCCCTATTCACAGAGTATGCGACCGCAAAATAGAAAGCGAAAGTAAAACGCGAACGCGCATTCAAAAGCAATTTCAATAGGAGGTCAAAAGTTGTAGAAGCTCATAATTCATGTACAGTAGAGACTCATATGAAATCATACAGAAAAGAAGCCAGTCAGTTGAGTTTGTGGTAAAACCTTTTACAGTGCATGAGTATTGTTGTCTTTTACTGCATATGATAATTCATACTCAGAAAGCAGAACTGAAAAGACATTCATTACAATAAAATGAATTGAAACAATTCAAATGCACCTGCAGACTTTTTTGATGTATTTCGTCATTGAGGATAATCTTAAAAATTCTGTGTAAAAATCTTGTCTCGTTCTCGTGAACTCAATCTCATGTCTCGTGAGCTGTCTCGTCACACCCCTTTTGCTCAAAAGTTTACATACCCCTTGCAGAATCTGCAAAATGTTAATTATTTTAACAAAATAAGAGGGATCATGCAATGTTATTTTTTATTTAGTACTGTCCTGACTAAGATATGTTGCATAAAATGTGTTTACATATAGTCAAAAAATAGCTGAATTTATAAAAATGATCCGTTCAAAAATTTACATTAATTCTTAATACTGTCTGTGGTTACCTGATGATCCACGACTGTTTTTATGTTTTGTGATGGTTGCTCATGAGTCTCTTGTTTGTCCTGATTCTTCAGAAAAATCCTTCAGGTCCTGCAAATTCTTCAGTTTTCCAGCATCTTTTGCATATTTGAACCCTTTCCAGCAGTGACTGTGTGATTTTGAGATCCATGTTTTCACACTGAGGACGACTGAGGGACTCAAACTCAACTATTAAAAAAGGTTCACTGATGCTCCAGAAGGAAACACGATGCATTTGAATTTGAACATCAAGATAAATTTTACTTAATTTGTCTTCCGGGAAATTTGGACATCTTCATCCAGTTCAAAAGTTTTCACCCCCTGGTTCTTAATGCATCATGTTTTCTTCTGGAGCATCAGTGAATGTTTGAACCTTTTTTAAAGGTGCCCTAGAATTAAATATTGAATTTATATTGGCATAGTTAAATAACAAGAGTTCAGTACATGGAAAAGACATACACTGAGTTTCAAACTCCATTGTTTCCTCCTTCTTATATAAATCTCATTTGTTTAAAAGACCTCCGAAGAACAGGCGAATCTCAACATAACACCGACTGTTACGTAACAGTCGGGCTCATTAATATGTACGCCCCCAATATTTGCATATGCCAGCTCATGATCAAGCCATTAGACAAGGGCAGAACGTCTGGATGTGCACAGCTGAATCATCAGACTAGGTAAGCAAGCAAGAACAATAGCGAAAAATGGCAGATGGAGCAATAATAACTGACATGATCCATGATAACATGATATTTTTAGTGATATTTGTGAATTGTCTTTCTAAATGTTTTGTTAGCATGTTGCTAATGTACTGTTAAATGTGGTTAAAGTTACCATCGTTTCTTACTGTATTCACGGAGACAAGAGCCGTCGTTATTTTCATTTTTAACACTTGCAGTCTGTAATTCATAAACACAACATTCTTTATAAATCTCTCCAACAGTATGTAATGTTAGCTTTAGCCACGAAGCACAGCCTCAAACTCATTCAGAATCAAATGTAATACATCCAAATAAATACTATACTTACATGATCCGATGTATGCAAGCAGCATGCATGACGAACATCTTGTAAAGATCCATTTTGAGGGTTATATTAGCTGTGTGAACTGTTTATGCTGTTCAAGGCAAGCGCGAGCTCCGGGGGAGGGGGAGCACGAGAATTAAAGGGGCCGCAACCTATATATCGGTGCATAGTTAATGATGCCCCAAAATAGGCTGTTAAAAAAATGAATTAAAAAAAAATCTATGGGGTATTTTGAGCTGAAACTTCACAGACACATTCAGGGGACACCTTAGACTTATATTACATCTTTTAAAAAGAAGTTCTAGGGCACCTTTAATAGTTGTGTTTGAGTCACTCAGTGTGAAAAGACGGATCTCAAAATCACACAGTCACTGCTGGAAAGGGTTCAAATATGCAAAAGATGCTGGAAAACTGAAGAATTTGCAGGACCTGAAGGATTTTTCTGAAGAATGTTGGACAGTTTAACTGTTCAGGACAAACAAGAGACTCATGAACAACCATCACAAATCATAAAAACAGTCGTGGATCATCCAGGTAACCACACACAGTATTGAGAATCAAGGGTATGTAAATTTTTCAAAGGGTCATTTTTATAAATTCAGCTATTTTTTGACTATATGTAAACATTTTATGGACAAATATCTATATAGGCATATATATATATATATGCATACATAAAAATGCTTGAAATCTAGAAGCTAGCATCACATCAAAACAATATGATTTGTCAATGAAATGTGCAAGATGAAAAAATGTGTTAAACTGTATACTTTAAAATGACTTAATTAACATCAAGGTGAAATCGTTTTCAGCTTGCTTTAATGTTGTTGATGAAATCAAAAACCTATCCTCAATAAACATCTTTGTCAGTAAATTCATTGATGCAATTCTTGTAGAATGTCTTTGTACTGGGTAAACATATAGTGAATACTCCATCACTCTATGCTGAGAAACGTGAAGGAGAATTTCTGAGAAAAGGACAAAAAATGCAATGAGCATTTAATTTCTATAAGCAGCTTTGACCTCACAGGGGGCAACTATTTTCCCAATGACATGCTTTTCAGGACAAGCAGCAGAGTTACAGTAAATGTCACTCCATATTTTGCCGTTTCTCATTTTGACGAAATGTCTTTTGTTGCTCAGAGTCCTTTCCCAAAGGTGTTGACACTTTGTGATATGAAATGCAAAAGAAGAAGGGAAGTGGAAATTATTGTTGCTGAACTGTCTTTAGGAGACCTTCAGTTTGGGTAACCTATTGTCAAAATTGAAATATTGAAAAGCCCTCCTAGACGGGATGAATTTCCTCTGGCACTTCTGCTATATTTACATTTTATTTTTAAAGGGGTCACAACATGGATTTTTTTTTTTATTATTATTATTATTATTTTAATATGTTCCCTGAGGTTCACTTTTGTGTTTTAATATTAATAAAGTTTTTTTGAAAAAAAAAAAAAAATGTTCTGAACAAACATATAATCATCTGACACGATCTGGGACAGCATTAAAATTAACCATCCAATTGTTTCTGATGCTGGGATCCATCTGAAGTCTGTACAGAGACGCAAACAAGCTGTTTAAACTGGACGCTTCAAAGCAAGCATTCTTTCACTCTGTCCTGTTGTCGACAGACTCAAGTGCATAGAGTATGTCAGAAACTGTATACTGTATCCAGTGTAGACAGCATCAGTGATTATAATGGGATCTATTTACTTTTGATGCTTTTTGATGCTCACAAACAGTGTAGGTAAATGTCAGCCATTAAGCAACTGAGCGCCAGTGGGCGGAGCCAATGGTGCGATGATGATTACAATGTCTTACTCTGGAGGCAGTTATATGCAAATGTATTTGCCCGTATGACGTCACAGGTCACCCAATATCAAAACGACCTGTTTTTTTGAGCTTGATTAAATAAATGCTTTATTTATAATGAGGAAGCTATGAAACTGGCAGGATGTTTTAATGGTAAAAGACAAGGGCTAACAGTACATTAAAATTATTTATTGTCAGTAGTTATTTATGTACTTGGAAGGTATAGCATATTATCACGTTGTTCCTCTTTTAAGGAAAACAATAAGTAGCAAAGGGGGTAAGTTTGGCTGGTTAGCTGGTAGATGCCATAACTACACCATTCTGCTGCCAAAAAGCATTTATCTCCATGCAAATGAGTAGATTTCTCTAGACAATAAACACCTAATAAAAACCACCACAACGCTTCTGATTATTATCAAACCCAGTCTGCTTTCTAAGAATCGTATCAATTTCAAAGAGAAGAATATCTCTTGTGCTTGTCCGTCACTCTCAGTCACTTAAGCAGAATTTGTTCTGCCGCAGTACATTGAATGAGATAAATTAAAAGCACAAAAGATGGCCTCTCAACAGTTATGGGGAAGGTCGGTATATTACTAGGTTTATTTGACACCCATTCCCTTGTAAAGCTTTGCCGGTGAAGAGCAGCACTGGCCAATAAAGCATTGTGCACTCCCGTACTCAGGGTATTTATGGGTATAAAAACAACAGGCTTTAAATCAGACCTCAAATGGAATAGAGGAGTGGCCCATGTTACGATCCCTCTCATTCTCTCAATCAGCAACGGTGATGACAGAAACTCACAAGGACATTGACGATAAACTTGGTGTAGAATCTCTAAAAGACTGTTTCTCTGACTACTTTTGGCTCTGTGGACTTTGGAAAACGCACTCTTAAAAATAACATTCAACAATAGTCTATTTTTATATGCTAACACAGTCCGAGAGTGCACAAGCACGCATCACAGATGAACTGTCATTTTTCAGTTTCCGTCAATTCTTGTAACGGGTTTAAAAATGAAAATGAGTGATATTTGTTTTCTTCACACATCATGTCTCATATTTCATATTAAGCTTAAGACTTTTGTTTCCAAGGTAACTAAATACTACTAGTACTAATTTCCATAAAGTAGGGTGGAAATTACAACAGAACTAAATTTGCAAAAAACTGATTTTCAATTTTAGCATAATACATATTTAAATGCTTTATTTCTCTCTTTATTGCATTATTATTGCTTCTAAAATGTGATACTATTTTTATGATGGATTATTATTATATATTTAGTGGGTGTGGATAAGGGTAAAAAAATAAAATCTTCACAAAGTTTCACAAAAATATAAGGGTATTGATATGATATTTAAAATTTGTCCTTAATATAATAAAAATTGTGACTTGTGCTGGCAAAATGAGTAAAATTTACCAAGTTATTTTCACAATCTCTTGTTGAATCTGGCAAAAAAAAAAATGGCACACACCTCATCAAAACCAAATATCTATAGGAAAATACACAGTTCTCAGCATAAATGAGTACACCCCCTTTGAAAAGTAAAATTTTAAACAATATCTCAATGAACACAAAAACTATTTCCAAAATGTTGACAAGACTAAGTTTTATGTAACATCTGTTTAACTTATAACATGAAAGTAAGGTTAAAGGTGCCATCGAATTGAAAATTGAATTTACCTCGGCATAGTTGAATAACAAGAGTTCAGTACATGGAAATGACATACAGTGAGATTCAAACTCCATTGTTTCCTCCTTCTTATATAAATCTCATTTGTTTAAAAGACCTCCGAAGAACAGGCGAATCTCAACATAACACCGACTGTTACGTAACAGTCGGGATCATTAATATGTACGCCCCCAATATTTGCATATGCCAGCCCATGTTCCCAACATTATGAAAGGCATTACACAAGGGCAGCCAGTATTAATGTCTGGATCTGTGCACAGCCGAATCATCAGACTAGGTAAGCAAGCAAGGACAACAGCGAAAAATGGCAGATGGAGCAATAATAACTGACATGATCCATGATATTTTTAGTGATATTTGTAAATTGTCTTTCTAAATGTTTCGTTAGCATGTACTGTTAAATGTGGTTAAAGTTACCATCGTTTATTACTGTATTCACGGAAACAAGACTGTCGTTATTTTCATTTTTAAACACTTGCAGTCTGTATAATGCATAAACACAACTTCATTCTTTATAAATCTCTCCAACAGTGTAGCATTAGCCGTTAGCCATGGAGCATACTATCAAACTCATTCAGAATCAAATGTAAACATCCAAATAAATACCATACTTACACGATTAGACATGCTGCATGACGAACACTTTGTAAAGATCCATTTTGAGGGTTATATTAGCTGTTTGAACTTTGTTTATGCAATGATAGAGTCGAGAGCTCTGGAGGGGGCGGAGAGCGCGAGCAATTAAAGGGGCCGCAGCCCTGAATCGGCGCATTTCTAATGATGCCCCAAAATAGGCAGTTAAAAAAATTATTTAAAAAAACTCTATGGGGTATTTTGAGCTGAAACTTCACAGACACATTCAGGGGACACCTTAGACTTATATTACATCTTTTAAAAAGACGTTCGATGGCACCTTTAATAATATAACTTAGATTACACATTTTTCAGTTTTACTCAAATTAGGGTGCTGCAAAAATGAGTACACCCCACAACAAAAACTACTACATCTAGTATTTTGTATGGCCTCCATGATTTTTAATGACAGCATTAAGTCTTCCAGGCATGATGAACAAGTTGGTGACATTTTGCAACATCTATATTTTTCCATTCTTCAAGAAAGACCTCTTTTAGAGACTGGATGCTGGATGGAGAGTGATGCTCAACTTGTCTCTTTAGAATTCCCCATACTGTAGTTGTTCGATTGGGTTCAGATCAGGAGCCACTGAATCACATTCACCCTGTTCTTCTTCAGAAATCCAACAGTGGCCTTAGATGTGTGTTTAGGATCATTGTTATGTTGGAAAAGTGCACGACGACCAAGGACACAGAGTGATTGTAGCATCTTCTCTTTCAGTATAGAGCAGTACATCTGTGAATTCATGATGCCATCAATGAAACGCAGCTCCTCGACACCAGCAGCACTCATGCAGCCCCACATAAGGACACTGCCACCACCATGTTTCACTGTATTCCTCACCTTTGCAACGCCATACAGTTTTTAAGCCATCAGTTCCAAAAACATTTATCTTGGTCTCATCACTCCAGAGTATAGAGTCCCAGTAGTCTTCATCTTTGTTAGCATAGGCAAACTCCAGGTGGGCTTTTTTGTGCCTGGGCTTTAGGAGAGGCTTCTTTCGTCAAGGGCACCCATGCATGCCATTCCTCTGCAGTGTACGCTGTATTGTGTCACGGGAAATAGTCACCCCAGTTTGGCTTTCTACTTCTTTAGATAACTGCAGTGAACTTGCATGCCGATTTTCTTCAACCCTTCTCATCAGAAGTTACTTCTCTCGAGGACAACCTGGATGTCTCTGTGAGATGGTTGCAGTTTCATCATTTTTTTTTTTAATTTTTGTACCACTTTTGCTAGAGTATTCTGACTGATAAGTAAAGCTTTGCTGATCTTCTTGTAGTCTTCAACTTTCTGGTGTAAAGAAATGATTTTCTTTCTCAGGTCTTGTGACAATTCTTTTCCATGTGGTGCCATTGCTGACAGCATGAAATGGGTTTTAACACCCTTTTATAGTCAACTGTCTGCTGGACACCTGTGTAATGAATAATTAGACTCACCGGTGGTTGAATTCTTGTTAAATTTGACATTTTGTAATCTACATTTTGAGACTTTCAGTGGGGTGTACTCATTTTTGCATCACCCTAATTTGAGAAAAACTGAAAATTTTGTTCTCTAAGTTATATTATTAACCTTACTTTCATGTTATAAGTTAAACAGATGTATATAAAACGTAGGCTTGTCAACATTTTGGAAATAGTTTTTTGTTCATTGAGATATTGTTTAAAATGTTACTTTTCAAAGGGGGTGTACTCATTTACATTGAGCACTGTATGTATTCATCTTTTTTTCAATATTTTACTTCAATACAGTACTGTAATGTGTATATCGGGACTGCGTTCTGAGACGTCTTTGTGTGTGCGCTTCAGATCTGTCAGTCAGCGTAAGTAAGATCATTTGTTTTCATCAGCATGAGTTTGAAAATCACATTTCATTGGTTCAGATTCATGTCATCAAAAATTGCTATGAATATTCATGAAGTTGGAATGCTGCGCTTTAAAATGATACCAAACTTGGACTAATGAGAAAGTTGCTGAGGGGAAGTGCGAGTGGTGAAGTGAGCAGAGAAAAACAGCATTTTTTATGGACAAAGGAAAGGTACTCCTCTCAGAAAACATACAAATAAAGATACTTTTAGTTTAATTGCTATTTGAAGCATTTGGATTGCTAGATGAGGGTTTAATGAACTCATTTTCTGAAAACCTCAAATTCAACCAAAATAGACATTTTTGACTTGTTTAGCTAGTAATTAGCTCATACGCATCCCGACTCATTTTGCCAGCACGGGTCACAATTGTAAAAACATCTGAAATCTATCATTTAAAAGTGTGCATAGTTGTTGAATAAAACACCCAAATCAGTGCCACAGCTACTACGAGGCAAAATTACATCTTAAGTCTGACTATTCTTACTCAATAAACTCATGTGTTTCTTGGCAACTTGATGTTGTCTAAAACAACTGACTGCTAGTCATTTTGTCAGGGCCTTTGAACCACAGTCGATCTGAGGCACTTCTCAAGGTTAAATCCCTCTCTTGATGCATTAATCTGAGACAGATCCACCACTCCACTGATGTAGCATTTGCTTGTGGGTTTTTACCCGTTAGTCGTTCCAAAAACAGCCCTGTTTAGCAGTTATTCAACTGGACAGAAAAGAGCTGTCTGCTGTGCCAGTCAGTCAGTCATCGTGTTTGTTTCACTCCAAAGACAAAAGTAAGGAACAAATCATTCCAAAAGGGTTTCCGCAGCAATGCCATAGAATAATAATGTTTGATTCCCCAAAGAACCTTTCACAGAACAGTTCTTAAAAGATTTTTTTTTCTTACACTGTTAAAAATAAAGGTTCTTTATTGCCATTGATGGTTCCATGGAAAATCTTTAACATCCATAGAACCTTTGCATTCCACAAAAGATTCTCTATAGCGGAAAAGGGTTCTTTAGATTTTTAAAATACTCTTCACACTAAGAAAAAAAATGGTTATTTTAAGAACTGTTCAATGAAAGGTTCCATGGAACCAAAAATGGTTCTTCTATGGCATGACTGCAAAAAAAACTTTTTCAGACCTTTAGTGCAATCATGACAACTCTCTAAACAATTTTAGAATGTTAATGAATATGGCAATGTTAATGTATTTGGTCTTGGGGGACCAGATCTGCTACACTGCTGCAGAGCAACTATGGACTTGCTACTGCTAATAGATACACAGAAATAGATATACCTAAATCAGTTCAGTCTCAGTTCAGTATCTAGTTTCCCCTTACAGGGATTAATAAAGTTTTCTAATCTAAATCGCGTAGTAGATCTAGGCAGGTGGAGCTGGGGGAGGTGGAGGGTTTCTATCAGGAACTCTGATAGAGCACTGCAGGACTAGCCTACAAAAAACACTGAAACAAATGACTAAACTAGATATTTTGAGTGTAGTGTGAAGAACATTTAATAAAAAAATCTAAAGAATTCTTCTTCCACTATAAATCCACTATATGCAATGGAAAGGTTCTTCATAGAACCATCAATGCCAATAAAGAACCTTAATTAGTCCAAAATTAGTTCTAATAACAGGGTGGTAAATAAGTGGACAAAAACCTCAGGAAATGCCTGAAAAACCCAACACTGGAAGAGGGGGCATGGCTTCTGAATTATGACTGAACAACACGACAAAAAAACAACAACAACAACCTGTCAGCAGAATTTCAAGTAGCTGAGGGATTTCTGGAGGATCTAGTCACGCAACAGTCATGGAGATGAATGAAAATGTTAACGGATAGGTTTCACCAGGCTTCCTTGGTTTAAACACAGCTTGGATTGGTCTGCATAACGCTTTCCTGCCATCATAAATATTTTCATTGCCATGGTAACAGTTCAGGATGTGATAACTACACGTAAATGGAACCTCATCTCGTGGTTTTCAATTCATACATATGTGAGAGCTCCGTCAACAGAAACGCATTTACATTTAAAAAGCCGGAGGTTTTATATGGATCTTAAATGGTATTCACGTGGCTCTCTTTCACTGACACGGAATGAAAGGGAATCTTGGGAACTCAAGGACAGGCCAGTGCTGAAGTTACCTGCAGGTTTGAGTGAAGAACAGAAGGATGTGTGATCTGTACTTTAGATATTTTTTGAAGAGACGCTGTACTGTACCGGCACACAGCCGACAATAATGAAGCTCTGAAGGTGCCGTCTAATTACCGAACTTGCATCCTTTCTCTACAATGACAGCAACTATGATGACAGCATTTATTTTCCTTTATTTATTTTCCATTATTTGTTTCATTTTCATTCTCACCCTCAATGAGTTCCAAACCTGTTTTCTTTGTACTGCTGAATATAAAGGAAGATATATGGAAGAATATCAGTAACCAAACAGATCTTTCCCCCCATTTACTACCATAGTAGGAAAAATAAATACTATAGTAGTCAATGGGGGGGGGGGGCAAGGTCTGTTTGGTTACTGACTAACTATGGGGGGCGAGAAAAAACATTAAACAACTACTTAAAAAAAAAAAAAAATTGAACACTTCCCAACATGTCATCAAACTCCTTGATGCTGATTTTTATGTGTACATTTCTGAGTTTTCCTATGACTCATCTCTTAATCCAATGTTTATCACGGTTACAGTTGCATTCGCTGCCTGCATGTGACTTCCTGCCCGTATGTGGTGGTACGTAGGAGCCATGCCTTGCCTCCTTCCAAACCCCGTTCCCTGTCTAATTACCTTCCCGCCTCTGCTGGAAACCAGTACGAGTCTGTTGGGCTGGAAAGGTGAGCTGTTAATTACTCACCGGTGGAGCCGCAATGAGAAGAACAGCCTCAGAAGATACAACAAGAGACGCCATTCCGACCTCCCGCCACTTAAGAAAGCCTAACAAGAGCCGGTGGCTGTTGTTCAGAACGCACCTGCTGTCTGATCCTCTGCTTTGCCTTGGCAACCGCTTCACTGATGTGGAGACAGCTGTGAGGGATGACTGCTTAATCACGCATGCGGTTTTCGCTGACTGGATGCATCTATAAAAAATACAAGAAAACAACCTGATTTTGAAGGGCCGCAACATGGTCGAGATCTCAATTGCTTCTTCTAGACAACAACATTAAACAGAGAGCAAATGGAGACTTTTGCAAAAGTCCTGAGATGTTTCTCTTGAGAATGTGTCTCTAGACTTCCAAAAAAAAAAAAATTTGCTAAGATACCAAAGTTTGCAATGGAATGTCTAACATTTTAGGACAAATTGTGTTGTTTCATAGTTAGGAAACTAAATGGAACTCTCACTTTATCTCAGATGCTTCTCTTAAATTCCTTCTGATAAGTGAAAATAGAATGGTTAGGGCTTGGCAGTTTGATAAATGCTCTGAATCACTGATTCAAAACAAAATATTTGTAAGGCTTCGAAGCTTCATGAAGCAGTGTTTTGAAATCATCCATCACTAGATATTGTTGAATAAAGTCGTTATTATGTTTTTTTTGGCGCACAAAAAGCATTCTATTCGCTTCATAACATTACGGTTGAACCACTGTAGTCACATGAACTGTTTTAAATATGTTTTTAGTACCTTTTTGTGCATTTGAAAGTGTTAATTATCTTGCTAGCAATGGAGGCCTCACTGAGCCATTGGATTTTATCTTCATTTGTGTTCCGAAGATGAACGAAGGTCTTACGGGTGTGGAACGTCATGAGGGTGAGTAATAAATGACAGAATTTTCATTTTTGGGTGAACTAACCTTTTCATTTAGAGAGCATCATCCAGATTATTTAGTCTTAAAAGTAAATTTTTGAGTTCACTCATAGGAAATTAAATCTCCTTAATATCTCAAATGATTCTCCTTGACAGAAACAAGATTAAATGAAGTGCCACCAACTTCTGAGATGTTTCTCCATGGATGGATGATAATTGGTTGGTTGGTTGGTTGGTTGGTTGGTTGGTTGGTTGGTTGGTTGGTTGGATGGATGGACAGACAAAATGGATGGATGGATGGATGGATGGATGGATGGATGGACAGAAACAGTTTCTCACATGTGTCTCCTCAGTTAGTAGACTTAACAAAGCTCTCAAATCTCATTCATATCTTAAGTGTTTCTCCTTTACAGCAACAAGATTAAATGAAGAGCCACTTCTGAGATGTTTCTCCTGAGAAAAAGACTCAAGTGATCTCACATGTTTCTCTTCTAGATGTCTAAACTGTGCTCAGATTTTCCACCAGAATCTGCAATAAAAGTCAGGACAAAAACATTAAACAGACAGCATAAGGAGACTTTTGTTTCCTGCTTCTCAGATGTTTCTCCTGAGAACAATATTTCTCATTTGTGTCTCCTCAGGAAGTTAGGAGACTTAATGAAGCTCTCACTTACAGGTTTCATTTAAGTTTCAATTTTGTCTCAGATGTTTCTCCTAAAATTACTTATGATAAACGAAAATAGAAGTAAAGGAGAGAGTTGTTTAAATATATCAAATGATCTCACGTGTCTTCTAGATGTCAAAACCGGGCTCAGATTTTCCATGATAATCGTCTCAATATGAACTCAAACATTTCTCATCCAGCACTTTTAAAATCAACTTATATGCTCTAAGCTATCCACGTTCATTCATAATGCTCTACTTTTCCTGAACATCACCGAATATCTCATCTTTGTCCATTTTTATATCCTCAATGGAATTTTAGGAGAAAAGTTCTGAATGATCTGCGAAAAGTTTGATCCGAATGTAACTGAGGACTCCATGAATTCTCCTGAGCTATGAAAGAGCAACCTGAGCAATTTAGCTTCCATCAGCCACACAATCTTTATCAGAATATAGTTAGTCAGCCCCTCCTGAGGGAAGCAGCCCTCCGGCAGTGTCCATTTTTAAAGTTGTTGGCCTTCCTGTGCCGTGTTCAACCTCATTAACACCTCAGTGTAGCCTTATTAATGTTCACATCATCCAACCGATTCTATTAAGTTGTGACATCTTGTACAAAGCCGTTGTATTGCAACAGGAAGGAAACACTAAGCACTGACATGGGCAAAACCCTCTATGAAATGAGTTTTTTCTGCCCCTTATACCATTTTAGATAATTAGCTAGGGAGGCTGCAATAGCTTGTATATATCTCACTATTTTCAATGTCCTCTGGGAAAAAAATTTTTCAGACTCCAAATGCTCCAATGTACCAACTCCAATTATTTGGTTTGATTGTTTGTTCTAATTAGCTTAATGCTTAACGCTTCTAAGGACATCATGAAGATAATTTTTTTTTATGTTATTGTTTTTTTTTGATAGCGCATACCCTGAAGTTGCTCAGAAAATTGTAATGACTTCATTCGGTAAATTAAAGATATCATTATTTCAGAAGTTTACTGAGATGGTGCTCCTACAAGTCAGCATTATCAAGACAGAACTATATTTTGAGACATTAGGAATGAATTGAGCATGCTGATTGCAATGCACTGCCTTTTATCACCTGGTTTACTACAGGAAGTATGCAAAAATAATTTCATTTGGATGGTTGGTTGGTTGGTTGGTTGGACGGACAAATGAATAAATGGATGGACAGATGGACAAATGAATGGATGGATGGAGTGATGGATGGACAAATGAATAAATTGATGGACAGATGGACAAATGAATGGATGGATGGATGATGTGATGATGGATGAGACAAATGAATAAATTGATGGACATGGACAATGAATGAATGAGTGATGGATGGACAAATGAATAAATTGATGGACAGATGGAAATGAATGGAAGTGATGGATGAGAAGGACCAAAAAATTGATGGACAGATGACAACTGGATGGATGATGGATGGACAAATGAATACAATGGACAATGATGATGGGATGGATGATAAATGGATGGATGAATAATGGATGGATGGACAGATAATGATGGACGATGGACAAATGAATGGATGAACATGGACAAATGAATAAATTGAGGACAGATGGTGATGGACCAATGAATAAATGATGGACAGATGGACAATGAATGGATGGACAGTGGTGGATGGACAAATGAATAAATTGATGGACAGATGGAGAAATTAATAAATGGGTGGACAGATGGACAAATGAATAAATTGATGGACAGATGGAAAAATGAATAAATGGATGGACAGATGGAAATTATAATGGGACAAATGGACATGAATTGGATGGAGTGATGATGGACAATGAATAAATTGATGGACAGATGGACAAATGAATGGATGGATGGAGTGGTGGATGGACAAATGAATAAATTGATGGACAGATGGAGAGTGGACAGATGGACAGATGGAAAAAATGAATAAATGATGGGATGAAAAATGGGTGGACATGGTGATGGACAAATGAATGATGGATGGATGAATGGATGATGGAATGACAATGAATATGGACAGATGGGATGGATGGACAAATGGGATGGACAGATGGATAAATGGATGGATGGAGTGGGATGGACAAATGATTAATTGATGGACAGACGGACAATGAATGGATGGATGGATGGACAGATGATGATGGATGGATGGATGGACAGGAATGAGGATGGATGGATGGATGGATGGATGGATGGATGGATGGATGGATGGACGGAGGAATGGATACTTGGATGGTGGGATGACGGACAATGGATGATGGATGGAGGAACGGACGGAGGAATGGATTTGGATGGATGGATGGATGGACAAATTAATAAATGGATGACAGATGGACGAATGGGATGGATGAGGATGGATGACAATGGATGGATGGACAGACTGACAGACAAGATGGATGGATGGATGGATGGATGGATGATGGTTGGTTGGTTGGTTGGATGGAGGGACAAAATGAATGGATGGATGGATGGATGGATGGATGGATGGATGGATTGGTTGGTTGGATGGATGGACGAACGACGGTTGGGATGGAAGGAATTGGTTGGTTGGTTGGTTGGATGGATGGATGGATGGATGGATGGATGGATTTGGATGGCACAAATTATTTTAAAATAATTTTAATTTAATTTAAAATGTAATTTATTCCTGTGATGGCAAAGCTTTGTCTATTGTGCTCTGGAGAGAATCACATCTTACATCACCAGCCATCATTATGACTTCATAATGACTCCGATGGTTTCAGCTTGAACCATTTACCCAGCCAGGCCGTTCCGGCAGTGAGAGGGGCCAGCTCTCATCTGAGAGGCTTCACTGCCAAAGATTTTTATCTCTCAGCCCTGGCTGCTTTGATCCAATGATGTGTGCAGTGAAAAGCCTTATAGATGTAGGCACTGAGATGATGTCAAATATCAAAGGCATTCAGTTGTACTACTATGTTTTGTTAGCTTACAGTTGAAAATCTCTATATGTCTTTTCTTCTGTCCTTGGATTCACTCTTCAGATGTTTTTCAATTTCCTGCTCCTACAATGTAAAAGACATTAGTTGGATTTATAAAGAATATAAAGATTATCTACAACAAATGGGTTGTGTATTACCAAGGATAAGCAATATATGAGGATTCTGACGTACAAGCAAGTAGCAAAGTGACTATACATGTCCATCTCAAATTAAGACAGCAACAGCTTGCTTGTTAAACACACCTGCAGATTATTCGCTGGTCAGGACGGACACATATAAGAGTGTTCGGTAAGTAGAACGTGAGGTCTGATATTCCGCCCTGGTCCCACTTTAAAAAAAAAAAAAAACATGTGATCGACCACTTCCAGAGCCCAGTTATCTGGCAGCCGATCACACAGATGGAGCAGACTGAATCCTCGGGCAGCTGGAGAGGGCTGATGTACAGCCCTGGTTATCCACAGGGAGATGAGTATCTGTTTTGGTCAGGTCATTGATGTTTTTTTCTGATACAAGCCCCCAACACCAATCCCGGATCCATTTCTAAGTACCTCCACTATGACCTAAATAATCTATAACCTTGATCGCATTTCAAAAACATTGGTTGTGATAAAGTACAATATGCAAGGGCATAGGTTTGGCTTTAACACTAATAGGGGCAATTTATCTTTTTCACACAACTCAAATCTGTGCCTTATAAGAAACAAATCAAGATTTGAAGATGTTGTCTGATTGATTTGGATGAATATTTTCAATGGCTTTTTTCTGAGATATTCTGAAATGAGTGGGCTCAGGTTTAGAGACTTACTTAAGGCACAGTTGGGCTGTGAAACCTCAAAGTGCACTTGCTCCACTGATTTTCTTTAGCTTTTCATGTCTAAATGCTGGCGAGAGAGGTGATGTGTGCAATAAAGTCCATGCAGTAATAGTACAATGATAAAAGAGCACTCCTTCTCTATCTTTCTCTCGGTGATAGCGTAATGGAGTGGGGCTGGTCAGGCTTAGGTTGGCTGTTTCAGTCTTTCCCCTGAAAACAAACAAATGATCTCGCAGCGAGCCAGAGGCCCACACTTTTAGTTTGCTGATTAGTACACAGGACATCCAGTCCCAAGATTCCCAGATCAAATCTGGCTCTGAGCGATGATAGTAACACTTGGTCCAGAGGGGCGGATGGAAGCTACTGTTGAAAATGACTTCTGAGGGCTTCAGAACACAGATCTTGGGATTAGAATGGTTTCCGCGGCCTTCTGTTAGAGTCTTCACGCCTTTATATTGAACTATGGGGAAATTATTTGAAAAACGTAATGTGAAAAAAGATTCCCAGGGGTGAGAATTTGCTAAATTGTTGGTATTTCACACACAAAAACCTGAATGTTATTTAGGTGTTGTATGTTTTGTGTCATGTTTTCATTCATTAAATAAAATTATTTATTAAAATTTTAAAGATAAATGAAATTTCATGACTAAAAAATATGACAACAAAAACATACTACATTAATTCACAACTTTGTTAAAATTATCAGTCGACTCATATAATAATTTTTTTCAGGCAAAAATATATTTCAAATACATGCTAAATATGTTTTAAACAGACAAGCATACAGAAATATATATTTCAAATTTAATAAATATTTGATTTAATCTTTCAAATTGCAAAATTCATTACAAAATGTACTACAAGGGTCAAGAAAATTAGTTTAAAAAAAGTTCTTTTTTTTAATTATTGATGCATGATAATTGCCAATATGTGGCAAATATTAAAATTAAAGTTTAATGTAAATGTAATGTTCTGGGTAATATAAAAATATAAAAATAAATCAACTGTTTAAATGCTAAATAAAGTGAATTTAGGCATCACAACATTATAATGTACAGTATGAAAATTTTATATTAATTTTAGACTTTAAATGAACATTAAAAAAGAAGGCAGAAGTAATGTCATTGCCAAAATGACAATTAAATATCCTATATAGTCAATATCAATAGCTGTTACTGTTTTTCCATTGAAACTAATATACCATAAAACAATGCATTCTGGGTAATACTATTTGTCGTTTGAGAAAGTAACCTACCTGTTTTACTGTGTAAATTTGTTTAGTTTTTTTATAGTTATTTCTTAGAGTACAATAACCAATATGGTGCCGATTTATTATACACCCGATCTATCATTTTTTTATACTGTAGTTTAGATAAGTATTTTACAATATTGGAAATTTAATCGGCTATCAGACAGAATTTCCATTTTGGTGCATCCGTAATTTAAATAGTCATTGTGTTCAGTGTTAATGTACTTGGTTGTGCTTTACTTATGGTAAAACTACTGTAATGCAAAGGCAAACTGCTTTAATCTAGCGTTCTGTTTGTAAATATCACTTGTTTATGCCTAAGAGTCACATCAGCAAGTTTTGGGTTTCCGTGTTTGTCACCAGAGTCTTAAAAGAGCACTGTAATGCATGTTGCATTTTGTCACCTAATGTGGCATCTTCAGCACAAATGTCAGAAGAGATTGAGAGTGACATTCAGGAAGGCATGCTGAAGAAGACGACGCTGCATATTAAAAGGCTAGAAAAGGTTAGACGCCAGCCTGGGATTGAGGGAAATACTGGCTCCGCAGTCAAAAGGGAATACCAGAGAGAGATAGAGGGAGAGAATGTAGCCTGTGTTTGCCAGCAACCCCTATTGAATTAAAAGAGTAGGTCGGTTTTAAGAACTCTAAGCGGGATGGCGGTCGTGATTCGGGGTGACAGGTGACCCGGGATGACCGGGTACATCCGCAGATGAAACCGAATCGTGATAAGGTGGGTGTGTTCACTGGCAGGTTAAAGAATTATTGTGAGATGTCAACTGGAAAAGAGGAAAAAAGTCGGTCATGCTTTACTTTTTCCTTTTACATTGTCCATGTTACACATTTTGACACAATCAATTATTGTAGTAATACCAATAACAATGTGCAATTACCAGCAGCTCAACAAAATAATTGCACATTAAGTAGGCAAACATGTTCATTAGAGTTACTTGTGTAAATGCTGTAGCAACATGAACAAGAAAAAACAAATGTGCCCCTGTGATTTCGTATATGAAATGCTTATAATTTATGCTTAATATTGTGTATAGCAATAAAAACTTATTTTATATATATGTGTTATATATATATATATATATAATATATATTATATATATATATGTGTGTGTATATATATATATATATATATATATATATATATATATATACACACACACTATATATATATATTATATATATATATTCAAATATTCGTTTATTTAAATGACGTTAAACGAGAAAGATGTTATTTTTTTAAATTCATCAAGATTTTGTTACCATTTCTGACCAAGCTTACGATTAGGCAATATACACAAGCTTACGTTATATCTTAAAGGTGCCCTAGAATTAAAAATTGAATTTATCTTGGCATAGTTAAATAACAAGAGTTCAGTACATGAAAATGACATACATTGAGTTTCAAACTCCATTGTTTCCTCCTTCTTATATAAATCTCATTTGTTTAAAAGACCTCCGAAGAACAGGCGAATCTCAACATAACACCGACTGTTACAATATTTGCATATGCCAGCCCATGTTCAAGGCATTAGACAAGGGCAGCCAGTATTAACATCTGGATCTGTGCACAGCCGAATCATCAGACTAGGTAAGCAAGCAAGAACAACAGCGAAAAATGGCAGATGGAGCAATAATAACTGACATGAGTCATGATATCGTGATATTTGTAAATTGTCTTTCTAAATGTTCCGTTAGCATGTTGCTAATGTACTGTTAAATGTGGTTAAAGTTACCATCGTTTATTACTGTATTCACGGAGGCAAGAGCCGTCGCTATTTTCATTTTTAAACACTTGCAGATATAAACAAATATAAACACCCAAATAAATACTATACTCACATGACCGAAGCATGCATGCAGCATACATGATGAACATCTTGTAAAGATCCATTTGAGGGTTATATTAGCTGTGTGAACTTTGTAAATTGTATTATAGAGTCGCGAGCTCGATGGGCAGAGAGCATGAGATTTAAAGGGCCAGCAGCCCCTGAATCGGTGCATAGTTAATGATGCCCCAAAATAGGCAGTTAAAAAAATTTATTTAAAAAAATCTATGGGGTATTTTGAGCTGAAACTTCATAGACACATTCAGGGGACACCTTAGACTTATATTACATCTTGTAAAAAAACGTTCGATGGCACCTTTAAGGTTTTCTTTTAGTTCAAAGCATTAAACAATATGTGTAAAATTAATCAAAAGCTATTAGCATTTTTTCAAATTTGATTATAAATTTTAGTCAGAAGGTGGCGCTGTTCTGAAACTTTCTGAGTTCCTTCAGGGCATGGTCTTGATAACACATACCAAGTTTAAAAATGAAAAAAAAAAAAAATAATGGGTATCATTCGACTGAATTAAAAGAGACCAGTTTTATCATTTGGGCAAAACATTTAGAAGTTATAAGCAAAAATCTGCATTTTTCATTTCTCCTGACCAGTAGGTGGCGCTGTGCCAAAATGCTGCTTGTAGCTTCAGATCATGCTTTTGATGACATGGACCAAGATTCGTCTTAATACGCTAAAGTGTTGCAAACATATAGCCTTAATCCAGTTTGGCATACTCAGATTCGTTAGTGCATTATTCAAGAACAGTTGGGTTTATCAAAAAGCTTTTAAAAACTTTTTAACAGCATGGTCTGAAGATGATCTGAACCAATTCTGGTGAAAATCGGACGAACCATCTAGGATGTGTTCAGAGAAAAATAAGTAGGGTGCAATTGAATCAGAGGAAGAAACAATTTATGGTTCAAAAAGTTATTAGCATAAACGTGAGTGAGGACAGTTGGTGGCGCTAGAAGAATTGAGTTAGAGATTTTCAATTCCAGAATTGCTTTGGTTAATGTTCAGACTGTCCTCCATCTGTGTGCCAAATTTAATCAATTTCCTGCAAGCAGTTATATAATAAATAAAACAAATAAAAGAAAAAAATACTGACATTGACCCATGTAGCCTTGCTGCTGAAAATGTATACTGTACGATTTTGATGTGCTAAAACAGATTCATGTATTTAATATGGTGCTATGCCATTAATAGCAATTCTAACGACTTTATAGTCCTTGACTTACAGTTCACTGACTGAAAAGGGTCACATTGTCTTTTCTTCCTTGGATTTTTCTGGGTTAGTCGTTCTGAAAAGTCTCAGGTTAAGGTTTTTAGCACACTTATTATACATTCTGGCAGATCAAAAAGCATATGTGCTTAAAATATGGTGTCAATCAGACAAAAGAATCAATCCAGGATTATACAGCCAGTTTTAAATTAATTATACAACATTGGCAGGATCTGGAACTAGACAGCTTCTGTGGGATTGGCAGACATGATAATAAATGTTCTCACACTGAAGAAAAGATACTTAAAGAATTAGATGGGCATTTTAAAGTTAACAGCTGATTCTGTGTGGTCATTTTTAAAGTTGCCTTTAACCTCCATGATGGTACAGTGTTAAAGTTAGCAAGTTAGTCATCTTTTACAGATAACGTGAAAAGACAAAGAGAAAAGTAGGATGTACATGGCTAAAATATCAGAATAGGTCAAAAGTGACCACAGAGTGGCATTATCAAACTTCACAACTCCACACAAAAAAAAAAAAAAAACAAGTTAAAAAGACGTTTTCAGGCCGTTATATCAGCGCTGACACCTTCCCACATTTAGAGGTGTTAGTCTGGTGCAGTTCATTAGCAAGATGTGATACATAACAATACCTAAAGTGATAAGAATTGGTGTGAAGTGATCTTGGCAAAGTATAAACTGTCTGACAGCATCCTATTAAGACATTTAAATAATTTTCAAGCCATAAATTGCCTTGTGACATGCATTTATATTGACATCTATTTGTCTCTGTCTGGCAGATACCTACTGAAGATGACTGCTTTTAGTGCAGCTGATTTAACATGTTCATTTGGTGTGATTAATAAGAAAAAAAAAAGATAAAATTAACAATTAATGCTCTGACCCATAATGTCAACTAATTATAATAAGGTGTTTTTAGGGCTGGGCGATATATTGCATGCGATTCTCACGCGCATTTCGTCAGTAAAGCCGGTTCCCTGATTACCGCTAAATCGCCATCACCTGCTTTCAAATGGAGCGGCATTTAATAGACAGAACCGTAGTTCACGGAGAAGCCACGCAAAATCGCGTTCAGTATCGAAGATGAATCGCCTTCGATAATGAACCCGATTTTGCGTGGCTTATCAGTGATCTACGGCTCTGTCTATTAAAAGGCGCTCCATTTTAAAGCAGGTGATGGTGATTTAACGGTAATCAGGGAACCGGCTTTACTGACGAAATGCGCGTGAGAATCGCATGCAATATATCGCCCAGCCCTAGGTGTTTTCTTACCATATAAGCGCCTTTCTTCAATCCATTAGTACAGAACTTTCCAAACCGGTATCCAGGGACCCCCAAAGGTCCACAGTGAGGTGCTAGGGGGTCTGTGAAAAAATTGAGACAAAAAACATAATTTTAAAAATATGATAAAACAATATCATTTTAACAATATATAATCCCATCAATTTAGGAAGCAAATATTTAATAATGCTGTCTTTATAATTATAATACATTTACTAATTTACAACATTTAAAAGATCAAAACTTATCTGTTAACATTAGTTAATTCCATGTGAACTAACATGAGCATGAAAACTTGTATTAAGTATCATTAACCAAGGTTAATAAATGCTGTAAAATTAAATTGCTCATTGTTTATGTTAGTTATGAATTAACTAATGTAAACAACAGAGAAATCATTGTAAAGTCAAGTGTTACCAGTACATTTTATAGACCAAATACATTTTTCAAAAGACGATCATTATACTTCAGGGTCCGTGGCATCAAAAAGTTTGAAAACTCATGCATTATATAAGTAAAAAAAAAAATACAAATAAAAAAATAATAAACCATATCACAGTGTGCACATTTAAGATTTATCCCTGTTTTGGCATCACTTCACACGGCACCAGTATGTCAGTGACTGTCTGTCTGCACACATTAAGTCAGTCATCTCACTGCCGAAACAGCTTTGTTTCTCTGTTATCTAGCCTCTGTCCACACACACACACACACACACACACACACACACACACACACACCAGCATCCTCTCCCATCACACTAAAGCTGCCCTGCGGGCAAACAGGCGACTGGAGTCTCCGCTGATTCAGTTTTGCACTAAATCGTGAATGATACATCCCCCCCTTTTGAGTGAAATATTCATCCCTTAAAAAGAAGAACAAACAGATGACACGACGCTAACAGCTCTGTGCTAATGATCTACAGTGGGGTCCAAAGGTCTGAGAATACTGAAAGGCTTTAATACAAGATGTAATACAATGTTTTCATGACAAATTATACCATCAGCATAATAATTTGAGTGAAAACTTGAACTTAATTGAATCTGGGGATGTCTTTGGTTAGTCCTCATTTAACTAATGACAGCAGCACAATATAAAGTTCGTGAGTTTTTGTAAAACCAGACGGTCATGTTATCCAGGACCGATTCCCCAAATGACTCTTATAAACAGGTTCTTTTTTTAGTGAATCAAAAACATTCTGCACAAGCAGTGTAGCCTGATTCTCAAATGAATGATTCTTACGAACTGGCCTCTTATGAACAGATTCTTTGCATTGAATCAAAAAAAATATGCTGATTTTAAAACGATTGACTCTTTTGAACAGGCTCTTTTTTAATGCATCAAAACATACCAGTATAATCAGATTCCCGATCAAATGACTCATATGAACCGGTACTTTTTGGTGAATCAAAAACATACAGCGTAACTAGGACAATCAGATTCCTGAACAACCAACACCTATGAACTATGGAAGCTTGTTTCTGCCACGGAATAAAAAATAAAATAAAAGATAATTGGCACTTTTCATCTCGCAGTTCTGACTTTTTTTCGCAATTGTCAGATAATTGTGATATAATGTCAGAATTGCGAGATGTTAACTCGCAATTGCGAGAAAAAGGTTAAATTCAGAATTGCAGCTCTGACCTTTTCTCGCAATTTTGATTTTTTCTCCCGCAATTACGAGTTATAACTTCCAGATATAAACTCGAAATAAAATCAGAAATGCGAGAAAAAGTCAGACTCGCAATTCTGAATTTATTTCTCGCAATTGCAATTCTGACTTTTTTCTCGCAATTACGAGTTTATATCTTGCAATTCTGACTTCTTTTCTCAGAATTGTGAGATGTAAACTCGCAATTGCGAGTTATAAAGTCCAATTCTGAGGAAAAAAATACTTTTTTTCTCAGAATTGCGAGTTTATATCTCGCAATTCTGACTTCATAACTAGCAATTGCGTTTTCTCAGAAAAGTCAGAATTGGGAGGTTATTTCACACAATTCTGAGGAAAAAAAGTCAGAATTGTGAGATAAAAAGTTGCCATCAGTTACCTTTACCCAGCTAACAATTTTTGGTTCCCAGAACGTTCTGGGAACGTTAGTTTCTAGTTCCCAGACGTTCTGGAACGTTCCCAGAACATACATCCTAACGTTCTCTGTTGGTTAGCCAGGAAAGTTTTCTTTACGTAAACAGAACGTTCCCTGTTGGTTTGGAGAACGTTCCCCTAACCTTCCTAGAACGTTCTCAGAACGTTCCCGGAACGTTCCCCTAACCTCTTTTTACTCCGATATAATTTACACTATTGTAGGTTAGTTATCAGTCCGCGTCCCATATGGTATAAGCGGCACGGAAGATCAGATGAATGGACGTCAATACTACAGACCATGTCTTGTTTTGAACTTTTATTTAATCAATAGAAATATATTATAAATAATCTAAGCACATAAACCTTATGGAGGATTAAATAATATCGAATTTATGCATTAATATGTAAGATTTCGTGAATTGTATCACTGACACTGTACCACTAGCAGATTTTACGTTTCTTAAGCGACAAACAATGACTTCAACACAATATGGGGTTTTTAAAATATAATATTATTATATAATATAATATAATAAAAATTTTATTAATAATTGTTATCACATCATTGTTATAAAATTAATAACAATTATGTGACTTTAACTGGGATAACATTACATTAATTTCTTACCACTGAATTAGCGGGTGCTCTCTTTTGGTCGGTTAACAAAAACTTCTCGGTTAACATCATGCTGTCTTCAATTACGTGTAAATGTCTCTGAAATCACACTATTTACACTCGTACATATATTAATTATAAATAATTATTCAATAAAGAGATCGATAAACAAATATTATTGTCAGTCAGTAAAATGAAATGACCGTTAATTTTTAAATTATGCGAGTGCGCGGCTCTCTGTGGCAGAAACAAGCTTCCATAATGAACTGTTTCAATTAGTAAACTACAGAAATAAGTTGTGTCCCAAATAATGCACTATATACTGTGTATGCTACTTAACCATGTAGTGTATGAACTTTATAAAGTTATTTTGTCATTCAACATCAGAGTTTGTTACGACGTCAATACACATGCTGAGAATTCCAGGCCGAGAACGATTTGTAATCGTGCTGTACCAGGCTCAAGTGGAAATATAACTGGAACCGTTCCTTACTGTTCTTAGAACCGTTGGGCCTGATGGTGGAAAAGTGGCTCATGATTCCCATAGCCTGCCCAAGGCATCTCTAAAACATATACAGTAGGATGGCATCAGATGCATACATGCACGCACGCTTCTTGTTCCTGATCTAATATCTCTCTCATCTTTTAGAGCCGCCGGCAGTGCGTGTGCGAGACTGAAGTGTCGCACTAAACTGCGGCGACCCCGTTACGCGCCATAACGCTAAAATTACTCTTCGACTTAATGTACCGCCGGACTGTGAGCAACACCCTCTCCCGTCTCATGGCGCAATCATCTTCACGACAACCTATCAATCTGCTCATCTCCATGATATATCTAGGTTACTGTGATTACAGCGTTACCCCACAGGATGTACATTAGAAGTCGGTAATCTTCTCCGCTGACTGCGGAGTGCAGTGAATCTCCTGTGTGGGCCTCCGAGCGCGAGACCTCGTATTTCTCTTCCCACAGATTGTGTGTGTGTGGATTAAATTTATAAACCATGCATTTAAAAATAAGTTCATTAGTGTGTGCAATTCACAAGTGCTCAAAAAAGCATTACTCTTGCGAGGCGTTCGTTATAAATGGTGTAAAATTTAAATGGAAAGCAAGGCATTAAGGAATTATATTCCTGTCCTGGGGCGAGCACTTGATTATACTAAGTGTTTGCACGCTCCCATTGTCTTGTTCCTATGTCAACAAATGCATGAATAAAAAGGAAAAATACATCATATGCTGTTCTTGCAGCCGTAAATAGTTTTTATTACTATTCTGCTTTTATTTATTTATTTTTAAGTGTTTCCACAGTATATAAAATGCTTTAATAAAGTGGTGTATTAATGGAATCGTGCCATAAGTGCTGTATATTTTTGCCTCCAGGAATGGCTACTAAACACATAGACGGATAACGCCGCAGTGCACAGTACAATGCTCAAGGCTGAGAGTGGATTATGAATGCAATGTGCTGGATTACTCTGTAAAGATTAATTCATATTGACTTGCTGTAATATACAGGGACATGAAAGGAGAGCATGTGGGCCAACCCAAGCCGGACCGCTTTCATTTTCAGATTGCTTCAGTAAAACATTAAGCAGTCCTCAAATTAGGCGCAAAACAAAGCGACAAGTGATAAATATTATTTTTTTTCAGTTTCTCTGGTTACTATTTGTGTCACAGTGCAAAACCCAAACCTACATTCATGCATTTGGTAGATGCTCTCATCCAAAGTGAATTTGGGTATTTTATCAGCCCATATATTCCCTGCATAGAAACTGAACCTATGTCATTAGTGTCATTAGTGCAAAAGTCCCTTTAAAGGGTTAGTTCACCCAAAAATGAAAATTACCCTATGATTTACTCACTCTCAAGCCAACCTAGGTGTAAATGTCTATCTTCTTTCAGACCAACACAATCAGAGTTATATTAAAGGTGCCCTAGAACCAGTTTTAACAAAATGTAATATAAGTCTAAGGTGTCCCCTGAATGTGTCTGTGAAGTTTCAGCTCAAAATACCCCATAGATTTTTTTTTATTAATTTTTTTAACTGCCTATTTTGAGCTATAATTATATATGCACTGATTCAGCATGCGGCCCCTTTAAACCTCGCGCTCCCCCGCCCTCGAGCTCTCGACTGCCTTAACCAGCATAAACAAAGTTCACACAGCTAATATAACCCTCAAAAATGGATCTTTACAAAGTGTTCATCATGCATGCATCGGTTCCTGTGAGTATAGTATTTATTTGGATGTTTACATTTGATTCTGAATGAGTTTGAGGCTATGCTCCGTGGCTAAAGCTAACATTACACACTGTTGGAGAGATTTATAAAGAATGAAGTTGGTTTATGAATTATACAGACTGCAAGTGATTAATAATGAAAATAGCGACGGCTCTTGTCTCCGTGAATACAGTAAGAAACGATGGTAACTTTAACCACATTTAACAGTACATTAGCAACATGCTAACGAAACATTTAGAAAGACAATTTAAAAATATCACTAAAAATATCATGTTATCATGGATCATGTCAGTTAGTATTGCTCTATCTGCCATTTTTCGCTGTTGTCCTTGCTTGCTTACCTAGTCTGATGATTCAGCTGTGCACATCCAGACGTTTTTCCCTTGTCTAATGCCTTGAACATGAACTGGCATATGCAAATATTGGGGGCGTACATATTAATGATCCCAACTGTTACGTAACAGTCAGTGTTATGTTGAGATTCGCCTGTTCTTCTGAGGTCTTTTAAACAAATGAGATTTATATAAGAAGGAGGAAACAATGGAGTTTGAGACTCACTGTATGTCATTTCCATGTACTGAACTATTGTTATTTAACTATGCCGAGGTAAATTCAATTTTTCATTCGATGGCACCTTTAAAATATGTCCTGGCTCTTCTAAGCTTTATAATAGCAGTGAATGGGGGCCTGATTTTGAAGCAAAAAAAAAAAGTGCATCCATTCATCGTAAAAGTAATCCACATGGCTTCGGGGTGTTAAAAAAGCCCTTCTGAAGTGAAGCGATGGAATTTTGTAAGAAAAATATACATATTTTAAACTTTATAAACTAAAATAACTAGCTTCGGGCAGACGACCGTACGCAGGCTGCGCAAGTCGACTTGCGCCAAATGAGTAACCCTTGACACGATGTATGACGTAGGATGTAGGAGTCATGTAAGCTTAGACACCTCTCGCGCTTCAAACAAATACGGCTGTGCAACAAACTCAAGCTCCTTTTCTCTTTTATCGAAATTTCTCTTTAAAGGTGCCCTAGAGGTGCCTTTTCAAAAGATGTAATATAAGTCTAAGGTGTCCCCTGAATGTGTCTGTGAAGTTTCAGCTCAAAATACCCCATAGATTTTTTTAATTAATTTTTTTAACTGCCTATTTTGAGACATTATTACATATGCACCGATTAAGCGTGCGGCCCCTTTAAATCTCCCGCTCCCCGTGAGCTCTCAACTGCCGTAAACAGCAAACACAAAGTTCACACTGCTAATATAACCCTCAAAATGGATCTTTACAAAGTGTTCATCATGCATACATCGATTCCTGTGAGTATAGTATTTATTTGGATGTTTACATTTGATTCTGAATGAGTTTGAGGCTGTGCTCCGTGGCTAACGGGCTAATGCTACACTGTTGGAGAGATTTATAAAGAAGTTGTGTTTATGAATTATACAGACTGCAAGTGTTTAAAAATGAAAATAGCAATGGCTCTCTTGTCTCCGTGAATACAGTAAGAAACGATGGTAACTTTAACCACATTTAACAGTACATTAGCAACATGCTAACAAAATTTAGAAAGACAATTTACAAATATCACTAAAAATATCATGATATCATGGATCATGTCAGTTATTATCGCCATCTGCCATTTTTCGCTATTGTTCTTGCTTTACCTAGTCTGATGATTCAGCTGTGCACATCCAGACGTTCTGCCCTTGTGTAATGCCTTGAACATGGGCTGGCATATGCAAATATTGGGGGCATACATATTAATGATCCCGACTGTTACGTAACAGTCGGTGTTATGTTGAGATTCGCCTGTTCTTTGGAGGTATTTTAAACAAATGAGATTTATATAAGGAGGAGGAAACAATGGAGTTTGAGACTCACTGTATGTCATTTCCATGTACTGAACTCTTGTTATTCAACTATGCTGACGTAAATTCAATTTTTGAATCTAGGGCACCTTTAAAATTTCTCGTTTTAGTTTTCTAATTCATGACCAGTGTTTTGCTCTATCCTCTGAGCTTCTGCGTCATTACGTCATGTGTCGGGTCAGAGGTTAATCTTCTGCTGCAAATCGATGTGTACGGCCGTCTGCAGTAAGCTAGCTTTTTAATAAAGTTTTAAATATGGTTTTTTTTTTTTTTTTTTTTACAAAAACCCATTGCTTCGCTTCACAGGGCCTTTATTAACCCCCTGAAGCTGTATGGATTACTTTTATAATGGATGGATGCACTGTTTTGGTTCACAATCTGCCATTATAAAGCTTGGAAGAGCCAGAATATTTTTAAATATATCTCCGATTGTTTTTCTGAAAGAAAATCGCCTGAAAGAAGATAGTCATATACACCTGGGATGGCTTGAAGATAAATCATGGGATAATTTTCATTTTTTGGGTGAACTAACCCTGTAAGACAAATCAATTCACTTGACGGCCATCTTGGCACCTGAGCAGCTATTTTTAAATAGCTAGTAACCAAAACCAATACTATGTAGCTACTTGAATGGAAAAAGCCAAAACATTCAATCAAATCTTAAAGCAATAAAATCTGATGGAGTAACGCATGGTATATTTCTGACATGCATGATATAGCAATGAATCACATATATAGCCTCCCATAGCTCAAATCTTGCTAATAAAAAATGCACATTTCTAGAAGAGTAAACAAACAGGCGATGGTTTTTAAAATGCCATTTACAGTGATTTAAATATACAAAAGTGATTGCACATAATTTTTCAGATTTGAGATTTGTTTGGTGCATTGTTGTTATTACCTAGAATCTAAGTCTATGTTTACTGATTTTGAACAGCATATTGGAACAATGTGTTATATTTAAATCTGCTTTAAAAATAAATCAAGTTGAATTGAATTGAACACTAATTTCACACCTGGCATGTTAGGTTTGATTAAAACGAACCCTGGTGCGATTGCTCTGTTAGTGCAGTTCATTTAAATGAGTGTGAACGCTGCCATCCAAACCCTGCTGCGCACCAAACAAGCAGACTAAGACCCCTGAAAAGGTGGGTCTCGATTCGCATACTAATGAACTGATGCGGTTTGACTGAAATATGAACACAACACAGACCAAAGACATCTAAACAAATCAAAAGCAGGACATGATGTCACAAGATGCAACCCTAAAAAAGACAGAATGCTGAAGCATACTTGTCTGGTTATAACCAGACCAAGCTCAATTTAAAATTGAACATTGGTCTGGGGAGTTTGCTATGTATTTCCTACTGCACAAGAGGCGTGATCAACGAGCATTATTCACGCAATTTGGATAGTCCTTCAACCAATCAGATCAACATCCGGGTGACGTACTTTTGCAGAGCGACGCGAAAACTCCAGACAGGTTTAGTTTGTATTGGTTTGTAGCACTGATCAGCGGTTTGCAGAAGCAGCAATGGCATCGAGCGATTTTTGCAGGTTGTGCAAAAAAACAACCACTCAAGCGATTTGTTTGCTAAACTAAAGAAGTCATTTAGCATCATTGAGTGGTTAAAAGGAATTGGATTGACGGTCGTGCGAGAGACGTCATCATGTTATACCCGCCCAGAGCCATAGAAAGAGCTCTGTACCCACCAATAGCGAGCAAGGTGGATAAGCCAGTCTGTGATTGGTTCCCGCAAAAGTGTAACAGATGCAGCAGAAATGAATGTACGGGTTTCCAGACTGAGTTGCCGGGCGAAATCAAATCGCCGGCAGATCAGGCTGGGTTTACCCAGTCTAGAAGCATACCTGTTTTTTCTTGTCATAAGAGCTATGTTGCTCATTACAGTCCAGTCGAAACTGTGTCTCCTCCCAGACAGCAACATAGTGTGGCCCAGATCTGGCCCACATCTGGATTACACATGGACCAAATGTGGGCCGGATCTGGGCCGACACTATGTTGCTGTCTGGGCTCGCAGCAGATCTTCATTTGTGCGCAACAGAGGAATTCCTGTCGCTGTTTTGACTCCTTTACGCATTTTATAAACTCTCTTCACAAGTTCTCAGTTGGTCAAAATACAATCACATGTACACACATACAACAAGCACATTTAGCCTAGAACACAGCATTGTTTTGGATATTTGTTAAGTTCCGTCGCAAAATATGTTTCGTTTTTGTATCTTTACCCTGCTGAAAAATCTGGTCTCCCAGCCTGGCCATAGATGGTTTTAGAGGGGTTTTGGTTAGCTAGGAGACTGGGAGGCTGGGAGACCAGCTTAAACCAGCTGAACACCAGCTAACCCAGGCTGGGAGACCAGCTAAAACCAACTACTTCCAGCCTAAACCAGATAAGACCAGCCAACCACCTTAGGCTGGTTTTAGCTGGATTTTTCAGCAGTTCGGTTATAACAATGACAGTGTGAATGCTAAGCGAACCAGGACTAAATGTATTGTTTGTTTGTTTGTTTTTTTAGACCAAAAGAACCAAGAGAACTGTACTAAAAGTGTGAACGCAGCCAAATCGTTTTAATCTAACCAAACCTGCCAAGTGTGAACACACCCTTATATTATGCATCAAATATCGTCGGACTACCTGTGAATCTGCTTCATGCAGCATTTTCTCTTTCACTTATCCTGGGAAACTTGTTGCGTCGCACCTGGTTGGGATGTGTCTGCTGCAAAGAAACCTCAAGAAAATGTCTCTGAAAAAAGCATGAAAATACTATCAATCACCTCAAAAAGGAGTAAATGGAAGGTAAACATCCTCCTACTTTAGACACCACAGTGTGGTTAATGTGTGTTTGTGTGTGTGAGAGAGTCACTATGATTGTATGTTTAAACTCACACTGAGACATTCTCAGTGACTGAAGATGCTAGAGTGGCTGATAATTTTCCTTTTCTTTAACTCACACTGTTGAATATCGAAAGTATGATTGCAGTAAAATACAGAGCCGTCACTCAAACAAGCACGTCAATATGTCATCTGTCAATATGGCAACAAAGACACATATGGAACGAGAAAGGCTAGACTTTGCACCCCTAGGAAACTCGCATCTGCTGAGCTACACACACAAACAAATTCACAAAGCTTCCAGGGCGCACACACACACGCATATGTGCGCAACTTAGGATGGTGGCACTAGTGCTTTTAGAGGACGGGGAGGGATGCAAACGGGCGACACACAAACAAATGCCTCTTTAGCATTCCACACAGCACTTCACTGCAGCGCGTTCGGTTTCCAGGCAGCCTTGCATTATTAATGCAACCGTCTCTCCAGTCTGCCCGCCCCCAGAGCGCAGCAGAAGAGGAGGAGGAGAGGCCACAGCTACACTCCACGACAATGCAGCAAACCTGCACAGAACAGAGAGACAGAATGAGGGTGCAATTACACTTCTATCCCGCAAATGTCACGCTTAAGGCCTGTAATGCTTCAAGAGCGCGTTGGATTACGCGTAAAACCACTGAGTTCGAGCAAAGCCGCCGTAAGTGGGGACACATGTCTCACGTCGGTCGCCGAGGGCGGAAATTAGATCATGATTCTTACTATCAATTAGAGTAAGAATAGGGATTTTTTGCACTTCAATGTTACGGCGCTGTGCGCAATTCCAGTAGAAAGAAAGATTGGGACTCATTTGGGACAATTTTAGTTGAATTTGTCAAGGAAATTCTCAAAGGGTCTGAAAACCAGGCCAGGACTCATTCACAATACACCAGCAGCTGACATAAAAGTCGACATGTTCTGTGGTGTGATATGCTGTACGCCATTTAAAACTATTTTAAATGGTATTTTGCTAATTCTTTTATGATTATTATTATGCATGCTGCTTTTATGACTTCATATTAATTGAGAGAATACATGGAATATTTGTGCTTTTAAAACAAATAAATTAAGCAAAAGCAAATTAAGTTATAAAACAAAAATATAAATAAAAATTAAAAATGAAATGGATGAAGATTTTATTTCTCTTAAACTTAACCTAATATTACTTTTAACTTAATCTTGATGTTTTTGTTTAAAGTAAAATAAAGCAAATTAATGAAAGTAAAAACAAAAACAAGGCAATAAATTAAAAAACAAAATGGTTTTTTTTCTTCAGAAATGGACTAATAAAAATGATTAAAAATGTAATCATCATGATGTTTAATTTTTATCAGGAGGAGGATCACATTTATACGGAAGAGGATTAGGGCCAAGCAATAATAAAAAAATAAAACCATCTCGAGATTAAAGTTGTTAAATTTCAAGAAAAAAGTCGAAATAAAATGTTGAGAATAAACTTGTTAAATTACGAGAAAAAACTCGTTAAATTTCGAGAAAAAAGTCTAAATAAAATGTTGAGAATAAACTCGTTAAATTACGAGAAAAAACTCGTAATTCGTAATTAAACGAATTTGTTCTCGTAATTTAACGACTTTTTCTCGTAATTTAACGACTTTTTTCTCGTAATTTAATGACTTTATTCTCAACATTTTATTTTGACTTTTTTTCTCGAAATTTAACGACTTTTTCTCATAATTTAATGAGTTAAGACTTTTTTTCTCGAATTTAACGACATTTTTCTCATATTTAATGAGTTTATTCAACATTTTATCCTCGACTTTTTTCTCGAAATTTAACGGCATTTTTCTCATAATTTAACAAATTTGTTCTCGTAATTTAAGACTTTTTTCTCGTAATTTAATGACTTTATTCTCAAAACATTTTTCTCTCGACTTTTTTCTCGTAATTTAACGAGTTTATTCTCAACATTTTATCTTGACCTTTTTCTTGAAATTTAACAACTTTAATCTCGAGATGGTTTTATTTTTTTATTATTGCTTGGCCCTAATCCTCTTCTGTACATTTACCATATATTCAAGTGTAAAATAAATAATTCAAGATGTGTTATCTAAAAAACAGGTCTTATCATTTTACACCATTTTACTTCCAAGTAAGTTATTTTTACTGTAAAAAAACACTGATACTGATTAATAAAATATTGTTTTGCTTTGTAGTACTACTTTATCACAAATAGGGAGAGCCAAAAAAGTGCACAAGGGAACATGCATACTGAGCGCAAGTGATTTTGTTTACCCTAGAATAAGCAAGAACAAACAGCAATCTGTGACAGTGATGACAGATTCAGTTATTATCCTATGGAACGCAAATGAAGTTGTGTGTCCTCTTAAAGGTAAAAAGTCAAGAGTGTTTTTCTCTTTTTGCCCTCTCTAGGCAATACAAAGGGGATGCTTTGGCACACCAAATCAGTCCGTCTGCACTCTATGAGAGATAAAGATTCCAATTTCACAGACATCATAAAGAAGTCTTGGCTCGGCCACAAATTGCCATCGAATTCCTTGATTTTGCAGTCCAGTCCGCAGAAATGTTAAGCGTTAACCTCTGCTGGCCCTCATGCGAGCATGTTTTTAAGTCTGCGATGCTGTCCCTTTTTTCTCCTTTACTCTCCCTTTTGCTTTTTTTCAATTCTCGCTTTATCGGAAACTTCATTTCCTATTCAAGGTGGCAGCACAAGTAATGAATTCTCAGTGAGTGCGCGGCGCTGCTGACCCTCCGGTGACCCTCCTGTCGTTAAATGAAACAGTCAGCACTGTGGCGGCTCAGAGGGGTCACGAAGCCACGTCACATTTACTGCACTGCAGCCTACGTACATTCACCGAAGTCTCTAGAACAGAGTTTACTGTGGTATTGAGCCTGTTCTTTTAAAGCGGGCCTATTATGCCCTTTTGTTTTTGGGGTCTACTGCAGTAAGTTCAAAAAACACCTTATTTTTCACTTATTTTACATTGTTGCGGCACCTCTTTTCCCAGTCTGTCAGTAACACTCTGTTTAGTTCCTGTGCCTATGAAAAGTGTTGGGGTAATGCATTACAAGTAATTACAAGTATATTAAACAACAAATTACCTTTAAATTTACCAAAAATATCTAACTTTTTCAAATAAGTAACGCAAGTTACTCTGATTTCCCATTTATTGAATGACAGCTCTCCTGTTGCCATGTTGAGAGAAATCGGGAGTGCAGAGGTGTTGTGTGCGCTGTGTGAACATGATGGTCATTCTAGATTAGTTCTAGACTAAATGTGAGCATACATTTACTCATTTACTTCTCCTGCATCTTATTCTTCTGCCATCCAGAATGGCAGCACAGCTGAAAGTCTTGCTTGTTTAAACAGCGCCCTCTACTGTACAGGCGTGAATTTGCATTTCCTCCAGCCTGAGGCTTATTCATTTCACTTTTGAGAAAAAGAAACGCAAAAGTAATCTAACGGATTACTTTCCATAAAAAGTAACAAACACAATTAGTTACTTTTTTCGAGTAACGCACAATTACATTTAAAAGTAACTTTCCCCAACACTGCCTATGAAGCCCCTCCTTCTGAAAAGCGCAATGTGCTCTGATTGGTCGGCTGGAGCAGTGTGTTGTGATTGGTCAGCACATTTCGGAAATGTCACACCCCTTACCATAACCGCGTTAGATCAGGAATGGAAAAAACCACATCTCTTGGACATGGCAACAACACACTACTAACGCAACTCAACCAGGCCACGCCCCTTTATTGCGCATGCCTTGGGCGGGAATTATTTAAATGAGGAATATTGTGACGTGTTCCTGGAAGAAAACTCAAGACTACAATTGTGGCATTTCAGGGAGTTCAGAAACAATGCTCACTAATATAGAGAGTGTGACTTTGCAACTTTGCAGACCTTTTTCATGCTCAAGCAGCAACATTACACACTAAAGAAAGTTGAAAAATGTAAAAAAGCATAACAGGTCCTCTTTAAGATAAACACAGCAAGCTATCCGACAGTTTTCCTCTACAGAATAGACTTTCCTGTTATTTTATGAGGTGAGGATGACCTCAGGAAGTAGCACCTTGTCAAATTGTCACTTCAAATATGGTGATGGCCTTTCATAGGTCATGTGTTGCAGAAGTGCACTTCCCACTGCTGTGGTGTTCAGGACTGAACCGGGACACGTCACTGCCACTGAATCAAAGAGAGTCTCGATACACAGACACCTTGAAGCTTGAATCAAAACATCTGCAGATCCTCATGTACATTGGGGTTCTGAAGAAGTAAAGTTTAATTTTAGAAACTTCAGAAACTTTGCTGCAATTCAGTGTTGTTATTTTGAACAGAATCTAAAACCATTAAGAATCATTTTTGTTCAATGAAATGAAGCTGAAATGAATATACTAACACAACTCAACCAGGCCTCGTCCCCCTTTATTTTGCATATGCCTAGGGCAGGAATTTTTTTAAAATGAGGAATATTGTGACATGTTCATTCCTCTCAAGATTAAAGTCGAGGCATTTCAGGGAGTTGAGAAACAGTGCTTGCTAATTTAGAGAATAACTCCCTTTGGAGTGACTTTGTGCTTGCTAACCTTGCAGACCAGACCAAACTGCAACATTAAAGAAAGTTGAAAATGTAAAAAAGCATAATAGATCCTCTTTAATAAGGCCTAAAAATGTGGTGGTGATGTGCGCTTATGTCCTAAATATGATCATTATGACATGACTTGAAGGCAGCATTAGTTCAGAAGCTAATAGCACTGCTATATTAGTGTGTTTCTGATTATGATTTGGCTTGTGAATCTTTTAGTTATTCTGAGAAAGAAAGAACAATGTTTGCAAAACAATTGCATACACTACCTTCAAAAGCCTGCTGTTAAATTATGAAATAATTTCAGATTTTTAAAAGAAAAGCAAAAAAAACAAAACAAAAAAAAAAACAGAAATAAACTTTATATAATTCTTGTCAATATTATATATAATTCTTTCCAGAACGATTAACTAACAGAAGTTGTTGGTTGTGATTTTAAGTTTCAATTCCAATAAATAATTTATAATAATAATAATAATATTTAATAATAAAAACTGGAATATAAAAATTAATGTTTTATTATATATTAAATATATTACCAAATAATAATTGTAATTTTATTTCTTGTAATTGTGACTCACAATGTGACATTAGTTTTGTTTTTTTTTTTTTTTAAATAGTCCACTTTAGACATTCTACTAACTATAACTTTGCAACTACATGTCATTAGACTATTAGTATATGTTCTGCTTAATATCTGTTAAGACTTTATTTTGATGGTCCCTAAACAGTCATTCTAACTATAACTTTGCAACTACTTGTCAAATACCAGTCATTAGAGTATTAGTAGATTTTCTGCTTGATATCTGCTAACACTATTTTAATGGTCCCCAACAGACCATTCAATACTAACTACAAGTAATTTTGCAACTGCATGTCAAATACCAGTCATTAGAGTATTAGTAGATTTACTGCTTAATATCTGCTAACACTTTATTTTGATGGTCCCTAAACGGACATTCTAACTATAACTTTGCAACTACATGTCAACTACAAGTCATTAGAGTATTAGTAGATTTTCTGCTTAATATCTGATAACACTTTATTTCGATGGTCCATAAACAGACATTCTACTAACTATAACTTTGCAACTATATGTCAGCTACAAGTCATTAGAATATTAGTAGACTTTCCGCTTAATATCTGCTAACACTATTTTAATGGTCCATCAACAGACCATTCAATACTAAGTAACTTTGCAACTACATGTCAAATACCAGTCATTAGTGTATTAGTAGACTGTCTGCTTAATATCTGCTAACATTATTTTAATGGTCCCCCAACAGACCATTCAATAATAACTACAAGTAACTTTGCAACTACATGTCAAATACCAGTCATTCGAGTATTAGTAGATGTTCTGCTTAATATCTGCTAACACTTTTATTTTGACGGTTCCTAAACAGACATTCTATCTATAATTTTGCAACTACATGTCAGCTACAAGTCATTAGAGTATTAGTAGACTTTCCGCTTAATATCTGCTAACACTTTATTTTGATGGTCCCTAAGCAGACATTCTAACTATAACTTTGCAACTACATGTCAACTACAAGTCATTAGAGTATTAGTAGATTTTCTGCTTGATATCTGCTAACACTATTTTAATGGTCCCCCAACAGACCATTCAATACTAACTACAAGTAATTTTGCAACTACATGTCAAATACCAGTCATTAGAGTATTAGTAGACTTTCTGCTTAATATCTGCTAACACTTTATTTGACGGTCCCCAAACAGACACTTAACTATAACTTTGCAACTACATGTCAACTACAAGTCATTAGAGTATTAGTAGATTTTCTGCTTAATATCTGATAACACTTTATTTCGATGGTCCATAAACAGACATATAACTTTGCAACTACATGTCAGCTACAAGTCATTAGAATATTAGTAGACTTTCCGCTTAATATCTGCTAACACTATTTTAATGGTCCATCAACAGACCATTCAATACTAATACAGTACCTTTGCAACTACATGTCAAATACCAGTCATTAGTGTATTAGTAGACTGTCTGCTTAATATCTGCTAACATTATTTTAATGGTCCTCCAACAGACCATTCAATAATAACTACAAGTAACTTTGCAACTACATGTCAAATACCAGTCATTCGAGTATTAGTAGATGTTCTGCTTAATATCTGCTAACACTTTATTTTGACGGTCCCTAAACAGACATTCTAACTATAATTGTGCAACTACATGTCAGCTACAAGTCATTAGAGTATTAGTAGACTTTCCGCTTAATATCTGCTAACACTTTATTTTGATGGTCCCTAAGCAGACATTCTAACTATAACTTTGCAACTACATGTCAACTACAAGTCATTAGAGTATTAGTAGATTTTTGCTTGATATCTGCTAACACTATTTTAATGGTCCCCCAACAGACCATTCAATACTAACTACAAGTAATTTTGCAACTACATGTCAAATACCAGTCATTAGAGTATTAGTAGATTTTCTGCTTAATATCTGCTAACACTTTATTTTGACGGTCCCCAAACAGACATTCTAACTATAACTTTGCAACTACATGTCAACTACAAGTCATTAGAGTATTAGTAGATTTTCTGCTTAATATCTGATAACACTTTATTTCGATGGTCCATAAACAGACATTCTACTAACTACATGTCAGCTACATGTCATTAGAATATTAGTAGACTTTCCGCTTAATATCTGCTAACACTATTTTAATGGTCCATCAACAGACCATTCAATACTAACTACAAGTAACTTTGCATGTCAAATACCAGTCATTCAAGTATTAGTAGATGTTCTGCTTAATATCTGCTAACACTTTATTTTGACAGGCCCTAAACAGACATTCTAACTATAACTTTGCAACTACATGTCAGCTACAAGTCATTCAAGTATTAGTAGACTTTCCGCTTAATATCTGCTAACACTTTATTTTAATGGTCCCCCAACAGACCATTCAAAACTAACTACAAGTAGCTTTGCAACTACATGTCAACTACAAGTCATTAGAGTATTAGTAGACTTTCTGCTTAATATCTGCTAACACTTTATTTTAATGGTCCCTCAATAGACATTCTACTATAAGTAACTTTGCAAGTACATGTCAACTTATTGCACTATCCCTAAACCTAACCCTAACCTGATCTAATGAGAGTTAGTTGACATGTATTTGCAAAGTTACTTATAGTTAGTACAATGTCTAAATTCTCAATTCTCAATGCTACTCAAAGCAACTGCAAACTAACAACCGCTAACTCTGCCGTTCATCTCATGAGCGGCCTGCCGACCTAATGCTTCCCAGACTTCCCTCACGTCTGCGATAAGTTGTAGATTTTAACTCCCGCCGGCGAGTCAGCGAGGAGCACGTTCTCTGATTGCTCCAGTGGAGTTGGTGGTGTGCGGCTGCTGTAATGAACCCGCTAATGGCTAAATCTTCTCATCAGTCTAATTGCAGAAAGACAATACCCACTGATGGCATGTGCAGATTAAACGTTCCCGCGTTCTCCAGCAAATTTCGTTAAGTGGGGGGAAAAAACACAGTGAGAGCAATTAGAAACAAGAAGGACGGAATTAAATGCACAACTGAATTAAACTCATGGTGGATTTGTGGAGCCACACCAATGAATAATCAGGCTTTCATAATTCATACTACAGAGATAAAAATGACTGGTTTACGAATTCAGATTGAGCCTCTCGGCCACAATTGCATTATGTTATAAGCATCTTCCGAGAGGCGAGGATATGACCGCGGCCGATCAGAAGTGTCGTCACGTATTTACGACGCCCTCATTCTACTTGTTTGGGGTTATTTGTTTGCCAGCCACCTACATTTTTATCTGTGTGCACCACATAATGCTTTGTCAGTAATCAAATTTCATTTCACACTCCAGTGCTAAAGTCCAGGATAATTAGTCAGAAGAACTTTATGTCCCTACTTGTAAAAAAAAAGGCAAATTCGTAGGATGGTGGGCAGCTGAAGACATCCTTGACTCTTGGCGGGTCTGAATCATTGCTCATTTCAATTAGATTCATAAATGCTTATGACATACATATCAACACGGCAAGCTTCTGAAGTGGCTTTTCCCAGAGACCAGGCACTGAGAATAAAGAGAGGATAAGACAACTTTTAATTATTTCCCTCCTGTCTTATTCACATAAAAACTGCTCTAGCAATTGCATGTTTATAGCAAGAATAGGGATTGAGTGATTTTTTTTTTTTTTATTGTGTCTTCTTTTCTACCCATTTATTTCTCACATCTTCTCTCATTATGAGACTTCACATCAAGGTCCAGCTTCATACAAACGTTCTATTTTGTTCTTTTGAAGGATTTTGATTCATCCTAGTGACACAAATCTATTGATTCTGTTCAACAAAAGGATCAGTTTATTCATTCTTTGACCCTCTTTGTAGCACCAAGTGAGTCTTTTTGTCTATTTTGAATGAGTCATTGTTTTTGAACAAATGAGTTGAGTGAATGATTCTGAGTCGTTCTAGGACCATATCAAATCTTTTAGTAAAAAGCTCACCAAAAATGTCAAGCTTTGTCATCAATTACCTTGTAATTGTCGTTCTAACCCTTTATGATGTTCTTTTTTCTGTAAAACACAAAAGAAGTTGAATAATGACCATATATGTAACTTATTATTCACTTTAAATATGACAAAGGATATTCTTTATGTCAACTCAGATCATAGAAATTAACAAGAATGAGTCATTTACTAAAAAGGGTTAAAAAATAATGATTCATTTCATAACATAAAAATTATGTGAAACCTTGAAATATTTGATTTGAGATCATGGGATCAAATGAACGAATGATCATTGACTAAAAAGATTTGTTCAAAATCACTAATTAGATTTGTAATCAAAAATTATGTCACACCTGTGGCATATTTTATTTAATATTAAGAAAATGAACAAGAATGATTCATTCAAAAAGCTTTTTTTTTTTTTTTTTTTTTATACAGTAATTAAAAATTATGTCAAATTTGTGTGCCATATTTGATTTGAGATCATGGAAATGAACAAGAGTGATCCATTTACTTAAATTATTTGTTCAAAGATTATTTTAAACCTGTGCCATATTAGATTCAAAATGTTCAGTTCAAAACTTAGACACATTTCAGAGCAAATAATTATGTTAAAATTGTTCCAAAATTATTTGAAATCATGAAAATGAAGAATAATTCAGTTACCTAAAATACAGTGCCCTCCACAATTATTGGCACCCTTAGTAATTATGAGCAAAAGCAGCTGTGAAAATAAATCTGCATTGTTTATCCTTTTGATCTTTCATTCAAAAAATTCACAAAATTATAACCTTTCATTTAAGGAAAATAATTGAAAGTGGGGGGAAACTCACATTATGAAATTATGAAATAAACACGTTGGCCACAATTATTGGCACCCTTTATTCCACCCTTTTATTCAGTCTTTTTGCAACCTCCTTTTCTCAAGATAACAGCTCTGAGTCTTCACCTATAATGCCTGATGAGTTTGGAGAACACCTGACAAGAGATCAGAGATCATTCCTTCATGCAATCTCTCCAGATCCTTCAGATTCCAGCTCCATGCTGGTGCTTCTTCTCTTCAGTTCACTCCACTCATTTTCTTTAGGTTTCAGGTCAGGGAACTGGGATGGCCATGGCAGAAGCTTCATTTTGTGCTCAGTGACCCATTTTGTGTTGGTTTTGATGTTTGTTTTGGATCATTGTCCTGATGGAAGATCCGACCACAGCCCATTATTGGATTTCTAGCAGAAGTGGTCAGGTTTTGATTTTTTATCTGTTTGATAGAATCCATGATACCGTTATCTACAACAGGACCTCCAGCACAAAAATAGGCCCACAACATTAAAGATCCAGCAGTATTTAACCGTGGGCATGGGGTACTTTTTATCCATGAGTGCACCAAACCCATCTGGTGGGTTTGCTGCCAAAAAGCTCTTTTTTTAGTTTCATCTGACCATAGAAGCCAGTCCCGTTTGAAGTTCCAGTCTTGTCTGACAACTGAATATGCTGGAGATTGTTTCTGGATGAGAGCAGAGGATTTTCCCTCCCGAACATCTTGTGGGATGTAGGTGCTGTTGATCATTTTTTTTATCGCTTTCTGAGACTCAAGACTCAACTAATCTCTGCAATTCTCCAGCTGAGATCCTTGGAGAGTCTTTGTCCACTCAAACTCTCCCTCACTCACATTAGGATGATTTAGACACACGTCCTCTTCCAGGCAGATTTGTAACATCTTTAGTTGATTGGAACTTTTTATTGCCCTGATGGTGGAAATGGGGATTTTCAATGTTTTAGGTATTTTCTTACAGCCACTTTCTATTTTGTGAAGCTCAACAATCTTTTGCTGCACATCAGAACTATATTCTTTGTTTTACTCATTGTGATGAATTACGGGAATTTGGCCTTTGTGTTTCCTCATGTTTATACTCCTGTGGAACAGGAAGTCATGGCTGGACAATTTCATGTTCATGATCCCCTGGTGTGCTAAAAAATGTAAATATGAATGGGAATATACTTCAGAGATATTTTACTCATAAGAATTTCTAGGGATGCCAATAATTGTGGCCAACATGTATTGGAGAAAAACATTTATTACATAATGTGAGTTTCCCCCCCACTTTCAACTGTTTTCCTTCAATGAAAGGTTAGAATTTTGTCAATTTTTTGAATGAAAGATCAAAAGGATAAACAATGCAGATTTATTTTCACATCCACCTTTGCTCATAATTACTAAGGGTGCCAATAATTGTGGAGGGCACTGTATAACTAAAACAATTTCTAAATAATAATAATAATAAAAACAACAGCCAAAGATCATGGAAATGGACTCATTCAGATTTGTTCAAATGCAAGAATGTTTCAGTTACCTAACATATGTGTTCAAAGACAATGATAAATTTCATAAACAAAAAAGAGTCAAAACTGTGAACTACTGGAGTTGAGATAATGGAAATGAACAAGAACTCATTCAGATTAGTTCAAAAACACAAACTTGTTTTGTAATCAAAAAATATGTCAATCCTGCAACATTTTTTATTTAAAATTAAGGCAATTAACATAAATGATTCTTTAAAAAAAATTAGACTCTGCCATATTTCATATGCGTTCATGAAAATCAAAAAGATTATTCAGTCACTTAAAGATTAAAAATTATGTCAACTCTTTGGTATAATTGATTTGAAATCATGGAAATAATCAAGGATGATTCATTCATCCACCACAAGTTGATCACCTCAGGCAATCACACAAGTAATACTGTCTCTTCACACACGCACACACACACAAACCCCCGTCCTGTCTGTGTTTATTAGTACTGACAGTTCCAGCACATTGCTTAGGGTCGGCTCATTTTCAAGGTTTTACAAGGTATTTTCAACACTTAATCTTGGTCCATTGGCTGAGCTGAACTCCAACTGTGCACATGTCAAAACCTCGGTTATAGCAGCCATTAGCCTAAAAATTTTTTTATTTTTTTTTTAAATCCAAAGAATCCTAATCTAACTGTAAAGCTTTACTGTACCTCTAAAACACTTTTCTGTTCATTCAAAGAACCCTTTTGTAGGGGAGCCATCAAAAGACCAATAGGCTGTCCAAGAACAACTGCAAAGTCATGGAGAAAGGCAGTTCTCAACTTCTATTCCATCTCATTGTCCGTGTTTCTCATCCGTAATGTCATTCCCACTGAGTACATTTTCTGGCTTATCTGTTCTCAATGTATTCACCTGCTTCTTTCTGTTAGCATATGAAAGCTTTCTGTTTGTTTTTGATGTCTCGCAGCCTTGTAATTATCAGACGGTTTGACATGTTCCAGGTACAGAACATTTCAAAAACACTGTAATCGAGGTTCATCGGAAAATCTCAGGGTGCATTAAAGCTCTACAAATTAAATAATGGTTTGCTTTAAAATGGGCAAAATAGACTATATAGAAATGGCAATGAGAGATAAACAGTTCTGGGAATCAGAAAGTATAAAATTATTCTAATATTTAATATTTTACCTTAGTTTGACACAGGAACTGCCATATGAAGAAGGTTCTCAGGTTTTCAAAAATTTTGATGCCATGGACCTCCAAATCTCATCGTTAGGGACTCCTTTCGTAATATATATACCTGACGGGTCATTTTTTTTGTCCAAAGGCCTTAACAATAATAAAAAACAAAGATGACATCCAAAGTATGTAGGTAGTACAACTAGATCTCTTTTATTGAATCCAAAAGGTTTTAATTATATTTTCTACATATAAAGGTATTTTAAAGATTTTGAAGAGTCAAAGGGTCATTTGGTTTAACCGTCCAAAGACCAATTCAGCCATTTAATTTGTGATTAAAACATCTTAAAATGTAATAAATGTATATATTTTTTATTCTGGCATGATTTTATAACATCATATATCAACATAGTGCAAAATGGTATTAAAATTATATGTAGAAGTCGGTTTTGTTATGAGAAAGAATGTCCGGAAAAATGAATTTTATTGATGTCATTTGGAGTAACCAATAAAGGGACCATTTTGGATCAAGTCATGTGGTCAATATCATGACAGGATGTGACATCATTCAGACACCTGCAAACGACCACATGGTCGTGAAACAAAGTAACTAACTCTTTTTTAACTTAAAAATTCATGTTTTCACTTGCTTATATGCATGTCCCGAAACATCAGGTCATTCAGTACAACCGCTATAAAACACGGAAAATGATTTATAGCAGTTGTACCAAATGACCTGATGTAATATTTTAAAAACTTGTACAAAATATAAAATGTTTGATTGTCTTTTTGCTAGCTAGCTAGATATCAGCCTGTTAGCATTGTCTGAAAATATTGTTATTTGGTATAACCAAAAGTGTCAAACCAAAATTTTGGTTAAACCAAATGACTTTTTTGACAAATTTTGTCCATCTTGTAAAAAAATGACAAAAGCAGTGTTAATTGATTATATAAATCATATAATCTCATTGTTAAAACTTAATAAAACTAATTACAACTAACAAATTAATTATAACTCCATTATGTTTTTTTTTTTTTTTTTTTTTTTTTTTTAAAAAACCTTATTCATCAATGACCCAGCATATATTTATATGTACACACACACACACACACATTATAAAATTAGTATTACATAGAAAATGGATAATATTTTCATGAATAAAAACTCATTTATTCACTGCAGGAAAATAAATATATAAATAGATGTAAAATATTATCTAGAAAATATTTAGCTACCTTTCATTCAGTTCTCTTCTACACACAATTTAAACTAATACATAAAACTATATGGCTGTCAAACAGAACAAAATAATTGTGATTACTTACATGATTTCCAAACAGTATTTAGAATGAAACAGAATGAAATTATTTATTATTAGTAGTAATAATAAATAATAACAATTTATATATTATTATTAATATAATAATTATAATTATAATTATTATTAATCAAACTATTAATACATTTTATAATTACAGTAATAATTATAATGTTAAAAAATTACCATATTTGTGTGGCCCTGTAGAAGTTTATATATATATATATATATATATATATATATATATTAAAATGTAATTTTAAAATATTTTCTATTTTTTTTTTTTTTTTAATTTATTATGACCCCTTAAATGATTCTGCCAATTCTGAGTGATACATATAAAATGCAGTGATATACAGGCAGTTTCACTGTGTAAAAGATGCACTTTGAGCATATACTAACACTGGACACCCCCTCTTCTGGACTCTGACCCTCGGGCGTAAGGCTACATCAGTCACACTCTCACCCGTCCCCTCAGAAGAACCCTTCCTCTCACAGATCTCTGAGCGTTGCGCTTTGGCAGTTTTATTAAGTGGACTCTGATTAACAACACTTAGTGAACTGAAATGTATCACTGCATTAAAGGCGGGAACAGGCCTAAATGAGTTTATGGGGTGTGTGTCTGAAGAATGGCTCGTTTTACTACAGCAACAACAGAATCAGTCGAAGGCGTAGGTAGTTAACACCCAGAAGATCTTGTGATGGATTTTTCCTAAAGATCAGTGTGATAAATGACACTTTCCTGGGAAAGTACAAAGGAACATTAGCTTGATATTAATGTGCGGAGACACACGGAGGACACTGACTGAAAGTACAAAGGAAAGAGTTTTAAAATATAAAACGAAGGTTCCTGTGTGATCTCGGCTACAGCCTTTGTACTAGGGCACATCAGCGGCCTATTTAGTCATAATAAAAGTTTCTTTTTGAGCATGACAATGAGTTAAGAAGTTTAAAATGGAACAAGATGAGATTGTAATGGTATCAAATGATAGCACAATAGCAAAAGATTGTCGCCTATACTTCAAACAGTCAGAAATGTCCTGAAATCACCCTTTTGAGATGAAATATTGGCAAGACACTCCATCAAGTTTAGCGATGTTGCAAAGTGTGTTCTTCGATTCACATTACAGACCATAATCAGAGCAATTCAACGACTTTATGATGTCATAAGGAGAACACATTCCCTTTGCTACCTACATAATTTTCTGACTGGATGTTGTTTGTTATGTTTTGCTTAATAGCTCAATCGAATGCATATGATTGCATTTTTTTAACAGCACAGAACACAATTTTCACAAAGTGACCGAGATAACATTATATTCTGACATGAAGAAAAATAGAAACATTTCCGCTATTAGGTCCTGATTGGCCCAGTTAAAAGAGGAATAAAATCAAAATGGATTCAAGTTAATCACTGATTGTTACAGTATTTTTTTTTTTTTTTTAAAAAAAGGGGAAAAAAAGGAAAATGCCTTTATAATCTATAAGCAAAATGACTTGCTGAAGTGTTACTTTACATACTATTATAACATTTATTTAGCTTTAATTTGTTATTTTCAGTTTTATTTTAGTTTTTTATTTTAACTTTTGCTTTATTAGCTTTTTTTTTTTTTTAAATATTCTTAAAGTTAATTTATTTTTATTTCAGTGTTAGTTTTAGTCATCTTAACGTAACTTATTAGGGGTCCAAGCACCAAAACCCTATTATGCTAGGACCCTATTGTACTTTTTTCACCTGTCACACACCCATCTAACACTAGGTCGTGCTATATACGGCAATTTGTATTTTGGATCATAACTTTGGAACCCTAAGGGGCACAAACAAAAAAAAAAAAAATCCCCCTGAATCTTTGAGTCAAGCCATACAAAATGTGTATCTCCGATTTCTGCCATTTTGGATTTTTGTAGAAACCTACTTTTTCAAAATCTTCCTAGGCCGCTGGTCCAATCTCAACCAATATAGGCACACAGCAGCCAGGGATGGTGCTGGCAAAACATTATCAAAATAACTTTGATTTGTCAAAGCATTGCAAAATGAAGGGTTAGTTCACCCAAAAATGAAAATTGTCATTAATTACTCACCCTCATGTCTTCCACCCCGACCTTCGTTCAACTTTCACAACACAAATTAAGATATTGTTGATGAAATCCAATGGCTCAGTGAGCCTCTATTGAGAGCAAAACCATTCAAACTCTCAAGATCCTAAAGGTATAAAAACATATTGAAACAGTTCATGTGAGTTCAGTGGTTCTATCTTAATATCATAAAGCGACGAAAATACTTTTTGTGCACCAAAAAAAACAAAATAACGACTTTTCAACAATATCTATATGGGCTGATTTCAAAACACTGTTTCAAAGCTTTATGAATCAAATCAGTGAATCGGAGCGCCAAATACACGTGATTTCAGCAGTTTCCCCATATAGATAGTTGAAAAGTCATTATTTTAATTTTTGGGCACACAAAAAGTATTCTTGTTGCTTTACAATATTAAAGGTGCCATCGAACGTTTTTTTACAAGATGTAATATAAGTCTAAGGTGTCCCCTGAATGTGTCTGTGAAGTTTCAGCTCAAAATACCCCATAGATTTTTTTTAATTTATTTTTTTTTACCTGCCTATTTTGGGGCATCATTAACTATGTACCGATTCAGGTTGCGGCCCCTTTAAATGCTCACGCTCACCACCCACGGAGCTCGCGCTTGCCTTAAACAGTGCCTAACAAAGTTTACACTGCTAATATAACCCTCAAATGGATCTTTACAAAGTGTTCGTCATGCATACTGCATGCATGCGTCGGATTATGAGTATTGTATTTATTTGGATGTTTACATTTGATTCTGAATGAGTTTGAGGCTGTGCTTCGTGGCTAAAGCTAACGTTACACACTGTTGGAGAGATTTATAAAGAATAAAGTTGTGTTTATGCATTATACAGACTGCAAGTGTTTAAAAATGAAAATAGTGACGGCTCTTGTCTCCGTGAATACAGTAAGAAACGATGGTAACTTTAACCACATTTAACAGTACATTAGCAACATAACGAAACATTTAGAAAGACAATTTACAAATATCACAAAATATCATGATATCATGGATCATGTCAGTTATTATTGCTCCATCTGCCATTTTTCGCTATTGTTCTTGCTTGCTTACCTAGTCTGATGATTCAGCTGTGCACATCCAGACGTCCTGCCCTTGTCTAATGCCTTGAACATGAGCTGGCATATGCATATTGGGGTGTACATATTAATGATCCCAACTGTTACGTAACAGTCGGTGTTATGTTGAGATTCGCCTGTTCTTCGGAGGTCTTTTAAACAAATGAGATTTATATAAGAAGGAGGAAACACGGAGGTTGAGACTCACTGTATGTCTTTTCCATGTACTGAACTCTTGTTATTTAACTATGCCAATATAAATTCAATTTTTAATTCTAGGGCACCTTTAAGATAGAACTGTAGTCACATGAACTGTTTCAAATATGTTTTTAGCACCTTTATGACTTAATAACATCACTGCTCTGAGTTTTCTGATACGTAATATTTCAATATCATGTGTAAAACTGGCAAATAAGTTAGCGTCTTTAGTTTAAATCACACTTAAAAAAAATGAAACTTTTTTGTTTTTGTTGTTCTAATTGCAAAATGAGTTCCTTTCCAACAGCCGCCATTTTGAGTATTGTGATTTCTCTTGTGTACTGGTCTGTTCCCCTTATAATAAAGGTCTTTGCTTAAAAACCCAACATTTGCTCAGTGATTTGGAGATTAAAAATTAATTTCATTTAAATACCATGTAAGCTTGCAATGACATCTTCGGTGATGAAAAAAGGAAACTGGTTCGCAGACTTCTGGTGGGAATTGGTGTTTGGCAGAGGCTCATGGTAGCTGATGAGTCTGCTGCTTTCCAGAAGTTGTCAGTTGCTGTCACAACCAGCTTCAGTCCCTCACGTCATGTCGGGTTTGATGGCGTTACAGGGTCTAATAAACATATGGTGTCACATGAAATGGCAGTAAATAGAAAGTAAACTGCTCATTGGCAGAGCAGTGGTTGCAAAAACACAAGTATTTTAGATGACATTGTAGGATAACATGGACAAAACTTGTTAGGTAGCGAGTAAAATAATTTCTGTGGTAAAAATAACTGGAAGATACTTGGACGATTAGTTCTACAGAGTAAATTATACACACTCACAACCTAAATGTTTTAATCTTATTAGAAACATACGTATTGTTTTTTTTTTAAAAGGTGGCCTATTATGCCCCTTTTTACAAGATGTAATATAAGTCTCAGAAAAAATGCGCTGATTTGGTGTGTGTACCTTTAAATGCAAATGAGCTTGTGCTCCCTGCCCCCAAGGTCATGATTCCAATACACTGAGGCATAAACAATACAGGATAACCTCACACAGTAAATATAACTCTCAAAATGGATCATTACAAACTGTTCATGATGCAGCATATCAGATCACGTAGGTATGGCATGTATTTTGTGGATGTTTGCTAACATTCGATTCTGAATTAGTTTGATAGCGTGCTGCACGGCTAAGCTGTTGGAGAGACTCAATAATAATGAAGATGCGTCTATGAATGAAGCGTTTTTTGGGTTAAAAACAAAAATAATGACATGGCTCTGGTCTCGTGAATACAGTAAAACAATGGTAACTTTAGCCACATTTAACAGTACATTACAACGTGCTAATGAAACGCATACAGAAAGACAATTTGCAAACATCACGAAATATATATGAAATTGGATCATGAACAGTTGGTATCGATCCATCTCCACAAATAAAATTACACCACTGCGTCCATAGTGGGTCAGATGCCAGGAGTTCATGGAGAATCATGTGTTTACTATTGTAGCCGTTAACAGATCAGTGATAATGTTTACATAGCTATATCACAAGTTCAGGGACGGTCATTTTCGAGTGCTGCTGTCCTGCAGAGTTTTGCTCCGACACTTACCTTTGTTCACTTAGCTTTAGTAATCCTGAAGACATTCAAGTGTGTTTGATCAATGTTGTAGCTAAACTGTGCAGGACAGGACAGTGTTACTGGTACACGTTGTCACTTGTGAAAACAAAATGGCGGCACCGTAAGTGGAAACATACAGATTAAGGGGGTAATATTATAATAAGATCCCCTTCCTACGTCACAAGGGGAGCAAAATCTGAATGGCTCGTATTTTCACATGCTTGCAGAGACAGGCTTACCACCAAAACAAAGTTACTGGGTTGTCCTTTTTCACATTTTCTGGGTTAGTGGATGCCCGGACCTGATATAACACTTAAACATGGAAAGATTTTCATGATACGACCCCTTTAAAATAAACGTAACAGCTTAAAATTCACTTTGCTAAGGCAAAACGTCCAAGTATTGTCAAGTTATGTTTACATAGATCTTATTTTACTCATATTAATAAACACCATATATTTCCCATAGGAAATCTTGAGGGAACCAGTGGTCTTCTGGGTTTTGACTTCATGACTGCAGCACTCTATTGGGTAAATACCCACCTTTCAAACCAAAGTTCAATGCTGCTGAGAGTGTAAGTAAGCCAGTTCCGGTGTATTATGGAGATTCCAACCTTTCTTACCTTTGAAAAAGCCAATTAAAAAGGTTCGGCCAAAGCCGGCATGAAATTTCAGATGCAAGATGGTGAATTGCCATAAGGGCAAAAAAAAAACTATAAAAGTCATGTTTTCCTATGAATTATTAGTTGTTGTGCAGTGCAATCTTGTCAACAAATTATTGACAAAAATGTTTGTTAACGAAGGGCTTTTTGCTTGTCGGCGTTAACAAAGATGAGACAAAAAATGTGGCAATATTTACGGAAGAGGATTAGGGCCAAGCAATAAAAAAAATAAAACCATCTCGAGATTAAGTTGTTAAATTTCAAGAAAAAAACGTTGTAATTTCGAGAAAAGTCAAGATAAAAGGTGAACTAAAGCATTAAATTATGAGAAAAAACTCGTTAATTATGAGAACAAATTCGTTAAATTATGAGAAAAAAAGTCGATTTCAAATTATGAAAAAAAGTCGTTCATTTCGAGAAAAAAAGTCGAATAAAATGTTGAGAATAAAGTCAAATTACAAAAAAAGTCATAAAATTATGAGAACAAATTCGTAATTCCGAGTTTATTTCAACATTTTTATTTGACTTTTTTCTCGAAATTTAACAAGTTTTTTCTGTAAATGTAAAACTTTAATCTCGAGATGGTTTTATTTTTATTGCTTGGCCCTAATCCTCTTCCGTAATATTTAAATGCTTTAAATATTACAAGAAAAAAACAGGACTGCAAGACATTGACAATAAACAGGCACCTAAAGGGACATGTGATGGAAAAAATAGATTGGAGGAAAAAATTTTCAATGCCTTTGATTTTTTTTTTTTTTTTTTAATGTTTACGTTACCCAAAAACTGCCTCGCATGAAAATCATTGAAATCTCCTATACCTCATATTATTTCCATCTCCAGTTTTGCATTATATCCTATCTACGCAAAATTTCTTGGGGAAATGCAAAAGTTTTGCAATTTTTTCTTCTACCCAATTTTTTCATACTACCTTCTGCCTGTTAACTCCTATGTGAATCTGCAAGTAAGTTTTGTTAAGGATTTATCCCAGTGGCTCCGGGTGTTCAAGAAAAATAGAACGTTTTTTGAGGCATAGTATGTGCTAAATCTAAACAGCACTTGAAATAATTCATCTCAAAAACAAACCTATCTTGGGTGAAAAAGAGAACAGCCCCTCCATAACAGCTGTTAAGCCACCATTTCTCACATTTTCAGCAACGGTTCCGGGCTGAGATTGCAGTCATTTCTCACAGTCTATAAAACACACGCACACTCTCACTCGCAAACACACACACATAAACTCAAAGGCGTGAGCTAAAATGGAGAGCCACATGTGCGGCACACGCTGTGCCCAGTCCTTGTTCTCTTTGACAGAAAGGTCTTTTCCAGGTCGGACGTTCATGCATGCCCGCTTCAAAGCGCTGGGTGCAAAGGGGACACCTGGTGCTCCTGACGCCCTGCCAAACGGCCCCAAATGAGGGGCTCAGCTGTTACAATGTCATGGGATTGTTTCAACCAAGCCCGCCGCTCGGCCCACACGCTGAAATGAACACACACGCTCATGTCCTTGCTCAAACCACTCATAATTCTCTTACAGGTACATCACCGCAGCAAGATATGATTGATGGGTGGAGCTGAACTAGATGGCCAGGAAACTCAAAGTCATTGGTCCGTGAGCAGTTTGCCGGATTGGTTTGAGACAGGGTTATTATCGTCAACTACAACAAAAACTATTAAAAACATATCTGTTAATTGAAATAAATCTGAAATAAAATAAAACAAAATTAAATATCAATTATTTAATTAATTAATTAAATAATAAAATTAAATCAATAAAATTAAATAACTAAATAATACAATACAATAAGTATTAGTTGGAAACTAAATGAAAATTAGAAATGTTGCCTTGGCAATAAACTGAAATAAGTTCTGAAAATAATGTTCTTTGAAGAAAAAATCTACAAAGAATATGATAATGACAAAAATTATGTTTAAAAAAATAGAGGAAAAACACAAATAAAACAACAAAAGCCCATAACGAAATTATTAAAAATAAAAGCTAATTTAAAATATAAATAAAACTATAATAAAAAAATAAAATAAAAAATAAAAACTGATAGTCTATTTAGTGTCTATAAATAAATAAATTAAATAATTAATTTCCTCCCATATCATTTTCCCTCATCATTAGGGGCTCCATAACAATGCACAATGTATTAGATATATATATTATATAATTAGAAGTTTGATACATTTGATAGTAAAATTGTTTCAAATGCACCTCTAAATGACTGAATAACATGACAAAATCTTAAATAAAATTTAAATATTTTTATGTGTGTTGAAGATACAAGCTATATTTAGAGTCTAAATAAGTAAGTAAATAGGGGCTCCGCCACAATCTATAATGTTCTTTGAAGAAAAAAACTATAAAGAATATGATTGTTTTAAATAAACCTCTAAACCATCTGATTTTTTTTTGTCAAATGACAAAAACTATGGTTAAATTAAAAAAAAGAAAAGTAAAATCGTGTTTTTTTTTAAAAAAAATCAATAATATGATTTAGTAATAATAATTTTTTGATTGTTTTGTTTAGTTTTAATTATGAAACAATTATAAAACTTCAAAAGTTTTCATATCTAGTTCCGTTAGAGCTTCATTATTTAATTTTCTCATTTAATCCGGATTGAGAAGGTATGTGTGAACACAGCAACTGCACTCATGAACAAACAACATTTTTATCCCATAACTATTCATAATCTGGTGGAAATGACATAAAACATTCTGGAACAAAATGGCTCCTTTGTTTTGCCAAGGCTATTTTCATAACATCTTACATATCTAAAAAAAAAAATAATTTTCACACAACTTTGCATAATTTGACAAAATTACTGCTTGATTGGAGATGAGATACAAAAATACACTGTTCCCAAGTGATATTTACCTTGATGTTTCTTTTCTTCACGCATCACATACCTCATATTTCACCTCAAGCTCTTCGGTGATGCTGCTGCTGTCTCTTGGGTAAACAAATAAATGAAGTCATGGTAAAAAGTGTCTAAGAATACACCCATCTTGAAGCTTAAATTCAGAACATATATAAAAATGGTCAGTTTGCACAATCTATATTAAAGATATTAGGCTGCTTAGCAGCCACAAACCACACCAAACTAGTAACACTTTACAAGTGTTAACATTAAAGCAACTGACCGTTCACAAATACCCACCCTGTTTGTTACTGTTGCAACATCCGACAAGCCATGCCATTCTCATGTTCACACGTCATGTTCACAAGCAGTGAAAAATACATCGCGGAGCAAAGAGGACACTGACAACGCGTCGACAGACAAGACAGAGCAGGTTACTTTTGATATGAAACAAAGTTTCAAATTTTAAATTTTGTAATTTTTAAAGAAATTTAAACTATAAATAAGTCCACCTACTGCTTTGTTGGACAAACGGGTTCGGCGTTATGACTGGTTAGATCGCCTGTCAATCAAACTCCAAAACTCTATATTTATTCAGCTGTTAATGTTCATTTCTATCTATACATTTTAAAGGTAAAAAGTTGCATAAATTAACAGTTTAAGTATTATTAACAAACAAACTAATGAACAATAGTATATTTATAAGCATAGCATAATTGACCCTTCGCAAAGACCCGCCCCCCTTAGTTACTGTTGCTTTGTCCGACAAGCCGTGGCGCAGTCATGCCACACAGAGTGAAAAATACATTGTGGAGCAAAGAGGACACTGACAACACATCGACAGACAAGACAGAGCAGGTTACTTATGATATTAAACAAAGTCCCAGCTTTAAAACTGTGTAGTTTTTAAGAAATTCAAACAATAAAAACCGTTTTGTGGCTCTTTAATGTGTCTTGACAGATCGCTGTAGTGCCTCAGTTAAAGCGGCCTGTGAACCGATCATCTCTTCCTACTAGTTCATTTATAGCATCAAATAAACATGAAAAAACGAAAAAGAAGTAATGTTGTTTCAACCGTGGAAAGATGTAGCCTTAGTACACACCATTTTTCAAGTTCAAGTCCACCTACTGCTTTGTTGGACAAACGGGTTCGGCGTTATGACTGGTTAGATCGCCTGTCAATCAAACTCCAAAACTCCATTCAGCTGTTAATGTTAATTTCTATCTATACATTTTAAAGGTAAAAAGTTGCATAAATTAACAGTTTAAGTTTTACTAACAAACATGAACTAATGAACATAGTATATTTATAAGCATAGCATAATTGACCCTTCGCAAAGACCCGCCCCCCCTTATTTACTTGCTTTGTCCGACAAGCCGTGCGCCGTCATGCCACACAGAGTGAAAAATTCATTGTGGAGCAAAGAGGACACTGACAACCCGTTGACAGACAAGACAGAGCAGGTTACTTATGATATTTAACAAAATCCCAGCTTTCAAATTGTGTAATTTTTTAAGAAATTCAAACAACAAGAACCGTTTTGTGGCTCTTTAATGTGTCGAGATTACTGTAGCGCGTCAGCTCAAGTGGTTCGTAAACCGATCATCTCTTCCTACTAGTTCATGTATAGCATCAAATAACATGAATAACATGAGAATGAAGGTTGTTTCAAACGCTAAAGACGTCAATATACACAATTTTCAAGTTTACTCCCCGAGGTTAATTTATAACTCTGACGCTTTGTCGGACAAAATGGCAGATTTGGAATTCTGATTGGTTAGAACGCTTGTCAATCAAACTCCCTGCGAAGGGTCAATTCTGTTCGTTCAGTTGTTCATAGATTCTTCATATTGCTTATCATAGGCTAGAGAGTTAATGAACTACACTACCATTCAAAAGTTTTTTTAAGTCTGTTATACTCACAAAATTTGGATTTATTTAATCAAAAATACAGAACAGTAAAAAAAAAATATTAGTTACCATATTTACCATATCTTTTTTTTTTATCAATTATCAATTTAATGTGTCCTTGCTGAAAAAAAGTATTAATTAAAAAAATGTATATGATCATTCTTATTATAATAATACTATAATAAAGAATTGTTCATTCCTTTTACTATTAATATTAGTTATGGCCCATCCGCTGTCAGAATCACATAGGCTACATATCTAATGCGTTCGTTTCTTTCCAGCTGTATTCAACTTCAAAGCATCAAAGGACAAGGTCACTTTCAAAGTTTTCCGAATTGAATACATGGCATCTTTGTTTTATGACGGAGGAGCCCAAACTCCAAAATCTCCTTATCGTTCTTCTTTCAGGATGGCTAACGTCCTGGAGCTTCAAAAGCGAGCAAGCATGTCGCGCGCTAATCGCAAACTCTCAGAAAGCCAGTCAGAGAAGGACAAATATCAACAAGTCCTCCAGCAGGTTCTTCCCTCCCGCTCATTAGCCAGATAGATGGAAGATAGAGACTGCGGAGAGAGAGAGAGAAGCCGAGGAAGAAACGGATAATTCTCTTTCCAAACAAACAACCACACATCCCTGACTTTTAATTAAAAACGCCATCGCAATTAGACACGGTAGTTTAAAGGAAAAAGCAAAAACAGAAAAAAAGTTCTCAGAGTTACAAAGCTGATCAGGCAGTGCTCCAGGAGAATAAAGCCCTACACTTTCCCCAATATGAATCTTTCCCCTCTCTTTTTTTTCTTTCAATTTTTATAAGCGCAAATCCGCTTATATGTTTCTCAGAAACACACGAGTTAGAGCTGAGGATATACGGAGGCAGGCGAAGGGGGGGAGCGGAGGAAAGAAACCTCAAAGTCATTCTTCTGATAGTGAAGGACAATCAGAGATTGGGGTCAGAGGGAAAAGAGGGGAGTGTTGTGCTCGCCACAAATGAGATCAATTAATCACCGGTTAATGGGGCCTTCTCTCATTTATCTGTCTGTTCAATTGCATTTCATTAAGAAGCAAAAAATGCATAAATGAATGTATGGTTATTTGACCCTGATAAGGTGTCTGGTGTCACAGGGAAACAACATTTCTATCTGGCCTTTAAACAGAACCCGCGCCGCCATAATGAACAGTAATTTCACCGCCTGCTTCTCTATCTGCAGAATTGCACTGTATTATCTGCTCTCATAATCTAAAACATAAAGTTGACTCGTATGCGGATGATTAACAACAAGAATGCTTTGGAAATGTATTATGGTGTGGGTATTTGTTTTGCATCATTGCATATGAGCCAGTCATTAAACGTGCCACTGACTGGCTTATTGCACAACATATAGTACAGTGTTTTAATAAACTACAGCACACCATAAACATAATTGCATACATGAGTGTTTCTTCATTATAGACACTTTGATGTGTTTTATTCAAACTTTTTATTGAAATGTTGTCTTTTTTTTTGTCAAACGTAGGCTCTGCCTTGGAAACTTTTTATTATTTATTTGCACATGATTCTGTGGAGAAAAACAAGGTAAATATCAAAATTTTTATTGTGTGTCACGTCCAATCAAGCTGTAATTTGGTAGAACTATGCAAATAATTTTAAAATATTATTTAATTATGTGCATTTAGGAAACACACATTGCTAGCTTTCAAATTAGCCTTAGCAAGAACAATTCTAACAATTCCACCATGTCATTTCCATCACAGAATGAATGGAGATTTTATATGTCGTGGAAATGATATTTATTCATGAAATGTTATCAATTTTTTGTTTTTGTCATGTGAAAGCTCTGCTTTGGAAACTTTTTACCATTTATTTGCTTACAAGATGTGAATCTGTGCAGAAATAAAAAACAACAGATAAATATCAAAATTTTATTGTGCGTCACTTCCAACCATGCTGTAATTTGGTAGAATTATGTAAAAAATGTTAAAATATTATATAATTATGTGCATTTAGGACACACACATTGATAGCTTTCAAATTTGCCTCAGCAAAACAAATTCTGAAAATTCCTCCATGTTATTTAATCACAAAATGTATAGAGATTTCATATGTACTGGAAATGATATTTGTTCATGAAATGTTATTAATTTTTTGTTTTTGTCATGTGAAGGCTCTGCCTTGGAAACTTTTTACCACTTATTCGCTTATAAGACGTGAATCTGTGCAGAAAAACAAAAAAACAAAAGATAAATATCAAAATTTTTATTGTGCGTCACTTCCAACCATGCTGTAATTTGGTAGAATTATGTAAAAAATGTTAAAATATTATATAATTATGTGTATTTAGGACACACACATTGATAGCTTTCAAATTAGCCTTAGAAAAACAAATTCTAACAATTCCACCATGTAATTTCCACGACAATGAATGGAGATTTGATTTGTTTCAAAGAAAAGAAAAAAAAAAAAAAAAAAAAAAGACAGAATTCCTCATTGATGAATGTATAGTAGATCAATTAAACTAGAGAAAGTGTGAGAAGTCTTTAATTTTTGAAAGTCCACAGGGCCAAAAGTGCCAAAAGTTGTAGAAACATCCTTAAGGAGTATTTGTTTCTAAATCAATGAAACACATAATTGTATGGAATTATGGAATTGGTGTACTTACAGAATGCAAAAAATTCCACTGTTTCACTCATACACCAATACAAAGAAAAGAACTCAAGCAAGTTCAGTGATTTTAGCGTTTTTCTCACTGCAAACGCGACCCCTTCCACCCGAGGTAATTGGTTTTCAGGAGTGGCGGCCATGTGGAGATGAAAAACAATCTGTAAAACTCTTAACAGATGCTGTAATTACCTGAGCTGCGTACGAATGCTTCGGCACACTATGCTCTTTTACTTTCTTCCTTTCTTTGTGCCTTGGAGGCGTACTATTGTCTCATAATGTTGTGGACGGGAGCACTGTCCTGCCAACTTCTTACACTCTCGACCCCCTGGGCTTTTTATAAGAATGAACTTCAGTCTAGAGTCTATTTGGCTTGATATTTGGTCTCACAACTCAAAGTTCTTATAAATCCTTTCAAGGAGGGTGAAAATAAAGCATTTTTATCTGCATATATTTTTCAGACAATAAATACTGTCATACTGTGTTGTTTCCAATTAAATAAAAACATTGAATTGAAAAAAAATAATAATTAATTTCAAAACTCTCAAACCAGTCTTGACCCCATATTTGAATTGAATAATATTTATTAATTTTCTTATGTTATTAAATCGTTTTGTTCAATTAGGCAGCATTTCCTCTCAAGCTCTGGTTTTGTCTGACCCTGAAGTATACAGTGCGTATGTTTATAATCATCTGATATAATTCATAAGCAAATAACAGTGATTTAGAGTGATTGAAACCCTAGTGAAAGAATAAAAAACAAATAGCTTGAACTAACATAAACATGTTTACAATTTGCAATCATTTCTTGAGTCTGAAGTGGTTTGATTCATTTCAGTGGTCTTTCAATCAGTGCATTAAATTCATAAACAAGTTGTTTTATATGATTTTTTTTTTTTAAATTGCCTTTTAATTTTTTCTGTATTGCAATATCCTCAGTTAGTAGGCTGTAGAGGAAACCGCACTGGTTTTGTGCATGAGAGGCCAAATGAATATATACAAAAACATTTTAAAAAATTCAAATGACTTTGACCTTTAGGTCAAACTACAGCATTTAAACTTGTCAAAAAGAAACTTCTGTCATGTAACATCTTCAGGACACTGAAATGAAAATCTACTGTGTTGTGAAACTTCCTCTGAAAAAGCTCCAATTTATTTACTTTTCATTTGTGAGAAACTTCATGCAAAAGAATCTCATCGGCTCATGCGAAGGATCTGTGTGCACCAGATTACACCCCCAATGGCTGGCTGGCAATATGGATTTGAACACTCTGGGTAATTTTTCAGTGTTTTCTTTCTCATGCTTTGTAAGACTCAGTTAATAAAACAATGATTTTTGGTTCACTTCACTGTGCCTGATGAGATGCAATTTATTTTTTTTCCAATCTAATCCCCTCGCTGAGTTTTTTTCTTTTCTTCTTTGAACAAAACTGCTTTTTATGAACTTTTACTTTGGCAAAACACAAAATATATGAATATTTTTCTTCCTTTTGATAACATTCGTTATATATTTTGATATTAAAAAGGGTCTTTTTTTTCCTTTTTCAATCAGAGGAACCATAATTTTAACCAAACAGCCATTATTATATTCAAATTGTTCACAAGAATTGTTTACCACGATATTTTTCACTAAATGAAAATGGGGAAGAAAATGTATTATATAATATTCATTTATATGCACAAATATAACAATACACAGCCATATTTAACAATATATATTCTTACTAAAATTTTAACATATAAAAATGAAAAATGTGACTGCGCCTTCTATGAACATTTCTGAGTGATGAATCAGTTTTGAATCGATTCACTGTAACTGCCATTTTGAAATGACTCACAGAAATTAACCGAATTTAACCTCTATTTTAAAGGTTCCTATAGTTTTGTTTCGGAGGTCTCTTACAATAGGTTTACATGCATCCAAGGTCAAAAAACACTTTAATTTTCTCATTATATACATTGCACATCACCTCATTTCTCACAGTCAAATCAAGGATTCAGTCTTTCTAAAACCTTCCTGTCCGAGAGCCTACTCTGCTCTGATTGGTCAGAAGGCCCAGTCTGTTGTGATTGGTCTACCGCTTACAGCGCATATAGGAAACGGAACGCCCATTACCGTATCTGAATTCAACACTTCTATACACAGTGATAAGAACAGTAACAATAGTGTCAGTTTTACCATATCAATTCGAGGCCGAGTTCTCAGAAGTGGATTTGCTTTCGCAGAACAGAAAACAGCGTTTTCTCAACATGTCGACAACACGAACCTCATTGCGCCTATTTGAAAATTTCGGAGATGTGAGCTCCAGGCCGTCAGCGACTGTTTAGAGCTTGTGTACCCACAGAGAATAGCTTCGTCTCGGCCAGTCCTTTGGGAATTTGCTGCTGGCTCTTATGTAGATAGTGTTTAAACATGAGGTATAATTCGTTTTGGGTATATCAAACGAGCAATCTGTGGTCTTACTAATCTATTACTTGTTCCTTGAGCTAATAGTTTTGGCTTAAAGGCTATATTAAGTTTCATAACTTTATATTTACATTGAAATTAAATCCTGTACTAACTAGAGTGCTGCTTTTGTATGTTTGACTAAACTGTTTGCTTGTGTTTATATCCTATTTTCCATCTTATACTGTTATAATGGCTATTGTTGTTAATTTAAATATTATTGTTCAATAAATAATATTTTATATAAATAACATGCCATATTTTTTGGTACTGAGAAAGAGTCCATTAGTGATTTTGACTTCAGTGAAAGTTACTTTAATACGCCATTAGATGGCGGCCTTTACGAGTGAGTCAGTCAGTCGCAAAAAAACTTTTATATTGAAATGGACTGAAACAAGGAAACAAGGACGTAGTTTTTACTTTAAACATCATCTTACGAGACGCAACTCACAAATGCATTGTGTAGTGCTGTCATGGAAATGTCTTAAATGTTAAAAGGACAAAGATATTGCTTTCCTCAGCGGATATTCAAACTGATTTTGTGATTATGAATAAGACTGACCTGAAGAATATCAGCTAGATACAGGTAATACACTCGCTCTCAATAAGTCAATCTCTCTCTCATAATACTCTACATATTACAATGAGTTTCAATGAAGCGACTCAACGTTCCTTCATTACTAGTTCTAAAGTGATGTTTTAGAATTAGTAACGGAGGCTTGGGTTCAACTGTTAAACTGTCAGTTTGAGATTTGAATCCGTGGCGGAAGTAGTTCCTCATAAAAGAGGGGTTTTAAAGACACTCCGTTGTTGTTTTTTTATTTATTTACACACTCGTGCCGTCAAACTGTATAAACGCAATATCACACTCGTAGCCATACAATATGGCTGTATATCAGCACCTACGGCCAAATCACAGCCGTGCTACTTGTGTGATATTGCTCATTTATCGTGCACTTTGACCTTTGAAACCATGCAGAACTTTTACATTCACAAACAGCTATGTTACACACGATATGAAAGGTAGTATAAAAAAAAGCTAAATATGGGCACTTTGAATCATGTATAATGTATTTTACAGTCTACATTATATTAATAGCAAAATCACTGTGAATATATCATATTACCAGACCTAGTAATAAAACTACAAAAAATAATCAAGTTAAGGAGTATTTTTAAATAAATGTCAGTTAATCAGCTACAAATGAGACAGAAGGGAAACAGACAACCTCAAAACAAATAGTAGCTTAATAAAAGTGCCACTAAAATGTATTATAATGTTTTATCTCAGAAAGAGACTGCCTGTTCCTTGAGAGGACCGGCGTGTGGAAGCATATCAGCCGCACCATCAAAAATTGGAGCTTCCCTCCAGCTCTATTTCCTTTCATTGAGCTTCCAAGAGGGTGACAGAAATTTAACGCAGCGAAATCATCCCTCTAGAGAAAAGAGACGGGATTCGGAGAGAGGGGAGAAGTCTGTCTTTTCAGCAATAGAACAGGGTCTCTGCAGTGTCATTATTTCCATTTCTCTGAAGCAGTGCTTTGTCAGGACATGGCAACGTCCTGTCCTACACCCGCTGCCATCCCTGACACCTGCCTCTGATAGACTTTAACTCTCTACACTGTTCCATCTTCCTGCGATTTTGATTAGTTCAGATAAGATAAGCTGGTCTGACTGGTTATTTAAGTCCTTCACATCCTGGTATCTCACATTTGATATCAAGACGTTTTGACTGATCTCACTGCCTTCAAGTTCTCCTGGGAAGTTCGATATGTCGGAAGTCGTAATTTTAATGTGACGTGCATTCAAGTGGTTTAAATCGGAACAAAACAACAGTGGATAGATCATTTAAAGCCATTGTTAACCATCACGGATGATGACTTTTGACTCCTATCCATAACCTTTCCTAATTCGTAAGTTGCTTTTCAAAAAAAAGTATCTGTTAAATGAATAAATCTAAATGTAATTGTATACAATTGGCGTCTTATACAGTACTGTTTAAAAGTTTGGGGTCGGTAAGGCTGCATTTATTTGATCAAAAATACAGTAAAAACGGTAATACTGTAAAATATTGTTTCAGTTTTAAAAAACTGTTTACTATGTGAATATATTTTATTATGTAATTTATTCCTGTGATGACTTCAGAAATCATTAGAATATGCTGATTTGGTGCTCAAGAAACATTTAGTTATTATTATTATCAATGCTGTATATTTTTGTGGAAACCGCGATACATTTTTTTTTATTGTTTGATCAATAGATAATTACTTTAAAAAAAAAAAATACTGACCACAAACTTTTGAATTATAGTGTATGTCATTACGCTATTTTTTAATATTATTTATGACGACAAATTCAAAATGGCTGACAAAAGTAGTAAATAAAAAGTATTATAATAAATAATCATTAAAATACATATTTAAATATTCAACAATTGTTATACTGTAATTGTTATATAAAAATAGCTAACTAAGTAGTAAATTCTGGCTAGCGTTATGGTTCTTCTTCATCAACGTTACACAAAATATGTACTAGAATCAACATTTACAATAACTTAATTAGCTTATTTACGACCGCTCAGGGTAATTTTTCACTGGTATCTTTCTTATGCTTTGAAAGACTCTGAAATTAAAACAATGGTTTCTGGTTCACTTCATAGTGCCTGATTTTTTCTTTTTCATTTGCATTTAATCATTTAGCAGATGCTTTTATCCAAAGTGACTTACAAATGAGGGAAATCACAAGCAATTTATCATCAGAAGCCAAGAGTTTCTGTAAACCAGAGCAGAAAATGTAAAAGCGGAATTGTATCACCTTGTGATGAACTACCAAACTCTCACTTAATGTCCACAGAAGAGGGGCAGCAACATAGACCTTATGTGATCCAGCAGCATTTCATAGCTATGAATGTGAATCAGCTACAGACTTCTGCATGAAATAAGGAGAAATTAGTGTTTAGTTAAATTATTAGCCATAAAACAGCCAAATGAGTGGTTAGTTTTATAAATATTCTTCATCAACAGTTCACAAAGTGCTTACAAACTTAGGGCCGTTTTTGCGCTACTTTTTCAATGTTTTTCAGTGTAAACACACACTAGACGGACATGTTTGACCGTTGCGCTCGTATCTTTTGCAGTGTCTCATGTATGACACGGTGTTCTACAAAAAGTGGAGCTCAAGTTAAAAGAAGTTCAAGACATTGCCCATTTTTTCATTCCACTGACTTGCAACTGGTCCTTAATAACAAACACTTGTGTAATTTTTCCATTCTACTGCGCAGATTTTTCAATTGTTTTTCTATGTAAACATGAGCTAGACGGACATGTTTGACTGTTGCGCTCACGTCTTTTGCAGCGTCTCGCGTTCTAAAAACACAACGCTCGAGTTAAAAGAAGTTCAACCTTTAAATGCATCTGAAGAGTTTGCGTTTTTACTCTTTCCACTGACCAGCGTCAGTTTCAACAGGAAAAATGCATTCTGTGAACCAGCCATTAACTGTCAGCATTTATTTTGTGCGAGACTTGTAAAATGTCTTTATACTCTGTAGTAAAACTATACAAATCCATCTGCTTGTGTATTGCTTGTGACAGAAGTCTTGGGTATTCAAGTAAAGCTGGTCAGCAACACAAAAATTGAAGCAGGAAAATGGCATTTTTATTAGTTTTGATACATTTAAGCAACCACAATTTCTTTGATATACTCCAGGGCTAAAGTTACTTCTAATCACTCCAAGTAATTACATGCAAAGTTCCATTCCAAAACTATTGATGGACCCAAAGTGGACCGAAAGAGCTTTTAAAAGATGATCGATGGCATGCAATAGGAACTTAATAGAAATGTATAAGGTTTCTCAGGAGAGGATAATCAACTGAATACACTAGCCAGCCTGTCTGAGGACCCCATTACACAGTAATTGCTGCTAACTAATGACCAATATGTATGTGGTGGCGACTGAATCCTGTTAAAAAAAAGAGAGCCATCACTAGTGGGATTTGCAAAACAGGTTCTAAAAGGAATAAAGGAGACGACGTCTGCCTCAAGGTCACACCGAAGTCATCGTTGGAGGCTTCAAACAGAACATCCCTCACTCGCCCTCAATTGAGGTGCTAATAATATTCACAAAAATGACAAAAACACCCACTGAGAACAAAGGATGTTCCCCTCCGCTGTCTCCTCTCTCCCCTCTCTGTTCCCTTGCTTTACTCTCCCATGCGTTTTCTCCGTCCTTCACTCCAGCACACAGGGCCTCCAGGCCTGCGTCAGGAAGTTCGGGAAGAGAAGTCGATGAAAGTGAAGAGGAATAATGGCAAGAAAGAAGTTCTTTATAAATGAAGTCAAAAATGTAATCAAATTAAAGGATTAGATCACTTTCAAATAAAATGTTCCTGATAATCAGAGGTGGGTAGAGTATCCAAAAACTGTACTCAAGTAAAAGTACAAGTACTTAGAAATATGTACTCAAAGTAAAAGTGAAAGTAATAATCTTAATAGTTACTTGAGTAAGAGTAAAAAAGTATCCAATGAAAATCTACTCAAGTAGCTCGTTACTAGTTACATTAGTAAATATAAATAGCATGTTATTATTTAGATAGATATTTAAATTATTATCATAATTAGCATCTTTGCAACAAACACAGAAGAGACGAGCATTATTTCTGGCATCTGTAACCCGGATATCATTGCATATCTTTTGCTTTGTTTGTATAATAACGTATACAGCTACATTTGAAAGAAGAGAGAAACTCGATGTGCTCGCGCTCATAACCTCTGAACACAAACAATAATCAAATACACATTGACGGATCTTCTTCTGTCTGTTCTCCAAAATGTAATCAAATGTATATTTCTGCAGGCGCGTGTAAACTGGTTAACTGTGTCAATGCAAAGGCGTTAATTTTCAAGACGAACAGGTCACCCGCGCCGCCATTGCGCAATAGGCTATCCACAAATTACCATAATACTCTCTGAACAATAAGAGCTTATTTAATGTATAAATTAAGATATATGTACATAAAAACGGTAAAGAAATGCTACATAAGGCCTACTCTGTTATCGTGGCGTAATAATCTGGTTGGTTGTAAAATGTCGGCTATTGGCTGTATCATGAATTGAAATCAAATGAAATCGGCCTACCTGTGGAATTGTTCACAGACAGCATACGCAGATCAACTAATAAAGATCTTCATCGCTGGCAAACAACTGTATGCATTTGCAGATTTGCTTTTAATTGACTGTAGGTCCACTGCCACTTCATCCAACGCTCCGAGTGAGGAACCGCTTCAGACGATTCAGCGCGTGCAGGAACTGAACAAATCATTCAAACTGATTCGCGAACCAATATAGACAGTTTTGCCAACTTGTTCGACCAACCCTGCATCCCAATGTGCATACTATCCACCCTAAATAGTATTGAAAATGACTAATGTCACATACTATTTAGGATGGATAGTATGAACATTGAGACGCAGACCAAGTCTTTGAACAGAATCGACTCAAAAGAGTGATTCATTTGTGAATGGGGCATCGTTCATGAAAAAAGAGACAGCGCGCTTGGAATAAACTACGCATTTCTTAACATGTACAGTAATTAATTAAAATAAAGTAACGAGAGGAACGTCGCCAAATGTAGCGAAGTAAAAGTACAGATATTTCATTACAAATCTACTCAAGTTAAAGTAAAAGTACCCACATTTAAATCTACTCTAAAAAGTACAAATTTTCCAAAAAACTACTCAAGTAAAAGTAACGAAGTAAATTTACTTCGTTACTACCCACCTCTGCTGATAATTTACTCACCCCCATGTCATCCAAGATGTTCATGTCTTTCTTTCTTCAGTCGAAAAGAAATTAAGGTTTTTGATGGAAACATTCCAGGATTATTCTCCTTATAGTGGACTTCAATGGCCTCCAAACGGTTGAAGGTCAAAATTACAGTTTCAGTGCAGCTTCAAAGGGCTTTAAACGATACCAGATGAGGAATAAGGGTCTTATCTAGTGAAACGATGGGTCATTTTCTAAAAAAAAATGTAAATGTATATGCTTTATATAAACAAATGATCCATGATGATGGAAGAAATGGAACTGGCGCTGCGTTCATTCTGTTAGTAGAATAGGGAAGGCGTAGGACATACAGCGTAAGCTTTTTGAAGAATATGAAAGTGTGGTTTTGGTGGAACCACTTGGAAGGCGATCATTTGTTTATATAAAGCATATACATTTACATTTTTTTAGAAAATGACCGATCGTTTCGCTAGATAAGACCCTTATTCCTCGTCTGGTATTGTTTAAAGCCCTTTGAAGCTGCACTGAAACTGTAATTTCGACCTTCAACCGTTTGGAGGCCATTGAAGTCCACTATAAGGAGAATAATCTTGGAATGTTTTCATCAAAAACCTTAATTTCTTTTCGACTGAAGAAAGAAGGACATGAACATCTTGGATGACATGGGGGTGAGTAAATTATCAGGAAAATTTTATTTGAAAGTGAACTATTCCTTTAATTACATGATACATCGATTAATCATACGTGAAATCAGGACACACCAACATTAAAATTCTGGCCAATAATTATTTTCAAATTATAGCCGAAAATTGATCAATATTACAATTCTATATCATTTTGTGTAAATTGCTAAGATACTTGAATGAGTCATGTTCAAACAAGTCTCTACCTTTCTTACACAGAACAACCTCCTGGACAACAACCAGAATGGCAAGAGCAGCTTCCAAATCATCAGTACTCATCTTGCTAGATCCATCTGCTGATTTTGACACAGTTAACCACCAGATCCTAATGTCAACCCTCATGGCGAAGAGCATCTCAGGAACCGCACTCCAATGGTTCAAGTCTTACCTCTCATGTAGGTCTAAGTGTGTAGGTCTAAGTGTCTAAGTCGCAACATCTAGCTACTGGGGTGCCTCAGGGCTCAGTGCTTGGACCACTTCTTTTTTCCATTTACATGTCATCACTAGGATCTGTCATTCAGAAACATGGTTTTTCCTATCACTGCTATGCTGATGACACACAACTCTACCTCTCAATCCAGCCAGAGATGATCTGACAATAGCTGCTCGCGCCTCAGCCTGCCTGATAGACTCAACCTTGCAAAGACAGATCCGCTTGTGGTCTCAGCCAACCCAACACTTAATCACAACTTCTCCATTCAGCTAGGTTCTATGCTAAATAAATCACACTAAATTAACATATCAAATTGACAGTCCTATGTACACAAACATAACAAATAAAAACTGATTCAGAAACAAACCTCTAATTAATGTGTTTTAGCATTTGTTTGGTTTTGGAGCACCGAGAAATGTGCTGAGGTTCCATTTTCACCAAAGCAGTATAAAGCCACAGTGTCCTACTTAGCCTACACCTGCTCCTTTTGAAAAGCTGCCATCCCATTGGCCCTTAGGGGACAGGGCTATTTTCCGATTGGCTCTAGGAGGTGATGAGTGACATGATGGGACCACCACTCAAGTCTCAGCCTGAGGTGTTGATTGACAAGAGCTCAGGAAAACCACAAGGATGCTGCGTGGAATTCTCAGTCTGCATGTTTTTTAAAGTAATCACACATCCTTCAGGCTTTTACTCATCTACACCTCTCTCTCCCTCTCTTTCTATCCATCTTTTCACTCTACGGTCAGAGTGATTTCCACCACAATAGAAGAGTACAGGAGTGACAAAATGAGCGAGATGCATTTTCCAATTTGTAAATTAAAAACAGCCGATGTCCACGGGGCCTGAGAAGAATGCTATTTTCATTCAAATCTAATGAAAAATACATTTTACCCTGAGCTACTAAGTAAATATGTAGAAAAGCATGACATGCAGCAAACTCCCACTCTCTCTCTCTCTCTCCAGCAGCATTCTGACAAAGATATAATCTTCTGGCTTGAGTCTAACAGGGCTTGGCGCTGATGTAGCGCATTACTTTATCTATTTATTATTACAGTGTAAAAGCATCATATAAAGTGGTCCATATGATCTGTGCAATACATTCCAAGTCTTCTGAATCCATATGATAATTTTGTGACAAAAAGACAAAAATTTAGATTGAATGATCGATCTTCACTTTAGAATACTGATCCAAATAATTAGTAATATAATAATCCCTTGAGTCATTACTATCCAAAACCTTACAAAAACCTCTAAAGTTTATCATGACTTCAATATTAAGGAGTTATCATGCTTTTCACTTTAGAATACTTATCTAAATAGTTAGTAATTCCTTCTGAAGGATTTGGTAATACCACTTTACTAGTGGGTTACCATGATCCTAACTTTAGAATTAATTATACATTATGCATTATTCATGTTAATTATTAACCTTTATATAGTAGTTTTAGTAGTCCTCTGGGAGGTATGAAAAAAGTAGCAGTTATTGAATAGCTAATGGTGAACTATCACATTCGACTATGCACTGTTACGCAGGAACTTTCCCCAGGAACTAGGGACTTTGGGGTGGTACTTGGTGTGTTTTGACCACAGGGACCAGGGTCTAAATGAAGCTAGGTAGTACTTTTTTTCAAAGTTCCAGAACTTTTGTGGGTGGGATTTGGATGCTGAACAAGCTGTTGAGTTCACACAGCATTTTGACTGGTTGACTCCATGCAGCATTTTATCTCAATCACCATTTTTAAAAGTATGTTGCGGTGCATGCAGTAAGAGTTGTTTGCTATTCGAATCAACAATAGTTTATAAATTAAAAAAAACGACCGATGGACCGATAATGAGGTTCAGGCTTTATTAAGCTTAAATGCTGAGGATGAAATCTATCGGGAACTGGAAAGTCGTTCACAGTCCTACGTCACCAGACTAATTTGTGTAATCTTCAATGGTACTTTAGACCGCGATGTAAACGCAGACAGCAACAGGTCTGGGGGGTAGTTCCTAGGAAAAAAGTTCCTGGGACAAAATGTTCTGGGTAATTTCAGTGGAAAAGCATCTTAATTCGTAATTAGTTTCTTTTTAGTTAATAGTAGTTAGAGTGTTAATGTTGCATTACTCATTTGTTCCTGTGTAGTTATTCATTAATGACGGAAAGGTATTCTAAAGTGTTACCAATAGAAAGTTAGAACGATAGATCGCTAGATAGAAAGATAAAATGCTAGATCGCTAGATAGAAAGATAGAACGCTAGATAGAAAGATAGAATGTTAGATTGCTAGATTGAAAGATAGATCGCTAGATAGAAAGTTAGAACGCTAGATTGCTAGATAGAAAGATAGAATGTTAGATAGCTAGATAGCTAGGTAGAAAATTAGAACTAGATAGAAAGTTAGAATGCTAGATCGCTAAATAAAAAGATAGAACGATAGATCGCTAGATAGAACACACTAGATTGCTAGATAGAATGCTAGATCGAAAGTTAGAACGCTAGAGTGCTAGATCTGAAGTTAAAATGCTAGATCGCTAGATCAAAAGTTAGAATGCTAGATAAAAGTTAGAACACTAGATTGAAAGTTAGAACGCTAGGTCGCTAGATCGAAAGTTAGAATGCTAGATAGACAGTTAGAACACTAGATCGAAAGTTAGAACGCTAGATCAAAAGTTAGAACGCTAGATCGAAAGTTGGAACGCTAAATCGCTAGATCAAAAGTTAGAACGCTAGATAGAAAGTTAGAACGCTAGATCGCTAGATCAAAAGTTAGAACGCTAGATAGAAAGTTAGAAGCTAGAAAAAGTTAGAACGCTAGATCGCTAGATAGAAAGTTAGAACTCTAAATCACTAGATCAAAAGTTAGAACGCTAGATCGCTAGAAAGTTAGAACGCTAGACCGCTAGATCGAAAAGTAGAACGTTAGAACACTAGATTAAAAGTTAGAACGTTAGAACACTAGATCAAAAGTTAGAACGCTAGATAACTAGAAAGTTAGAATACTAGACTGCTAGACCGAAAGTTAGAACGTTAGAACACTAGATCAAAAGTTAGAACGCTAGATAGAAAGCTAGAAAGCTAGATCGAAAGTTAGAACGCTAGATCGCTAGATAGAAAGTTAGAACGCTAGATCACTAGAAAGTTAGAACGCTAGACCGCTAGATCGAAAGGTAGAACGCTACAACACTAGATTAAAAGTTAGAACTTTAGAACACTAGATCGCAAGTTAGAATGCTAGATCAAAAGTTAGAATGCTAGATCACTAGATCATTCCTGTGTAGTTATTCATTAATGACGGAAAGGTATTCTAAAGTGTTACCAATAGAAAGTTAGAACGATAGATCGCTAGATAGAAAGATAAAATGCTAGATCGCTAGATAGAAAGATAGAACGCTAGATAGAAAGATAGAATGTTAGATTGCTAGATTGAAAGATAGATCGCTAGATAGAAAGTTAGAACGCTAGATTGCTAGATAGAAAGATAGAATGTTAGATAGCTAGATAGCTAGGTAGAAAATTAGAACTAGATAGAAAGTTAGAATGCTAGATCGCTAAATAAAAAGATAGAACGATAGATCGCTAGATAGAACACTAGATTGCTAGATAGAATGCTACATCGCTAGATCGAAAGTTAGAACGCTAGAGTGCTAGATCTGAAGTTAAAATGCTAGATCGCTAGATCAAAAGTTAGAATGCTAGATAAAAGTTAGAACACTAGATTGAAAGTTAGAACGCTAGGTCGCTAGATCGAAAGTTAGAATGCTAGATAGACAGTTAGAACACTAGATCGAAAGTTAGAACGCTAGATCGAAAGTTGGAACGCTAAATCGCTAGATCAAAAGTTAGAACGCTAGATAGAAAGTTAGAACGCTAGATCACTAGATCAAAAGTTAGAACGCTAGATAGAAAGTTAGAACGCTAGATCACTAGATCAAAAGTTAGAACGCTAGATAGAAAGTTAGAAAGCTAGACCGAAAGTTAGAACGCTAGATCGCTAGATAGAAAGTTAGAACTCTAAATCACTAGATCAAAAGTTAGAACGCTAGATCGCTAGAAAGTTAGAATACTAGACCGCTAGATCAAAAGTTAGACCGCTAGACCGAAAGTTAGAACGTTAGAACACTAGATTAAAAGTTAGAACGCTAGATCACAGGATAGAAATATAGAACGCTAGATCATTAGATAGAAAGTTAGAATGCTAGATCAAACGGAGGCCGAACGACTTAGATCTTAGATAGACAGACAGATAGACAATGAAGATGGAAGACTTTTGGTGAATAACTGTATAAATTTAATATAGATAAATAGATAATATTAAATAATAAATAATGTGTGAACAACTTTTATGAGACTTACATGGAGTTTTTATATAAACATTTTTTTAGACCTAAGAGACACGGACACTATGAATTGCTGGTGTATAGAGCTGTGTGAAGATTTTTAAAAGCCTTTTCCTTTGAAGTCCATTTTCCTCTAAAGGTGAATGTTTGGTAAGCACTACATTTTCTTAACACAGCTGTCAGAGGAAATCAATTGCAATCTAAAAACAGTTCATTAGTTATTCCCTGCCATTTTAAGAAATTTAGATTACTTTTCCTCCTCACAGTAGATGAGGTGTAATTTACCCACTCACAGCATCAAAATAAACAACTAAAGATGTGATTTAATAAAAAACTGGCCAGATTTTCCCATTAAACGCAATTGGTGAAGCTCTGCGGTCTGTCTTCAGATGTGGTTTTACAGAAACATGTGACTCAGCACACCGATCGCCGCTCGAACATGCAAGAGGGGGGTGAAACCCGTCACATCCAAGCGTGTGATGTAAAGGAGGGGTTTCCATGGAAATGAGTGCACTGCCAAATCTAGAGCAGAGTTTGCTACTGGCAAAGCACTTGCTTGTAATCGGTTATGCATTCGATGGGAAAACGGGGGAGGTGTTTGTGGAGTAATGCTGACAGGATGTCCGACCGCCGACATACAGTAAATGTGCTTGAATCAGTTACTTTTGCTTCGCTTAAATGTTAATACATACATCTAGCGCCAATATTTATGGATCCACACCACATCATAATGCTGACAAGAACATATTTCCTGGAAAAACAAATCAATAAACATGTTAAAGGCTTTATAAATGCAGCAATCCAGAAATATTTACATACATTTGATCTAGTACACAAAATATCCTAAGGGGGGACTTTAAAATTAAAGCAGCGTGGTGCTCCGAATCAAACAGGAAACGCAGACTTACTGCTGACCTCATGGGGCGGCACCTTAGAAGATCAATGTTCTCATCTCACAGACTTCCTTGTCCTTTAAGATGTGTTGCAAAAGGTAGGGAGCATAATTTTGTTGCCTTCTATGACATCTCATTTATCCTGAATGAAATACCAGCATGCACTGATACAAAAATGTATTATAAATATATATACACTATGGAAGCTCGTTTCTGCACTAAATAGAACATAAAAAAGGTATAATTTCGACTTTTTATCTTATCTTTTTTCTCAGAATTGCATGATATAAACTCGCAATTGTGAGTTATAAAATCAGAATTATGTGATATAAACTCGTAATTGGGAGTATACATTGTGTGATATAAACAATTGTGAATGTCAAATTGTGTGAATAAACAATTGTGAATTATAAAGTCAGAATTGTGTGATATAAACAATTGTGAATAATAAAGTCAGAATTGCGTGATATCAACTCATAACTGCGAGTTATAAATTGTGAGTTAAAAAGTGAGAATTGCGAGATATAAAATCAAAAGAGCAAGTTATAAAGTCAGAATTGTGAGTTATAAAGTCAGAAATATGAGATATAAACTCATAATTGGGAGTATAAAGTCAGAATTGTGAGATATAAACTCATAATTGGGAGTTATAAAATCAGAACTGTGAGTTATAAAGTCAGAATTATGAGATATAAACTCATAATTGGGAGTTATAAGTCAGAATTGTGATATAAACTCATAATTGGAGTTATAAAGTCAGAATTGTGGATATAAACTCATAATTGGGAGTTATAAAGTCAGAATGTGAGATAGGGAGTAAAAGTCAGAATTGTGAGTATAAACTCATAATTGGGAGTTATAAAGTCAGAATTGCGCAAAATAAACTCGTAACTGCGAGTTATAAAGTCAGAATTGTGAGATATAAACTCATAATTGCAAGTTATAAAGTCAGAACTGTGAGTTATAAAGTCAGAATTGTGATATAAATTTACGAGTTATAAAGTCAGAATTTTGAGATATACACTCACATTTGCAAGTTATAAAGTCAGAATTGTGATATAAACTCATAATTGAGAGTTAAAGTCCAATTCTGAGGAAAAAAAGACATTGCGCATTATAAACTCACAATAAACTCATAATGGCGAGTAATAAATTCATAATTGCTAGATATAAACTCACAATTGTGGTTAATAAACTCATAATTCTGAGTTATAAAGTCAGAATTGTGATATAAACTCCAATTCTGAGGAAAGAAAGACTTACATTAAGCATTATAATCTCACAATTGCAAGATATAAACTAGCAATTCTGACAGAACTGTAAAATGTAAACTCGCAATTGTGAGAAAAAAGTCAGAACTGTGAGATAAAAAGTTGCAATTACCTTTTTTATTTTTTATTTAGTGGCGGAAACAAGCTTCCATATACACTGCAGTCCTTTTAATACCAAAAAAAGTATTGATAAAAATAGTTCTAAATAATTAAATAGTAGGCCTATTTTACCCAATATCTGTGTATGTATTTTTTATGCTATTAGAGTTCCACGTCGTTCGTTTAGCAGCATGCCAACGCCAAATTTTACTGAAACCAAATGTAGATCAAGTCTCCTGTGCACTACTTGCTGTTTGTAAGTTGCTGTCTATGAAGATGGATTGTGGCATCACTACATGGAAAAGGCGGAGCTCATGAATATTAATTAGCTTATGCTGACATTGCTAGGTAATCTTCCTAGACTGTTCAGTCACACTGGATTAATATATGCTGCCCAAGTTCTAGGTACTGTTTACAGATTGCCTTGTGACGATGTGCTGCAGAGCCTTGTAGACTTGTTTGGCATTGATATGCAATATTATGCAAGTTTTTAATATTAAAGAATAATTAACTCAAAGATAAAGTCAAATAAGAATTTTGAGATACAAAATAATAATTAAACTAATACAATTAAAATGCAAACATTTTCTGATTTCCATATTTAACATTGTATTTTTTTCCTTAGTGAGGGGCAAAAGGCACTTTCATCCATAGCCTATATTGGAAATGTGATTTTAATGTGAGTCAGTACATATTTTAAAATATCAGAATAATCCAAGAATAAAAACATCCCAAAAAAAAGAGAATTCAGTAGAGCGGGTTAAAAGTAAAAGGCCCCCCTGCAGCTTACTAGGGTTCAGATCAGACTGATAGAGTGATTGAATACAGCGTTTTCTTGCGACCGTACTGTACTTGTTTCTTCTGAAGATGGGGCCAATTTCCAGACCTTGATTTTTCTTTCCTTTTTATGACAGACCTACTCCGTCATAGTCATAGCTGGCTCTTGCTCTTCTTTCTCTCCGTGTTTCATCTTTTTCTATCTATCTATCTTTGTCTCTCTGTCTGTAGTTGACTTAAGCTGTGAGTAAAAGATGTTCGGATGCAGTTTGTTTCTGTCAGGTTTGATTAATGACTAGCAATAACATTATAGCTTACATGGACATGGCAGAATGCATCTCTACTACGCCCAATCGATAAATCAGCCATCCAGCCACGAGGATTTACAAGCTCTTTGAAGTTGTGTAACTCCTCATAATTTATATGCAGATTAATAGAATTATGTCATGAATGTACGATGCGCAAGTCCATCGACCCAAATGGTTTGTGTTTGATCACCTGTAATCAAGTAAGCAAAGTGGCTTACGACAGGAGATGGCAGTGTTCAGATATGCCAAACACAGTCTTGTGTGCAGTGGTGGTAAACTTAGATTTATGAATCTACAGGAGGGAATTTTTCCTAAGACGATCACAACAGTTTATCATCACTTAGCACTGCAGACTACACAAGGTTTCAATAAAAGTTATATAAGGGGTGGTGTGGTGTTGTGGTTCAAGCCAGGGATTTGATCCCTGACTAAACTAAACTAACACTACAGTACACTGCACTACACTAACTAAAACCAAACAAAACCAAACCAAAAAACAAAACACAAATAACAAAACACAAATCAAACAAACTAATAAAAAAAGTTGCTCCAGAAGTAACTTCAACCACGCCATCAAAACAAATCAAATCAAAAAGAAACAAAACAAAAACACAGCAAAAAAAAGCTCCTCCAGAAGTAACTTGGATTTGTTTCAACTGTCAACAAAACAAAGCAAAATAAAAAAAAGTTCCCCCAGAAATAACTTGCAATTGTTTCACCACATCAACAAAACAAAACAAAAAAACTAATAAAAAAAGTTCCTCAAGAAGTAACTTGCAATTGTTTCAACATGTCAACAAAACAAAACACAAAGCTGCTCCAGAAGTAACTTGCATTTTTCAACCACGTCAACAAAAAACAAAAAAACACAGTTCCTCCACAAGTAGCTTGCAATTGTTTCAACCACAAAACACAGCAAAACAAAACAAGAAAAGTTTCCCCAGAAATAACTTGCAATAGTTTCAACCATGTCAACAAAACAAAACAAAACATAAAACAAATAAAAAAAAGTTCCTTCAGAAGTTTCTTGCAATTGTTTCAACACGTCAATAAAACAAAACAAAACAAAACAAAACACAAAGCTTCTCCAGAAGTAACTTGCATTTGTTTCAACCATGTCAACAACAACAACAAAAAAACAGTTCCTCCAGAAGTAACCTGCAATTGTTTCAACCACATCAACAAAATAAAAACAAAAAAAACTAATTAAAACAAAAAACACAGATCCTCCACAAGCTCCTTCAGAGGTAACTTGCATTTGTTTCAATCACATCAACAAACTAAGCAAAACAAAACACAAAGCTGCTCCAGAAGTAACTTGCAATTGTTTCAACCACATCAAAACAAAACAAAACAAAGCTCCTTCAAAACAAGAAAAGTTTCCCCAGAAATAACTTGCAATAGTTTCAACCATGTCAACAAAACAAAACAAAACATAAAACAAATAAAAAAAAGTTCCTTCAGAAGTTTCTTGCAATTGTTTCAACACGTCAATAAAACAAAACAAAACACAAAGCTTCTCCAGAAGTAACTTGCATTTGTTTCAACCATGTCAACAACAACAACAACAAAAAAACACAGTTCCTCCAGAAGTAACCTGCAATTGTTTCAACCACATCAACAAAATAAAAACAAAAAAAACTAATCAAAACAAAAAACACAGATCCTCCACAAGCTCCTTCAGAGGTAACTTGCATTTGTTTCAATCACATCAACAAAACTAAGCAAAACAAAACACAAAGCTGCTCCAGAAGTAACTTGCAATTGTTTCAACCACATCAAAACAAAACAAAAAACAAAGCTCCTTCAAAAGAATCTTGCAATTGTTTCAACCACGTCAAAAAAAAAAAACCTATTCAAAACAAACACAAAAAAGTGGAATTCTGAATATAACGATTCTAGTTCTGATTCCAAATTAACTTGATGATTCTTTTTATTGCTGTTTAAGAAGCATTAAGAATGAGCCAGTGTTCCTTTATATTGAAGAACATTATTATAATAATTCACTATCAACTCAAACATCCACCAGCTTGAATCTGGATATATTCTATAAGACTACCATTTAATTAATTTTATGACACTTTCTTGCAGTCTTACCATTGCTTACACTACTGAAATTATATATTAAAAGCATTCAGTATATTCCAGCTGTCTTGATGAATTTTCTTCTTGGAATGCTAATGATTATATACAGTGGAGAATTAAACTATAGCGATACAAGGTCAGACTGCAGGATGTGTAAGTGGCTTGCAATGAAAGCATCTGAAAGAACAAATCCACCTCCACAAACTCTACAGTAGTTGCTGCTTTTTAATTCCACCAAACTTCCTTTTGCTCCCCCTCCTTCTTCTCCCATAAGATTTACTACCGTTTTCATATTCATCGCTTGCTGATTCTTACAGTATCTGTTTGAAGCATCAAAGGTAGGCGACGGAAGCACAGAGGAAGGTCAAACTGCGTTGAAGTGATTAAAAGGGCTGAATAAAAAACGAATCTCTAATGGCTGAAGGCTGAAAGGACGGGTCGAGTTGCTCAGTATCCCCTTTGGTCTGAACTACACAGGTCTGCGTTTCAGATGAAGTTTTTCTGCTTGGGTCAGTTAAGTGCGTAATTAACAATACAGAATCTGCTTCGTTAAGGAGCCAAGAATATCATCATGAAATTCCAATCAGAGAGGAAGACGAGAGTAGAAAGAAAAAGAGAGTGTGAGATGGAAGAGCAGGCTTTGCCTCATATGCACTTTTATTGAGACCATCATAGATGCCATTTAAAGAGGTGGAGAAGACCCTGACACTTTATGAAAGAGCAATGTAATTCTTTCATTTAAATCATTCTTTCAATAATGAGTGATGATCCAATATTGGAATTTGCTGTTTTGAAAGTTTTGTTGTGTTAAATTGTTAAAGCCAATGTTCTTTATTCACAGCTCGGTCTGCGGTCAAATCTATCCTATCTTTTTTGCAGCATGCTATCCATTCTAGTCAAAACACAAAAGAAAATGCAAACAAACATGATCCCGCTCCTGATACATGCACTGTTCTACAGCTGCAATTCTGGACAATATAAAAAAAACGCTATATTCAGGCAGATTATGGAAGCTTGTTTCTGCCATGAAATAAAAAACAAAGGTAACTGCGACTTTTTATCTCAATTTTTTTCTCAGAATTGCGAGATAAAGGGCCCTATTTTAACGATCTAAACGCAAAGTGTAAAGCGCACGGCGCAGGTGCACTCAGGGCGTGTCCAAATCCACTTTTGCTATTTTTTTTTTTTTTTTTTTCAGGATTGTCAGATGTATAAGAGTTCTTTTTTTTTTTTTTTTTTTTTTTTTTCTTCACTTTTGCTATTTTAACGACGGAAAAACGGTCCGGGGCGCATTTTTGAAATGGGTTGTCCCTATTCTCTTAATGAGTAATGGGCGTAACGTTCAATAAACCAATCAGAGTGTCATCTCCCATTCCCTTTAAGAGCGAGATGCGCTCGCGCCATGGCGGATTGCTATTTACATGGCGGAATTTGTTGGCGATGAGTCAGTTAATATATATGTGTGTGTATTGGCACGATTGTTCAATTAATTAGCCAATTTCGTTCATCGTTATAAGTAGTAATAGGCTGAATTGAAAATAGGTAGCCTAATTCTAATACACGCAATGACTATTCATCATTACATTTTTATATTTATGTAGCCTACACAATAATATTCTTTTACACTGTAATCCTTTTGTTTTTAATATTTGGCATGTTTGTGTGATGCGCATCCCTGTGTGTAATAAGCAAAGTCAACGCGCACTGTGGACGCGCCCAGAGGCGCAGTTTCTACCAACGCGCTCTAACAAAAAAATATTGCCCCATTGACTTTAGACTTTAGACCAGGTTTGAGTTGGTCTATTTCGCAGTCTATTTTCAGCTCCTTAAAATAGCAATGCGCCGGCAATGCGCCTGAACACACCTCTTTTTTAGACCAGCACGCCCATGAGCGCACTAACTGGCGCAAATGCATTTACTAATTTAAGGACGTGGCGCTGAACGGGAAAACGCGAACGGCGCCGGACGCAAACTAGCAAACACACTTGCGCTGCGCCTTGCATCGCATTGCATCGGGTGTATTATAGGGCCCATAAAGTCAGAATTGCATGATATAAACTCACAATTGACCTTTCGCCGGGAGTTTGATTGACAGACGAGCTAGCCAATCATAACGCTGAATCTGCCATTTTGTCCAACTTGAACTTAAAAAATGGCGTGTACTGATGTCTTTCCGTGGTTTAAACAACATTCCTTCTGATGTTCATTCATGTTTAGGCTATTTGATGCTATAAATTAACTAGTAGGAAGAGATGATAGGTTCACGAGCTGCTTGAATCTGTCACAACACATTAAAGAACCACAAAACGGTATTTATTGTTTAAATTTCTTTAAAAAGAGATTTTGTTTCATATCAAAAATAACCTGCTCTGTCTTGTCTGTCGATGCGTTGTCAGTGTCCTCTTTGCTCCACGATGTATTTTTCACTGCGTGAGAATATGATGTCGGACGTAGCAACTGTAAGTAACTGTAAAGGGGAAGGGTCTTTGCGAACAGTCAATTGAGTCTTATAAAGTCATAATTGTGAGATATAAACTCGCAATTGCGTGTTATAATGTCCAATTGTGTGAGGGGAAAAAGACTGACGTTTTTTCTCAGAATTGAGTTTATATCACACAATTCTGACGCAATTTCGAGTTTATATTATGTAATATTTTTGTTTTATAATATATATATATATATATATAATATTATATAATACATTTATATTATATTTATAGATATCCTCAATGGACTTTAAAGTGTAAAACTGTCCATACGTTGGTCAAGCCGGTTTGTGTAACCCATCTGCTGGGTTAGTGATGGGTCAGTGTCACTGACAGCAAAGATGAAGCATCCCCTCCCTCCTGTGTCACACATCTACATCTGATTGGCTACTATAACACAGCGTCTGGATAAAACTGGATAGGTTTGTCAAAGTGATTCGTCAATCACCGCTACACCACTGCATTGAGATGCCAAATATGATAAAATGTCTATTTTTAAGACAAGCTCCACCAACATATCTGACTTCATGCACTCTTAGTCACACACACACACACACACACACACAAGTCCACCTCTTTCATTCTCTTCCAATCTTTCTCGCTCTCTCTGGGAAATGATGGAAAAAGTGAAGAGAGGGATCAGGAGGATTCCGGGTCTCAGTCAAGGCCACTGCACACATTCTACAAAATCAAATCAAAGGTCAAAGTTGAAACGGTCTGCAAAGAGAAAGACTTTGGTTGGGCTGTGTCTCACACCGGAGCTGAATATTGACACTTGCACTGTCAGCAAGAGAAACCAATATGTAATGTTGGCCTCCTGCACTGGTCTGTGACCAGCTTCTCCAATCCTTAACCCCAACAACAATATAGGTCACCTGAAAGCTGATTTAAGATCAGCAAAAATAGCCTTTCTGCCCACACCCGACGATATTCCCAATGGCCACAGCTTGTCTTTCTGGTTCTTATTGCCAGCACTGTAATATTGTCTTTGCCATATTAAACAAGCCTTTAAAGAGATAGTTCACCCAAAAATGAAAATTATGTCATTAATTACTCCTTCCAAACCTGTAAGACTTTCGTTCATCTTCGGAACACAAATTAAGATATTTGATTACTTTCTGTCCCTCCATAGACAGCTACACGACTACCACTTTGACGCTTCAAAAAGTTCATAAAGAGAATGTAAAACTAATCCATATGGATTAATCCATATTAGTCCAAATTTTCCAAAGAGACCGAAACAATTGAAACCTGCTTGACGCACGTGAACAAACCTCTTCAGGAAGCTCAAACATGCTGTGTAACGCACGAGAATGAACCTGGTTCTCGCACACATCAATCAAACATGCTTGAGCTTCTGTTTACCACAATTGATGTGTGAGTTGATGAATGTTTATATGTGAATAAAAGCCTAAATTCAAACTGTTCATCATATAAAGTGATCGCGTCTCTTCAGAAAATTTCGACTAAATTGCTCAATTCATGTGGATTAGTTTTATGATCTCTTTATGAACTTTTTGAAGCGTCAAAGAGGTAGTCATGTAGTTGTCTATGGAGGGACAGAATGCTCTCAGATTTCATCAAAAAGATCTTTTTTGTTGTGCCTTTATTTGGAGAGGACAGTAGAGAGCAGACAGGAAAGCATTGGGCGGAAAGAGGATCGGCAAAGGACCTCGAGACGGGAATTGAACTCGGGTTGCCGTGAACGCATTTGCACCATATGTCGGCGCACTAACCACTAGGCTATCGGCACAGACATCAAAAAGATCTTAATTTGTGTTATGAAGATGAACGTACAGGTCTTACAGGTGTGTAACGACATGAGGGTGAGTAATTAATGACAGAAATTAAATTTTTGGGTGAACTAACCTTTTAAGGAATTAATTGAAACTCAATTAAAACCACTAAATCTTCCTTGATTTGCACTACATTCCATTGACACCTGATAAATGTAACCTTATCTTCAGTAACCTATGCGTAACACTAATTTTGGCTTCCAAATCTGATTGGCCAAAAAAGGCACCTATCAGAAAGAAGCATGAGGAAAAAAGAGACTGCAGATGAACTCCACAGCAGTGGTTGGGATTACATAATGGGTCTTCTCTATAAGAAAGAAAGAAGATGGCACGGCTGCTGATTACACAAAAGAGGAGCTATTGTTCCATGAATAGAAAAATCGATTTGATTGAGACTGAATTCGCTCTTTGATGGCTTCATTTCCCTTTACAGTGAGCCAGATGATGAGCTTGTTCTCTTATGGATGAAGGAAAATGATAGACATCAATGTACAAGAGCTGAAGTAAACACGTGTCTCTATTCTATATTTGTACGTTTATTTGTACCTTTTAATGTATGAAAAATGTACAATATCAATGATTCAGAGCATCTAAAATGCAAACCCTTCAACATATAAAAAACATACAATATTAACGTATTGAAGCATTTGAAAGCGTAACACTTTAACATATGAAAATGCACAATATCAATGTATTGAAGCTTGTAAAATGAATAGCCTCTAACATATGAAAAACACTATCAACATATTGAAAAATCTAAAACGTAATGCCTTTAATGTATAAAATTACAATATCATCCTATTGAAGCATCTAAAATGCAAACCTTTCAATATAAAAACATACAATATCAACATACTGAAAAATATAAAAACGTATAGCCTCTAACATATGAAAAAACAATGAAGCATCTTAAATGTAACAACTCTAATGTAGCCTATAATAAAAAAAGTACAATATCACCAAATTGAAAATTCCATTTCAGATGTTGTATGTTTATATTGTATGTTTCAGTGTCAAAAAATAATGTGTGTGCACTTACTAATAGTGACTGACTTAGATCACCTTGATATAATACACTACAAAACAAGTAAATAAATAAACATCTGAACCTAAAAAAATCTACCAATTCAGTCCATGGCTGCAGGTTTCTATCTTGAGAGCTCATACTGGCCTAGTCTCTTCCTTTTCCTGTCTGCCTCTCCCGTCTCACCTTGACTCTTGAAGAGGGTGACACCTGAGCGAGGGAGAATCAAGCTCTGCATTTTGCATTTACCAAAAAGCCTGTGTGATGAAGTGCTCTGACAGTCTCGTGCACTTATGCAGCGTGTGCTGTAAAGAGTGGCTGAAAGCAAATATAACTCACACTCACAACCAGCTGACAAACACACACACACACACTCAAGCTTGATTCTCACAGGAAGGTCTATGACAACAACAGGCTGATTTAGATGAGCGCAGATCTTTCGTATGAACTGATTTCAGATCAGGCATGATTAAACAACCCACTGCCGCAATGTTCATTACTTCCACATTGACTTCCTTTACAACAGCTTACAATAGCATACTAGCATAGTATTTTGTTAAATACTGCAATAATATGGATTTTGTGTGACGTACATAAGTTGATAATTATTTTCATGTTATGGCCAATAACCAATAAATTTAAGGTACACTATAACTTTTGGCACTCTAGCGGTTAAAAAAAACAAAACTGAATATATTTTACGGAAGAACATTGTTTTGGTTGTGCGTCGCTTTTACAGCATTTCAAATCCTTCAGTTCTTGCCATCTCTGAAAAGGCAAGCTAATGTTGATTCTTGTTTTATTATGAGCCATCAAAGTCTTTATATACAGAAAGATGGTTCACTCCTATTACTTATAAATGGGATGACGTGCAACGCACAGTATGGCGGAATAAGTCCCGCCTTCTAAAAAAATGAGCCATTTGCAATTGGTAAATATATTGCATCACTGCAGCTGCCGTTAGAAGCTCCGGTTCCCATAGAATCAGTCAGTGTTCTAAAACAACGCGCTTAGGACTGCACATGTGGATTAGCTTGGTCCAGCCTGAAAAATTTAGTTTTTTTTGTCATGATTTAAATGTTTAGAAACAAAATGTATCAGACAGTTGTTGTCAGATTTCATTGGTGAGCAGTTTTGGAGAATTTGATGTTTCCCCATTCAAAGAGTTAGGAGCTGCACGTGCCCAAGAGGCATTTCAAAGATGGCCGCCGAGTGAAATGGCTTGTCTTAAAGGATTAGTTCACTTTCAAATAAAATTTTCCTGATAATTTACTCACCCCCATGTCATCCATGATGTCCATGTCCTTCTTTCTTCAGTTGAAAAGAAATTAAGGTTTTTGATGAAAACATTCCAGGATTATTCTCCTTATAGTGGACTTCAATGGCCTCCAGACGGTTGAAGGTCAAAATTACAGTTTCAGTGCAGCTTCAAAGGGCTTTAAATGATACCAGATGAGGAATAAGGGTCTTATCTAGCGAAACGATTGGTCATTTTCGAAAAAAAAAAATTAAATGTATATGCTTTATATAAACAAATGATCGCCTTCCAAGTGCTTCCGCCAAAACCGCATTTTCGTATTCTTAAAAAAGCTTACGCTGTATGTCCTACACCTTCCCTATTCTACTCTACTGGAACGAACGCAGCGCCAGTTCAATTTTTTCCATAAGTAGAATAGGGAAGGCGTAGGAACTAATCCTTTAAAGGGACTTTGGAGCCATTGATGGAAATTTCTGGCAATCCATGTATTCACTGTTATAGGGTAGGGGGCACTATTATGCTTTTTTTTTTTTTTTTTTTTTTTTGGAAAAAGAGTACAGAATATCCTACGGAAGAGGATTAGGGCCAAGCAATAATAAAAAAATAAAACCATCTCGAGATTAAAGTTGTTAAATTTCGAGAAAAAAGTCGAAATAAAATGTTGAGAATAAACTCATTAAATTACGAGAAAAAACTTGTTAAATTTCAAGAAAAAAGTCGAGATAAAATGTTGAGAATAAAGTCATTAAATTATGAGAAAAAAGTCAGTAAATTACGAGAACAAATTCGTTAAATTATGAGAAAAATGTCGAGATAAAATGTTGAGAATAAAGTCATTAAATTACGAGAAAAAACTCGTTAAATTTCGAGAAAAAAGTCGAGATAAAATGTTGAGAATAAAGTCATTAAATTACGAGAAAAAAGTCGTTAAATTATGAGAAAAATGTTATTAAATTTCGAGAAAAAAGTCGAGATAAAATGTTGAGAATAAACTCGTTAAATTACGAGAAAAAACTTGTTAAATTTTGAGAAAAAAGTTGAGATAAAATGTTGAGGATAAAGTCATTAAATTACAAGAAAAAAGCTGTTGAATTACGAGAACAAATTCATTAAATTATGAGAAAAATGTCGTTAAATTGCGAGAAAAAAGTCGAGATAAAATGTTGAGAATAAAGTCATTAAATTATGAGAAAAAAGTCGTTAAATTATGAGAACAAATTCGTAATTTAACGACTTTTTTCTCATAATTTAATGACTTTATTCTCAACATTTTATCTCGACTTTTTTCTCGAAATTTAACAACTTTAATCTCGAGATAGTTTGATTTTTTTATTATTGCTTGGCCCTAATCCTCTTCCGTAATATTCATATCAAAACACAAGCCAAAAAAAAAACAAAACAGAAACAAGCAAGAAAAGTATTGTGTATGCACAATGCAATCATTAAATATTAAACAGCATATGACTCCAAACTGCCTAACATTACTGAATGAAATGTCAAACCCAGGAAGAGGTAGAGGACTGTGTGGGCGTTTTGGGGTTTTGATGGACATGATCTGCTCCATCAATGTTTTAATCATCGTTCTAAATCTGATCCAGACATTGTCTTTAACAAAAATGCGGTTTTCTCAACTTTTTGTTTAAAATGTTGCTGTTCAGATATTGATACAACAAAATATTTAACTTAAAAAAAAAAAAAACGCTGATGGGGAAAGAGTTAAAGATTAGCTTTACGTGAACATTAAAAGTAATCTAAATGAAAAAACATGGAAAATGAGCATGCACAATTAAATATGTAATACTGGCCTATATAAATCTAAAAACTGACCAATGCTATTTAAAAAATATTTTTTTATTACCAATTCGATACCGGTATAGTGTGCATACCTAGACTTAATGATACAAAAATGTCCACATGCATGCAAAATAGCTATTTAATCTGAGACGATAACTTGACACTACTTACTGAATTACATTTTGCACATAATTGAATTAGATTTAACATACAGTATACTGTTTGAAATGTGTATTTGTGCATAAAATGAAACTATTAGACTGATAGGTGTGTGTAATATGCTAGTATTCCATTGCAATCAGTCCATATTTCTGAGTCTGAAGTGCATTCAGGTATCTAAAAACATAAGCGGCCAAACAAGTATTCCTGCCGTACCTGAAACCAGATCAAACCAGTATTTTCATTCTGAACATAAGAACCAGCTGGAGAATACCTCTGAAATGGCTTCCAGCTGGCTTTATTTCAAACAACATTGTTAAAGTAAAAATGTGGCTTGTTGTTTTTGCATGAATTATAGAGGCAAGTACACTAATCTACCATCCACACAGCTTTACATATTTGTTTCCTTCTTATTATAATAATACAACGCTTCCTCTGATTTGGTGGGAAACTTGTATAGTTCAGAGAATGAGATCCAGCTGCATTAACATACAGCTCATGTATACAGATTTAGGTCTATATATGTTTATATTATAAAGCAATATTACCTTATAAAAAAATTCTATGAAGACACTATAAAAGATACAACAGTGCATCTCTCACATGCAAATATCTCTTTCCTATATCTAAATTCCCCAGTTTAATACTTCCAGATCTATAAAGCCCTCGGCCAAATACAAAAATAAACCATGTCTACAACAGCACTGGCAACAGAACCTCAGGTGTGCACCTTCAACTCTTCATAGATGATTCATGATTACGATTTATATAGGCTTCAGAGTTTATGATTCATTTAAAGGAATAATGGAATAATAAAAGCAAAGGGAAATAAAGAATGTTCTGGCCTATTAAGCCATTGGTTGAACACACTGCAGTTATAAAAGGGTTATATCATACATGTTTTTATTCATTTTTTTCTCTGAAGTCCACTTTGTGTCACTAATGTGTTTTTCCATCACAAAGTCATTTTTTCTCGATCATTTTCCAGATCATTGCTGCTGTGCCTTTAAGAAATGTCCCCTTTGTATGCGAAATAAGAATCAGTGCAGATTCATCAAATCAGTACACTCTAAAAAATGCTGGGTTGTTTCAACCCAAATTTGGGTCAAATATGGACAAACCCAACCGTTGGGTTAAAAAAATGCATTTAAAAATTTAACCCAATGGTTGGGTTTGTCCATTTTTGACCCAAACTTGGGTTGAAACAACCCAGCATTTTTAGAGTGTATTTCTAAATGAGAATGAGAAAAAAATGAGAAAAATCACTAAAAAGAACTGGCTCATGATAGTCATTTTTGTGGTTGCGTTATATGTTTTTGATCCAATAACAAGAATTGGCATATAATAGTCATTTGTTTTAGAATTGCACTATATTGGTTGCATTATATGGTTTTAAATTCACTCAAAAGAACGGCTCGTAAGAGTCATTTGTTTGTGAATCAGATTACACTAAAGTTATACGTTTTTGATTCACTAAGAAAGATTCTTTTGTTCATGATTTGGACTACACTGGTTGCACTGTATGTTTCTGATTCTTTAAAAAGAACTGACTCACAAGATTTATTTGTTTGTGAATCAGACTAAACTGATAATGTTGTATGTTTTTGCGTCACTAAAAAGCTGCCTCGTGATAATAGGTATAGGTATGATTCATAAACAAATGAGTCATAAACTAATTAAAATGATTCATGAACAAATGGCTCTCATGAGGCAGCTTTTTTTGGAGACTCAAAAACATACAACATTATCAGTTTAGTCCGATTAAAGGCTTGTCTTTAATTTAATAAAAAGAACTGACTCACACGAATCATTTGTTCATGAATCAGACTACTCTGGTAGTAATAAACGTGTCTAATTCAATAAAAAGAACTATTTCTTAGAGGTGAGGGTCTGTGGGTGGGTAGATGTATGTTTTTAAAATAAGCTTGCACGATTTACATATGAACATGCCCGGAGTCGCCAGAAAGACAGAGAGCATCAGCTTTCATTTCTGCTCTAATAGCCACGCCGAATGCGGTGAGTCCGTGTTAGAAATCAGGAATGGTGAGATAACATTGTGTTTGGTACGTTTTTCGTCTTCAAACCAAAATTGTGTCTCCAGCCAACAGAGTTTAAATCCAATCTGGCTAGCACACTTCTTATAATGGTTACGCGTTAGGCCAGTAGGTGGTCTTTTAGTGGCTGTTTGAATGCATTTGACCATAAGAGAGTCTACACTAAGAAAGCAATCCAGTTGAATGCGTTTTTGACTACCTCTGGAATTGATTGAAAGTGGACAAGCTCTAAACCTGTTAGACCACGTTTACACCTCTATTTAGCGTCGTCCACTTGTGATCCGATTGACCAAAATGCATCTTAATGCATCCAGGTACACAGCAAAATCTCCAGAATTAAATCAACTCTGCTCAGAGTACATATGGTCCCTCTCTAAATAGTGTTAAAATAACAATAAAGCAGAGTTAAAGTTAATGAGATAATTAAACAATTAATTAAGTAATGATTGTGCATTAGTGATGAACACCTGCTGTTAACAAGCAGAATCACTGAAGAAATAAGAAACACAAGAACTACAACTGACTTCAGTCACAGCCTTAATAATTGCTTAATTATCTCATTAACTTTAACTCTGCTTCAGTGTTATTTTAACACTATTTAGAGAGGGACCATATGTACTCTAAGCAGAGTTGATTTAACTCTGGGAATTTTACTGTGTATAAATTATTTGATTTTGAATCGGACTACACTGGTAAGGCTGTATGTTTTTGATTCACCAAAAGATTCATTTGTTTGTGATTTGGACTACACTGGCTGCACTGAATGTTTCTAATGCATTAAAAAGAGCTGGCTCACAAGATTCTTTTGTGAATCAGACTAAACAAATAACATTGTATGTTTTTGAGTCACTAAAAAGAACCGGCTCATAAGAGTCATTTGTTGAATCAGACTTCACTTTTTTTGAAACACGTGAGTTAAGGTTGAACCACTGTAGTCACATGAACTGTTTTAAATATGTCTTTAGTAGCTTTCTGAGTGTTAATTATCTTGCTGTCAATGGAGGCCTCACTGAGCCATCGGATTTTATCAAAAATATCTTAATTTGTGTTCCGAAGATGAACAAAGGTCTACAACATGAGGGTGAGTAATTAATTTAATTTTTGGGTGAACTAACCCTTTAAATATTAATGTTTTGTGTTTTAGATTCACTAAAAAGAACCGTCTCAATTGTTTGTGAATCGGACTGCTCTGGTCATGCTGAATGTTTTTTTTTTGCAGCTAACAAGGACAAACCAATAGAAATATGCGTTTGTATTCCATTTGGTGCATCAGGATTTTTATCAGATCACATTCAATTTAGACTCACATTTAAAGCTTAAAATGTGATTTCTGTTGCCGTGCCACTGCAGATTCAAAAAGCGAGGAAAGGTGGCTTGTTCTGAATCAATGTTAAAGGGCATCTACCACTTTAGTGCCATTAGATGAACACGGCTCCATGTATCTCGGGAATGGATGCTTGCGCAGGTGTAAGAGTGACCTTTTACTGACCTTCAACAGACCTCCACATCACCCTCAAATCCGGCATCACACCTGTACGACACAACAGAGATTTATTCCTACTTTCCAGATCTCCTCTCTCCCTCACCGCACAAGCAAGGCCACGTTACTGAAAAGAAAGAGCGTGAATGTATGCGCATTTTCATCACGCGCACACACCTGCCCACACCTGCATTCAAATGGCAGCTATGAATCTTCATTGCATCTATCGGTGTGGAAAGCGTCCCTTCTATAAATGACTATTGATGATGCCGCCGCATTGTAAGGAAAGCGACTACGGAGGGGAAATTTTCAGGGAGAGAGAGAGAGCGCAGGGTCATTCTACTCAAGTCTGAATCTTCAGACAAACCCTGGAGGTGCCGACATCACCTTGATTTATCAGCCCGTTTCCGGCTTATGTGTGTATGATGTCATATCGGCCTGCTTAAATCAAATTGAACGTAATCCAAAACGCACAGATCAATGCCGAGACAGACAATAAGGTGAGCACATCCTTATTTGCCGCTGATATATAACGGTCATAATCCAATTTAAGTAGTCTTAATTAGCTTTGGTTTGAAGTCTTGAATCATAATACCCTTTAATATATATCATAGTTGCCAAGGTTACTGTCTGTTACTGAACAGCCTAGTGAAATGATTCTATAGTTGCACAAGAGAGATGTAGGCCTCATTAGTGCTGATTATAAACTGTTAAACTGCAAGAACTTGTTCTCTTTTCATTTCTCGCCAAGTAGTTTCCTCTTATCTTCTCTGAAATTCCCAAATGAAAACCAACGGCCAGCATTCAAGGACTTCTGCCTCTCTCTGAAGGTTTTTTTTCTTTTGCAACGGCTGGGTCTGTTTAAAGCTGTGGGGCAAAACGTGTAGTGGGGAAACTCGTTGATAAAAATGCCACATTCTTTCCCAGATAACAACATAAAAGATGCCCTTGACAATGTAAGTGAAGAAACAAAAACATCCTCAAGACTGGGTCACCAGATCAAACCTTATTGCGTGCTATGATGTCATTTCGCTGCCGCTTAATAACATCTACCAACCTTTTAGCGGCAGCTGAAGACAGCCTGCAGGAACGCAGCTGCCAACGCCGTCATGCACGCTAAGGTGAGGAGGAGTTACATCATTATTTCCAACACTTCCTATTGCATGAATTTACTAAATAATTTCTAAAAGGGCACTGAAATGTCACATTCTTGTCACTGTCTTGAATTGTTACAGTTAAATTCAGTCATTATTTACTTACCCTCCTATTTTCTCTCCAATCTTATTTCCCTGGAACACAAAAGGAAAAGCATAGCAGAATGTCAGAAGGATGTACTTTAAAAAGTAATATAAAAGTAGTTTATCAACAATAAAGATATCGTTCTGCAGTAGTTTTGATATTTAAGTGCCCTGCCAACATTTTCACCAGCCCCACCTAAATTTTTTGACAACGTTTTGTCCTTTCTGAGCACTTCAGAGGTAGAAATATTTAGAAAACAAGACAGACAGACAAACAGATAGATAGATAGATAGTAGTCTGATAGACAGATAGAGATAGATAGATAGATAGATAGATAGACAGACACAGACTATCTATCAGACTATCTATCTATCTGTCTGTCTGTCTGTCTATCTATCTATCTATCTATCTGTCTATCTTCTATCTATCTATCTATCTATCTATCTATCTATCTATCTGTCTATCTATCTATCTATCTATCTGTCTATCTATCTATCTATCTATCTATCTGTTTATCGGACTATCTATCTATCTATCTATCTATCTCTGTGTCTGTCTATCTATCTATCTATCTATCTATCTATCTATCTGTCTGTCTGTCTGTCTATCTACTATCTATCTATCTATCTATCTATCTATCTATTATCAGACTATCTATCTATCTATCTGTCTGATCGACTATCTATCTATCTATCTATCTATATATCTATCTATCTATCTATCTATCTATCCTATCTATCTATCTGATCCTTCTATCTATCTATCTGTTATCGAACTATCTATCTATCTGTTTATCGGACTATCTATCTATCTATCTGTTTATCGGACTATCTATCTATCTATGTCTGTTTATCTATATCTATGTCTGTAGATCGAACTATCTATCTATCTATCTATCTATCTATCTGTGTGTCTGTCTATCTATCTATCTATCTGTTTATCGAACTATCTATCTATCTATCTGTTTATCGGACTATCTATCTATCTATCTATCTATCTGTCTATCTATCTATCTATCTATCTGTTTATCGGACTATCTATCTATCTATCTATCTGTTTATGTATCTATCTATCTATCTTTATCTACTATCTATATCTATCTATCTATCTATCTATCTATCTTCTATCCTATCTATCTATCTGTTTATCGGACTATCTATCTATCCATCTATCTATCTATCTGTTTATCGGACTATCTATCTATCTATCTGTCTATCTGTTTATCGGACTATCTATCTATCTATCTGTCTGTCTGTTTATCGGACTATCTATCTATCTGTCTATCTATCTATCTACAGTGCACAGCATAAATGAGCACACCCCCTCTGAAACTTCTGAAAGACAGCAATTACTAATTTACTTAGAAGACATGTTAGCGTTCTTTATAGATATAATGTTCAAGCAAGTCTGCTTAATCAATTACCAAAGAAGCATGTCAAAATTATTCAGGAAAATAAGATTTTCTTATCAAGGTGATACAATGTTGTGTAGCAAAAATGAGTACAAAAAAATTTTCTGGTGTAAGTTTAAGGCATTGTTTGATCAACAGGTAAGTATGATGAACCAAAACATTTAAAGAGAAGTAATTTCTTGACAATTAAAAGTGTTATATAGCCCACTGAATCATTCTCAAACTTAATGCTGACAACAATGGAATAACTTGGCAGAGAACTGTCAGCAAACTTATTTCTTAGCACAAAAGAGGACAGTGGTATAAGAAAATTAACAAATCATTGTTTTAAGTGTGAAAATATTGAAAAAGTAACATAGAAATTCAAAAATAATGGACTTGAAATAATCAGGCCTTCATTTTAAGCTTTCATTTAGTGATGAGGGATTTTTTTGCTAGACAAAGAGCAGGAGAAATACCAAGCGAGTGTCTCAGAGCCAACAAAAGCTATGAAAAGAGTGACTGTTTATCTCACAGAGTAAGATGCAGCCTGCAGAAATGACATGCATGGTTGTTGTTCTTACTGGAACTACCTGCTGTAGCCAAAGCACAATAAAATCAGTTAGCCATTTCCAAAGCCCATATTTACAAAATATAGATTCTGGGAATCAATACTCTGGTCTCATGAGACCAAATCAATCATTTTGGATCTAACAGCATCCAAAATGTTCTGGTGTTGCTAGAGGAGGAGTGCCTGGTTCCCACAGTAAAGTTCAGTGGTAGTAAAGCTCTTATATAGGGATATATGAGTGTTGAAGGTGTGAGGGAGTTATGCTTTATCAATGCTGTCATGAATTCCCACACCACTGTGTAATTTAATACACAAACTTGAAACAGAAGATGTTACCCTTTCCTCATTCCCTGCATTGTTGGGCATTTTTTCAACATGACAATGAGGATATGCATTCTCCCAAGGTGAAAAACCTTCTGTGGACATGTATTGCACTTAATCTAAACACTCTTGAGCGCCTGTGGGGGATTCTGTAGAGACAAGTTTAGCAACACTCCCCATTAAAAATCAGGGCATTTAAGGAGCTCATCATCCAGGAGTTAATCAGGACAGATGTGACAATTTGTCATGATCTTGTACACTCCGTGCCAAGAAGGGTCAGAGCAGTATATTCAAAATTATGAAGGGCATACCAAGTACTAGAATATTATACATTAGTTGAATTAAATCTAGGGTGTACTCATTTCTGCAATCCTTAATTTAAACAAAATTGGCTAATTTACTTATTTTATGGCTATTAATGACATGTATTCCTCAGTTTTTATTATGTATACGTTTTAGTACAAAATACATTTTAGTTTTGCCATCTTTCCATGAATTGTATTTGTGATCATAAAGAAAATACATCTTTTGTATTTGTTCAGAGGGGGTGTACTCATTTATGCTGTGCACTGTATCTGTCTGTCTCTAAAAAACAATAAATACTTAAATACATAAAATAACATTTATAACATAAAAATAAAATGTATAATTAATAAACGTTTCTTACACAGATTCTTAGACATGCTTTCAAGACTATTACAAGTCATTTTTGCAATTCTGAGAAAACCTCATCTATGTTAGCCAGCTAACATTATGTTGGTGACAAATCGGGAGAAGTTGCAATGTAGAAAGCATCACAGAAAACCAAATGTTATACACAAAGCTATCGTTTTCATATATGGAGCTAGGCAGCATCAGTCTGTCTCATGTCATTTGGAAAGAGGACATTCTGCCAAACGTCTCATTTTGTATTTCATCAAAGACATTTGGGTTATAAGTTTGGAACGAAGGTGAGGGTGAGTAAATGATGACAAAACTTAACTAACCCTTTGAACCATGAAGCAATTTAGCTCGGCGTAGTGTGTTACATTCATCCTCAAGGGTTGTTCACTGTTAAGTGCCTTTGCTGAGAAATCCCGACCAGTGCTTACATGATTTTCCATTGGAAAGGCCGCGGTGTCAACCACAGGCGACTTTATAAAGTGCGGCGGAGGATTCCAGTCCCAATCAAGACCTTATTACTGTACCAAACGCACAAATCTTCCCTTGCAATTCACCAAACCGCTCGGATAGCTCCTGTTCTGTCTCTTTCTTTCTCTCTCTCTTCATTTGACACCACTAAGGCTGTGCACAGAGAGGAAAGCAATCGTGTCAGGGGAGATTTTCGAGAAACCCTAGCAGAACCAATGGTTCTCCATTAAGGTAATGAGGCCCCAGGAATGGCCATGTCGGCTCTCTCATTTGCGCCGTCTCCAACCCCGCTGCCTGCTCATGAGGATACATTCTTCGTTCCATAATGGCCTTCTCAGTCTTGCTTTTCTCCCTCTCTTCCTCCTCCCACGTTCCTGCCCTCGTCTAATACAACTGGAGAGGAGGGAGGGCTGCGATGCCAGAATCCGCCCCATCGATTCCGTCGCATTATTCCCAGAGGTTACGCGGGAAAGATGGCGGCAGATGACACTCGTGTTTGCAGAGGCCCTGTCTCTCCCCGAGATCGGTGTCTTAAAGCTGCCCCTGCAGATCAATTTGGGAAGTGTTAATTTAGTAATGCCAGGCTCAGTTTAGCACTTCCTCGCTGGCGTACATCTGTCAACGGCATCAATCGATCACAACAGGATTCTCCCAGCTCTCTCCCACACATAAACAAACACACACACACCTGTCAGCTGAAAGAGAGAAAAGAGATCTACCAAACATATCTTCCTCAGAGGTACAGTATAGACGTGGAGGGTGCAGGAATGACAAATGTGTGCAGAGGGTCAGCTTTAAAATGTTTTTCAAAGGCAAGACACATCACTAGAGTCTTATTTTTGTGCTTTAATGGAATCATAACACACTGTAGGGTTAAATGTATGTGGATACTCAAACACCACAGCCATATGTAATCGCTGAATAGTTCATTTTAAAAATATTGGTATTAACAAGGAGTGCGGTTGGGAATCAGAAGAAATTTTGGATCTGGTTCCTTCTAATGATTCCGAATCTTTAACAATCCCATTAACGAATCTCTTAGTACTTCTGAGGAAGAAAATATAAAAACAAGAAATGCAATTCCATTGGCAAAAAATAAAAAAAATAATAATAAATAAAAAAAAATCCAATCAATAAATAAAACCAACTTTAAAACAAATAAATTAAATGCAAAATAAAAGTATAAATAACTTAATTAATTAATTTAAAAAATGCAGGAGTGTATTGATAAAGATTTTTAACACGTAAAAGCAATATTTGACCAAAACTCCTTAAAGGGTTAGTTCACCCAAAAATTAAAATAATGTCATTTATTACTCACCCTCATGTCGTTTCACACCCGTAAGACCTTCGTTCATCTTCAGAACACAAATTAAGATATTTTTGTTGAAATCCGATGGCTCAGTGAGGCCTGCATAGCCAGCAATGACATTTCCTCTCTCAAGATCCATAAAGGTACTAAAAACATATTTGAATCGGTTCATGTGAGTACAGTGGTTCAATATTAATATTATAAAGCGATGAGAATATTTTTGGTGCGCCAAAAAAACTAAATAACGACTTATTTAGTGATGGCCGATTTCAAAACACTGAAGCATCGGAGCGTTATGAATCTTTTGTGACGAATCATGATTCGGATCGCGTGTCAAACGACCAAACTGCCGAAATCACGTGACTTTGGCGCTCCGAACCGCTGATTCGACACGCTGATTCATAATGCTCCAATGCTTCATGAAGCAGTGTTTTGAAATCGGCCATCACTATAAGTCATTATTTTGTTTTGCACCAAAAATATTCTCGTCACTTTATAATAATAATATTGAACCACTGTACTCACATGAACTGATTTAAATATGTTTTTAGTACCTTTATGGATCTTGAGAGAGGAAATGTCATTGCTGGCTATGGAGGCCTCACTGAGCCATCGGATTTCAACTAAAATATCTTACACGTTCACAAGAGAGAGTCGAGCTCCGGCAGAAGTATGACCTCTGACCCAACATATGAAAACTCAAGCTCCTCTTCTCTTATATCAAAAACCCATTGTTTCACTTCAGAAGGCATTTATTAACCCCCTGGAGTTGTATGGATTACTTTTATGAAGGATGGATGTGCTTATGTTGGAGCAACATAACACAATAAGTTGCATACTTTATGGTGTTTGATTCTCTAAAATGAACCAGTTCATAAGAGTCATTTATTCAGAAAATAAGATGGACTACACTGGTCATGAAGCATGGTTATGAATCATGAACAACTCATTCACAAGTCGTTCATTCGGGAATCACAGAATACCCAGGTGACCAACTAGATTTGCCAAAATGCATGCATTGTGTCGGACTTTACCTTCAATTTCCAATGTGATGAATGAACCAATGGTATTACAGCTGCAACTTTTAACTTTCCTTGCTTGACTCATAATTTGATCACACTGCCTCAAAATTAAAAATCTATTTGCTAAAGGTGAAGTAAACCTGCAACACAGAGTGACAATGTAGTGTACTAGAAATACCAACTACTACTAAGTAGGCAGCAAACAGAGTACAGTGAAACGATATACCCTAACAAATTAAAGCCCATCAGCCTTTTTTCTGGGCAGGCTGAGAGGAGAATTGATCTGTTGTAACATGTGTGTGGTGGCAGAGGCCTGCCATGATGGCGAGGGTTCAAACACTATCGATTCCTCAAGGGCCATGGGAATTGGCAGACCGAGCAAAAGCTGGATAAGTACTTCATGCCCCAGCAGCTAAGCTAACACTATAGTCTACCTCCAAATATACCACTTGATTGTTTGGTTAAGCTGGTACCTGCGCTGAAACATTTATTTGGCATTAATTACTGAGCAATGGGCAAAGACAAACAGCAAGGGAAGGAGTTTAGGCATCACTTTGTTTTACTGATGTTGCATGTTAGAAAGATACACCACCAAGCAAAAGGGTAAATCTCTAATCTTCTGTAATCTTTAACATGATAAATTTAGTGATTTAATTAAGGTAGAGACTGAAATCGATAACGGTTCATAATTACTTTCTGGGGAAAAGGCCTCAAGTGTATATGGACAACTAATTAACTGAATTCCACAGCGGTTTGGGTGTTAAATTGCCTTTATTCTTGACTTTCTTTGAAGGAAAAAACTGAAATGTCAAGAGCTCTTGATGGATTCCATGTGTGAAATAAAAACGGAGAATTGCACCAATCTTGGTTAAGAAAAACACCATATTAATCTCTTGACAAACCAAATCTGCAGAGGTTCCTGCCCTTTCCTCTTTGAGCAGACGTTTTTATGTCCCACTGAAGTTCTCTTTCATTGGTTAATCAAAAGGTAATTACCGGGTCATCTAACCCTTTCAGACGTCCTTTCTTTATTGCTGTAATCTATTTGCGTCTTGCATCACAGCAGAATGAGGATCGGTGCATCGACAGAACCATCAGTCACAGTTCATAGTCATACATGTTTAAAACACGCAACAGAGACGTGATGAATATTCTTTCCCAGCAAACTCACCGGTGAACTTCCACAGCAGCCAGCAGATGAGAAAGATCCATTATCTCTTCTCGTTGAAGGTCGGCCAAACGGATGCGGCCCACATCTCGAGAAAACACCCCACACGGATGAGGCGGAGCAGAAAACATTTCCACTCACCTAAGAGGTCTCTCCAGGAGAGCAAGATTTCTCATTTCTGCGGCTGACAGCCTCTCTGCGGTCGCAGGCACCCCTCTTGCTCCGGGACTCTCGCCGTTAGGTGCACCATTCCAACTCTGAAGATGTCTGCCGGTATTTTATCAAGTGCAAAAACCTGCCAAACACACAAACTGAGAAGATCGAGGCTGCCGCAAGTTCAGCGTGCTTCGAAAGAATGATTGTGCCCTTGTCCAAAGTAACCTCAATTTCAGACTTGGACAGCCTGTGTAATGAAGCCCAGAAAGAGAGCAGTCAAGATAGAAAGCCAAGAGCGGTGGAGAACACAATAAGACTCGAAAGTGAAGAGATAGAAAAGAGGAAGTGATCAAGCCTTCAAGTGAAGTACATCAGGTATTTTCTTTGACCCCACTTGTACGGATACAACGAAGAACTGGTTTAATGAAAGTGAAAGTGTCACAGATTCTCCTATTGGCGGTCAGCAGCAGTTTTCACAAGCTGCAGTGTACAAGAACCGGTAATAAATATGTATCTCCTAATAGCATAACTGCATTTTCAAAGGGAATGATGGATTCCCCTGTCTTTGCCCACCTTGAAAAGCCGCCTCATGAATATTTAACACGCTCCTCCAAACAATTTTCACATTTTGTCATTGTCAATAATGCATGCCATCAAACAGTCCACAAGCTTTTTTAACCCATAGATGAACATGTGAGATTATACAGTAATTTTAGGAAGGAAACCCCAATTATGCATCTCTAAGGAAGCACATTTGTTATTTCCATAGAAACATACACTAAATTTAGCATCTATATTACTGTACATGCATGTTTCAAAAACACTCCACCGGCAAGTCACGTAATATCACACTTTGTACAATGCACATCCATTTGCGCAGTGGTTTTTTGCCTCGGGACCAGGAGAGAGATGCTTTTTGTACAAAAGCCATTTTGATGAAGCCAAGCCTCCCTCACCCAGAGCAGCTGTCCCCCAAATTACCTCTCTGGTGCGTTAGCAAGAGGTCTTTGGCAGATTCCATCATTGGCACTGACAGAAACACCATGGTAACCCAGCCAAAGGGGAAACCATGCAGAAAAATATGGAAATTGCCACTTAAAGCCGTCCATCGGCCCCCTTGTCAGCATTCGGGCCTCTGCACTCTCGTATTGTCTAGCGCTTGTATCTGTTTGTCCATCGTCCAGAAACAGCACTCAACTCCACTCCAGGCACTTTTTGTGACGTAGCAGTCAGGCACGAAGAGTGTGAAATAGCGCTGAAGAGTGTTTTGACAACCTTATTGCTGCAGTCATCAACGGAGAGAGATGGCGGTCCAAATGTGGGGCCGGCTAACGACTTATCTTAGCAGAGCAGACACCCTGTTTTTCAGGAGAATAAGAAGCGGTGAAGTATTTTACGACATCTGAGTGAATCCCAAATCTGTGAGGGTGAAATTTATTGCCGTAAGCTGCAGGTAACAACGATATTTATGCCTTCAGTCTGTGATTTTAATTCGATTTTGAATTACAAGGTACTCTCTCAGTACTTCTATCCTAAAACTGAGGATATTTCAATTCACTTCTATTTGTAAAGCGCTTCTTAAAACACAAATCTATGGAATTCTAACTTTATATCACACAATTCTGACTTTATATCTCACAATTATGACTTTATATCACGCAATTATGACTTTACAACCCGCAATTCTGACTTTATATCACGCAATTCTGACTTTATATCAAGCAATTCTGACTTTATATCCAATTCAGACTTTACGCAATTCTGACTTTATATAACTCTCTTCTGACTGATATCTCACAATTCTGACTTTATATTACCAATTCAGACTTTATATCTCAAAATTCTGATTTATCACACGCAATTATGACTTTCGCAATTCTGACTTTATATCTCGCAATTCTGACTTTATATCAAGCAATTCTGACTTTATATCACAATTCAGACTTTATATTACGCAATTCTGACTTTATATCTCGCAATTCTGACTTTATATCACGCAATTCTGACTTTATATCAAGCAATTCTGACTTTATATCAAGCAATTCAGACTTTATATACGCAATTCTGACTTCTGACTTTAAATCTGACTTTTATCTCGCAATCTGACTTTAATTCTGACTTTATATCTCACAATTCTGACTTATATCAAGCATTCAGACTTTATAACTCGCAATTCTGACTTTATAACTCAAATTTCTGGCTTTAAATTTCTGACTTTATATCTGCAATTGTGAGATTACATCTCGCAATTCTGAGACAAAAGTCAGAATTGTGAGATATAAACTTGCAATTATGAGAAAAAAAGTCAGAATTATGAGATAAAATGTCGCAATTACCTTTTTTATTTTTGTATTTCATGGAGGAAACAAGCTTCCATACATATCTTTTCAAAACTGTTTTGTAGAAAATGCATGTTTCAAATATTAATCCACTGTGAATCTTTATTTCTAGCCCTTTTTCAGCACTGTGAATCAATTAATATAGAACACTCGGCCAATATTCCTGTTCCTTCAGACATAAATGGCTGGTCACACATAAAGAGAGCAGGCGAAGACAAAAAACATTACTCACAATTCTCCTCAAGGCTGAGCTGCAATGTGTCACGGCAACAAAAACTGTTTATCAATAAATCTCATCAAAATACTCATTGGCTGGTTGGCAACAAGAAGCCTCTGCAAAATTAAAAAATATGCGGTTTAGAGTTTGATACGCGGTCATGCTTTTAAATTTTCCTAATGTAAATTCAAAAAGACATCCACTTTCCGTAACAGCATAAATTCATAAATAAATGCTGTTACAAAAAAATTAGTTTCTCATTTGGTTGCGGAAAAGCCAAAAAAAAAGATTCAAAATGACTTTTTTGGAACATAATGTTGAAGGGCAGACGGATATCTGTATATGGAACAACTTCAGCTGTGTAAATGTATTTGTCAGGGGTCATATTTATGAGTATTATCAACAGTTCCATCCTAATTACCGGCATCATCACGGGCCATTGCTACCAGTGTGGTGCCCTTAAACACAATCCGTCTGTCCTGTGACACCAGAGGTAATTTTGATGTAGCACATAATGAGTGAAACGGAAAAAACGGGAGCAAGAGAGAGAGGCCAGCTCGAACAGCGCAAACAGATAAACAGAGACCATAATGGCAGGAAGCCGGCTCCGAAAAAGGTCCCCTATGTTTGTATGTAATGCAATCTAATAATTAGGATCAAATTCCATTAACGGAGGCCTGTCTTCAGCAAAAATTCTGCTTCATTAGAAGGAACGAGCAGCCCGCACCCCTCCCACACTCAAATGCGCAACCAGGCGCATTTTGCCTGCATGCCCCCCTGCATGCCCGCCACATCATACGCAATGCACTGAAAACTGTCAGGTATAAATTTCGCCTCGTGCATCTCCCAGCAGCCTAATTACCATGCTAATGAACAACTAAAAGCTGCAAATTAGGATGGGAGTAGCATTGGGGCTGTACCACTCTCTGCCTCCCAGTACCACCCAGACAAAATAAGCACTGCAGCTGAAAAGTACCAGGTCATTCTAAGTTAGAGGAACAGGATTTATGAACCAAAAGGATCTAAGGGACCCACCGGTGATCAGGTTTCAGCTAAAACAAGCCACCGTTGAAAAACCTAACCCTAATATGAATGGTCCAGTCCCGATTTATGGGCTAAGACAAAGATTAATTACGTCAAGGACCAAGGATCAGGCCAAGAATGTGTTTATCAAAACCGAGAGCGTGTGGAATCAAGACTGAAAGCATGTAAACAGAAATGTAAACAGGTTCTTATTTATCTCCACAGTTTATTTACTGCTGATCTAACATCTCTCCACGGAGTTTGTGTCGAAAAGTAATTAGCATTTCACGGTTTCTCACAGTCAGAGAACCAGCAAACATCAACAGAGAGGGAAGCTTATGTGTACTCTGCCACAGACTTTCACTTTTACGTTATCAATATATCAAAACTTTACAGAGGTAAAGCAGAGGTTAACAGCTAAAGAGTGTCTAACTGCAAACATTTATTTTTGCATATAATGATTAACAATTCAGTGCCTACATGTTATTGTAGAACAAGGTTGCACATTTGCTTCACCTATGAAACTTACTATTTACTCATTCACCATCAAGTATGTTTTGTTCACACATAAGTCACCAAAATTTAATCGAATTGTTAGTTAATTAAATTGAATTAAAGTTCCTAATATAATATTTAGGAACTTTTAGCTGCATGGTCTTCTCTGACTTCAAACCTTCACTGTCCAACCTCAATTATAACTATATGTTGGACACGGTCCATGAATGGGATACAAAAAAAAGTTGTTTATTTTCTGTTTTTTGTAACTTTTAAATATGTATTGAAAGGTGTACATTTTTCTATAGTCCACAGTCTGCTATAAAATAGAAAAACTGTAATGCCAGAGGCAAGTTTCTCAAATGCACTTTTCAAAAAGTAGTCTAAAGTAGCAACTCCATGGTACAGACTTTGGCAATACCATTATTTGACATCATATCATATCATATCATATACAATACTGTTAAAAGTTTGGGGTCTGCAATATTATTTACAATGTTTTTGAAAGAAGTCTCTTACAGTCCCCAAGGCTGCATTTATATGATCAAAAATATAGTAAAACAGTAATATTGTGAATATCGTTTAAAATAACTTTTATATTTTTATTTATTTTAAAATGTAATTAATCTCTGTGATGCCAAAGCTGAATTTTCAGCATCCAGTTTTCAGTGTCACTTGATCCTTCAGAAATCATTCCAATATGATGATTTGATGCTCAAGAAAAGTTTTGCTGCTGTTATATATTTTGAGCAACATTTATCTGAAATATAAATATTTTGTATCATTATGAATGTCTTTTTTTTCATTTGACTTGACTTTTGGTACTAGCTGAATAAAAGCAATTTCTTTTAAATCTTGCTGACCCCAAATTTTTCAACAGTAAATGTATATAACATGATACTTCAAAGAACACCATGATATTACCATGGTAAATTTCTAAAGTGGACCTTCTTGGTACATCAAAGGCTGATTTATACCTCTGCATCAGACCTACGCCGTAGCTTCTAGGCCGTATCCTCTACGCCATAGGCTATGTATTGGTTGTCATTTATACCAAAGAATATACACTGACAAGAAGCGACAGTCAATAGAACGTTCCATTGAAACACCAGCGCCCAGCAGCCGCCCTGCATTTCCGCCACTTTGGGGTGAAAACCACGCGGCAGTCCAATAGATTTCAATGGGAATATCAGCTGCTTTGTTAAAAAAAAAAAACTTAACATTAAAAACGTTAAAGCTGAAATTAGCCGAAAACCTGAATAATGACAACACAGAATAACGTACAAACACTAGACTTTTTTAACGGTTTATTATACAGACTTTGTTTATTTCTTCCACTTTTTTTCTCCACAAAACCTGTGCTTTCTAGAAACCCAGTCAGTTTGGGTTAAAATTCTTTAAAAGGTTTATAAACACTGAATTATTACCAACATATGAAATTAAATTAAGGACATGCATCAGAAGAATTGGGAATGTTGGACAATGAATATATGAATATAACAGCTTGATTTTGCAGTGTTGTCTAACACTGTGGGAACAGTGGGAATTATGGGATAACGGACACAGCAATGCATTAAATTTATTAATTATTAATTTACTATTAATAAATGTGTAAAGTTGCATAAAATGGAAATACTCAATAAAGTAGGCTAACTATGTTACCTCAGATGGTTGAATGGTTGGATTCCACAACTGGTAAAATAAAACATAAGACAATACAACATTTACTGTGGGAGCCATACAGTTTACTGGTGACTTAATTTAAAAAACTGTTCTATTGCGCTTCTGATTTGGCAGTGAATTTGCAGATTTTGGGTGCGTAAGATGTGAAGGATTCTATGGTCCAGTTAGTATTTTCACCCCATAATGGCGGCCGCGCCACCGGAGCGCCATCTAGTGGCTGTTAGCAAAAAAGTATCAAAGTGTCGCCTCTTGGGTTCTATACTCTTTGAGTAGACTCGCTCCTTCAGTCAAAATCAAGGGAGCGAGGATCCGTCATGAAGTGGAACGCACTTCAAAATGGCGGCAGGGAATGGCGGCTTAGGGAAGTTTGTGAGGAGTGCGCGTCTAAAACTGGAGTGGAACGCAGCAAGTGTGTCAATTCTATGCGGACCACAAGCACTGTGATTGGTCTGCTAGAACTCCTCCCTCAGGTCAAAAAAGGTCGACGCGGACTACGACGAAGACGTATAAACAAAGAGTATAGAACGCAAGAGGCGAAACTCTGATACTTTTTGGGTAACAACCACGAGGTGGCGCTTCAGTAGCGCGGCAGCCATTTTGGGGTGAAAATGCCAACTGGACAATAGAATCCATCACATCTTACGCACCCAAAATCGGCGAATCTCACAGCCAAATCAGAAACACAATAGAAAATTCAAATTCAGTAAATGTTATGACACCAACAGACACCTACAGTGTTCTTAACCTGTTTTATGTGCTCAGATGTGGAATCCAACCATTAACGTACATCTGAGGTAACGTAGTTAGCCTACTTTATTGAGTATTTCCATTTTATGCAACTTTACATATTTACTATTGATATTAAATTAATAAAATAATTATTAATAAAGTTAAGATCATCATGTTTGTAGTGTGATCCAGGGGATTAAAACATATAGGCCTATAGGCAGAGCTAGAGGAGTAATATTGTAATAGCAAATTACTCCACTAGGTGGTTGCTCCACTGAAATACGTTTTAATCCCCTGGATTACGCTACAAACATAATGATTTTATAAAACATGATGCATTGCTGTGTCTGTTATCCCATAATTCCCACTTCTGAACACAATGACTGTGTTTTTTTGTTTACATAGTCTTGCTTTAATGGACATTAATATAAGACAACACTGCAAAAACAGTTTACAGTCAAGCTGTTATATTCTGTTATATATTTATTGTCCAACATTCCCAATTTTTCTGATGCATGTCCTTAAGTTAATTTCATATCGTCGCTGTCCGATGAAAACCACGTATGTCCATTTTGCCGATTTTGAGATTTTTCGACGGATTGAATGTCCAGGTTCATTTCCGTATACAGTATGCTTCACATATCTAAATGGCCAATGAAAAGTTGTGAAATCATGTCATCTGATTTTCACGTATATCCATTTGGTGTCAAAGCTGTCAATCACGCCGCGTATCTCCCGCCCTGTGGAAGCATCTCGCCGGTCTCGTGAAGTTTCATCGAAGCTCAGCACTGGATAGCCGAATAACACTGTGAGGTTACATTGCCAAATAAACATAGCCTGGTGAGACAATGACTTTCCTTTATCGAGGTAAACGTTTCCCCCCTGACGCCAGACGTACGTCTAGGAGTGACAAAATTACGGTAGGACTGTGCAAACAAAGTATCTGTCTAGCATTACCATGTCAGTGTATTGATTCATTGTCCCTTCATAGTTTGCAAGAGACATTTAATAAATTTGTAATTAATATTAAATAAACTAAGCGTATAATAAACTAAGACGTAGGCTATTTAATAAACTGAGCGTATTCATCTGTCAATATGAAACGCGACTTGGCCATTCTAATTAATGATCGGAAGAACGCGTATCGACCACCGTTACTGTAAAATATGCACGTATGTCCATTTAAACTCAATTTTGGTCAAATGTGGATTATATCATTACACTGGCAAGAATATGGTTACATGTAAAGATGCCGTACCAAGTATGACAACGCTACATTCAACTGCTTTTGAAATACGGTGTTTTTTTCACTTCCTGAAAAGTAACCGTTTTGGACATACGTGAGTTTCATCGGGCAGCGACGATATGTTGGAATTAATTCAGTGTTTATAATGCTAATACTTGAACTTCGAAGAATTTTAACCCAAACTTACTGGGTTTCTAGAGAGCTTAAACACAGACTTAAACACAAAGTCTGTAAAATATACTGTTAAAAAGATTTGATGATCACTAGCGACAGTATTTTATTCTGTGTTGTCATCATTCAGGTTGGATTTTAGCTTTAATGTACATTTTTTTTAACAAAGCAGCTGATATTTCAGTAGAAACTAGTGGACTGCCGACTCTCTTTCACCCCAAAATGGCGGAAACGCAGGGCCGCTGCTGGGTGCCGCTGTTTCAATGGAACGTTCTACTGAGTTTCGCTTCTTGTTAATGTATATTCTTTGGTAGTGGGCACTCATGCAATGTAAGAAATGAAATACATCCGAGTTTTGATAAATTGCCTTTACCTGCAGTATAGAGTCATTAACAAGCTGCATGTACAGGTTTTGATCTTAACAAAGACCGTCTTTATCGATGGCAAATGAAAGGAAACATTTCCAGATTTTCTTTCAGTTCATCCAAGGAAGACATCCAGCACTTCTTTTGTTCCCCAAATTCTGAAAACTGAATGAATCATTTTCATGCTAGATTCATGAAAATAGTTATTCTAATGTCAACTCAAATAAAACATATCTAATATATCGAATCTCACAACAACAACAGCACGCAATTTGTCATGGGACACCAAAGTTTCCTGCATTTGTGGAAAAAGACACTATTATTTGATCATAACTTGAAATGACTCCTTTTGCTTGGGTAAAGCAATAGATTGGCACAGCATTAAACATTACAGAACAGATATAATCGCACTCTAACACACACACACACACACACACACACACACACACACACGCGAACGAACATACAGCTAAGCAGCATGAATACAGCTTCCCTCGGATAAATGTCAAAACAGACATAAAATGTGAGCGGATGCAAATTGCATCAGTCTCATTGGTCGGGTTGATCCGTACATGATTTACAGGGTGATTCAAGCAGTGCAATGCTCACAGCGAATTACGGTGACAGAGATTCAAAGAAAACAACTGTAATCCGTGTACGGCGTCGCACTGTATTTGCAGCGGAGCATGTGAAACAACACCGATGTTTCTTTTGAAACCACTTTGTTCGCAATTGAAGGTACTGCATTCTCTGTGATAAGAACAACCCACCATGCTCTCTGCAGCAACTGAATGTTTTGTATCTTGTTTACAGCAAGGAAAAAAGTACTCGTTTGAAATCAACAGCGGAGACATGGCCTCACTGTCACTCAAGTGCCAAGTCCCCAAGCAGATCAATTACTAGTGTATTTGCATATGTTCATGTTTCACAGGAGTGGGATGTGAGAGGGTTACAATCATGTAAGATGATGATTTGCATAGCCATGATTCGCATGAACCAAGTTTCCTTAGCAGCACTTACCTCAGGAGACAAAGTAAATTAACCTCAACCCATCTATACCAGTTCAAAACACATTTTGTCACATCTCGAAAGTGCTGTATTCTTGCTTATTAATAGCTGGGTTCATATTAAAACAAGTTAGAGAACACACCTATATACATGTACTGAGAAAACTGTGTGCCTTGTGCTGCTTGTGGATCAATAAAATTCCTTTACGCCCATATCTCATTGTCATAGCAGCTCAGCCAACTGTGTAAGTCACCAAACTGTGTGATTTCAACTCAGAATTGGATTGAATCGGATTTACACCGCCTAAATCCACAAACACTGGGGAAAGTATTTAAGTTTGGACAGAACTCAGGGACTCAAATAAATGAGGTTCAGGAAGCCTTGATTTAAACTAAGAGCCCAACTGATGTTAATTACTCTCCTTCGTTGTTTGCCACTGGTAAAGCCTGTGAAGTGATTTAACATTCCCCATTGACAGAAAAATAAGCATTTTCTTTTTTAGGATTTGGTCTGATTCGGCCTTCTCACTCTGCCAGGGAGGGAACCCAGTTACAATTGGTTTGAAAGTACAATCTGAATGAAAATGCTCCATGTAAACACCTTGATCGGAACAAAAAAATGCCTAAACTGACTGATATTTCAATCAGTTTGAGAGGGGTGGGATAAACCTTTTCTAATTCGTTCGATAGCACATGTAAACACATTGTAAACCCTAACGCCCAAAAATACTTAATTGGTTTTAGTAGGACAAACTTAAATTAAACAAATTTGTTCAGTTAAATGAACTGTTATGAGTATTTAGAACTTTTTTCTTTTGAGTTCACAGCACTGACACATCTCAAGTAAAGTTTCATTGTTTTGAGTTGTATGAATTAATTTCTTTTAATTTAGACTAAAACTTAAGTTTAACCGAAACTGGGCTGGGATTTTTTAGCAAATTAACAATTTGACATTTTCTTTGAGAAAACCTGATAATTTTAAGTTAAATGTGACCCGTCACGGAAACCAGGGACACAAGTCGGCAGCACAACATTCGCGCAAAATGAGAAAGAAGCGGGGGTTTTTTTTCAAAATTGGTGATTTTCGTTTTTTTGCAGAATCTGTTAGTTGAGATCACGAAGAAGCCTCTCCGTGTTTGAGATAGCAGCATTGGTATATTTAAAAGCGTACATTTTAAGTTTGAAAGTTTTTAATGTTTTTCTGAGATTCTATCTCGCAGTAGGGGCGTGTCATTGTCTGTTTGTATTTCCTTACTGGAATCGGATACGCCGGCTTTTGTTTCTTTTGTTATTGCCCCCGCCCTCCAAGGGAAGCGTGGCTACTTAGTATGCAGCGCCGGCTCTGCTGGATTCTTTAGCTGTGGAAAAAAGTGGCGAATTATTGGACATTTAGAGGCAAACAGACGGTTACATCCACGAAGAAGACCCCGACAAAGAGAAAGTGTGCCCGAACGACTTATTTCATTGGAGGCAACGAGATCTGCAAGAATACTTTTCTGTTTCTTATGGGATGAGTTTCCATAAACATCAAAGTTTGTCGTTTTGTGTTCATTCTAAGAACACGTACACGTTTTCTCATGTATCTATATTGTTATTAGCTAGCTCAGGACTGTCGTTTTAATTTAATTACTATAACATGCTTTTAGATGGTAATGTTAGCATCTGCTATTAATTTGAATAACGCTTCAATTGCTTGAAGTGACTGGTGTGAATGACTTAGCCCACGTAACCTGCCTGTTAGCATTCTGAATTGAATGTGATGCTAATAATTTTAGCCCGTGGTGGAGAAAGTGCTACTTAATATTCTTAACAAGCATTTACTAACGTAATAGTAAATGTATCAGATTAAATTCCTACTTAAGTAAAAGTATAAAGTATCCGTAGCCGTAAAATGTGCGTTATTAAGTCAAAAGTAAAATGTAGAGTTTAATGTACAGGATTTTTTTAATCCTTTGACTCAAACCAGGTCTAACCACTAACTGAGGTCTAAACAGAAAGATAAATAAAGATAAATTTTTACAATGCACACATCCTTTATTATTAATAGTATGCGGTCCGATTTTTCCCGTTGCGTCTGTCGTTGCTATGCAACCATGCAGCTTTACAGGGGGGAGCTTTACAGGGGTATGGCTTATCTAAATGAGATGTAAATGAGCCCTATTGTCACTCCCAGCAGGTGAGAACAGGCGAGAACTACACAAGTTTTAGAAGCATTTTCTCTCTTTAGAGCTTTTTTGAGTGCCTACCTTCAAATGGCTACAACTTCTCCAAATATTACATGTGTTACAAGCTTGGAGACTACACTTTCAGAATCTGTGAATAACTCAAAATGCCCCAGAACCGACTTGTGTCCCTACTTTCCGTGATTGGTCACAAATGTATAAATTAGTGTACTGATATTTCAAGGTAAGAACAATAAAAATGTGTACAAAATTAAAATCTTCCTTAAACTTTGAATTTCTTAACTTAAAAAAAATTCTCATTCAAATTTTTTGAGTTCTGACAACTTATTAGGGTTTACAGTGAAGTAAATAATTCATTTGCAAGAGCTCAAAATAAATAAGTTAGTTAACTAAATCTTTTATGGTAATTGCTATCAAAATGTATGAGTTAGCTAACTCAGTACTTCAAGTTAGGAGCAATTTAACATGCATGAGTACTACAAACTCAAAACTTGATAGTTCTGCTTACTTATAATTTGGAACATTATAACTCAAAAAACTTGATGTAACTTATTAGGGTCTACATTGCACTTATTTGGATTGAAAACAGAAACTGGAAAGTTATGCGCATGTGTAATGACATGGCGAAATGACGCAGAATGCACGAAACAAGCTGATGTTGTTGTTAAATATATTAAATGACTGTCGTATCAAATTCTCTTTCCACTCATCATCTGTGAAGTGGTGCAGGACAATGTTGTCCCAGATGTGCTTGCATCGGACTCTCATCTGCAGACGCCTTGTTTTGGCCGTGGGAATGGGCATTTTTACTGCTTGACTAATATAAGCATAATAAATATCACTAATAAATATTAAGTCTGCTTTTTAAAGCAAAGAAAAGGAGGATGGTTAGTATGCAAAGACAGCGGGAAACTGTATATAACTGTATATTCCCAACTTTATTTAGTATTTTCACTTTAGCAAAGCATTGTCCATGTAAACGTGGCTACTATGGTGCAATCATTTGAGCTTGAAGTGATAGTTCACCTAAAAAAGATTTTGTCATAATTTAGTACTCACCCTTGTGATGTTTCAAAAGAACACAAAAGACAATATTTTAAAAACTGTTGTCATCCATATTAAAAAAAAAAAAGTCAACATGGTCCAAAACAACATTTTTCAAAATATCCTATTTTGTATTTCATAGAATGAAGTCATTTTACTATATGGTGAAATGTGTAATTATGTGAATGTTTAATAAAATAAAATAAAATAAAATACAATAAAAAACAGGTCGACCCAACTTAAACTGCCAACTTCTGGGTTAGCCGAGCTGCAAAACTAGACAAAATTCCGCTTCATGCTGCTTGTGATGAAGAAATTACACACTTCACCTTTAAGTAAACATGCCCTTGCTCTTGTTAGCAAACAAAAGTCTTTCTGTTCAGTGTATGAGATAAGTACCACCTTCTGAATAGTATTCAAACAAACTTTGATTGGTGTCGGTCCACAAAAAACTGTACATTTTGCCCTTTGATGGTGTTAGCAAACTAGTTGGCACACTCTTCAAACAAGCCTCTAATGTAATTGTCCACTTTGTGGCTTAGCGCTGAATCTTGCAGTGTAAGGAAAATTGTTCAGTTTATTGCCGGTCAGGGGTCAGCGTCAGTCATATTTTGTTTGGCAGTTTGTGCTAACAGCTTTGTTGTGAAACGGCCAGAGGGCAAGCAAGAGATCAGGGCCCTCATGGCAAAATTGTTTACTCGTACCAAAAAAAAAAAAAAAAATGATAGACTTCATGGGAAATCCTCAAGATTTCAGGGCACTCAAGCTAGAACACAGCTCTAATGTTCCAACATTTTACTGAAAGTTAAAAGAAATACCTGAGATTTCAGAAAAGCCATGTACATATAAAAAAAAAAAAGTATTTATTGAATAATAAAGAGTACCTACACACTGTATTTAAGTTTACAATCAATTTCTTGTGGAAGGAAAAAAGCATGATTTCATAAGGGTTGTACACCTAAAATTGAAAACTATTAATCCACAGGAAGTGCATACTGGACGTGCAGGACAGCTATGTTAGTTGTCTTAGAACAGGGGTAGGCAAGTTCGGTCCTAGAGAGCCGCTGTCCTGCAGAGTTTAGCTCCAACCCTGAAAAAAAAACCTTCAGCTGCCTTTAGCCTTAGTAATCCTGAAGAGCTTGATTAGCTTGTTCAGGTGTGTTTGATTAAGGTTGGAGCTAAACTCAGCAGGACAGTGGCTCTCTAGGACCGAACTTGCCTACCCCTGTCTTAGAATAACACAATCAACCATGATAAATATGTCTATCAGTCTATAGTTTCCTTATAATAATAATCTCCTTTATTGTCTGAGCATACTGACCCTTTGGTACAATTCTGCAAATCCAGCAACCAGAGCACAAAGACAGCTGGACTCATGATCTGGCAGATTGTGGGCCGATCGTAGCCACATGTGTTCTCAAAATTACTTCATCATCATTCATTTTCAGAGAATTGCCATATATTTCATCAGCTAATGGCTTGCTAGTGTCATCAAAATTAGAATTGAGGATTGGGGCATTTCAGGAATGAGCTCATATCTGGTTGGGGTTCATCAAAGGTTAGCATGAAGATCCTTTGGCATTTGACACGGTTGCTAAGCATTAGCTGGGCATAAGGCATGTGTCAAATCAAGCTGGGGATGACAAGAGCAGCTTTCCAAGAACGATCAGCACAATTCCCTGCAAGAGGGACAGGACAAGGGGTTGAACTAGCTCAGCCCAAACTACCTTTGCTGGAGTAGGCTATAGTGGCTAGCAAAGGTGATATAGCAGCTCCTCAGGGATCATTTAATCCATCCACCCTCTCAGCGCCGCTCAATAACTGGCAGGACCGTCCGTTCGTTCGTTGATTACCAGCAGAGAGACAGGGAAGGACGGAGTCCAAGCTTTTTTGTTCCAAATACTGAAAACAGGGCCGAAGCTACTCTAAGCTATTAAAGTCTCAATGAATAAGTGGAAGTTAAGCTCGCGCTGAAAGCCAAGGCAAATGGAGTGGATACTAAGCCTTCCGAAAAATTTGAGTCGGTTGCTAGAAGTGATTAATGGACGTGCCGTCTCGGAGACGACAACGGATGACTGCGCTGTCTAGTAATGGGTGATTACTTGCTATGGAGGTGAGTCTTTGTTATTTATCCTTGTGTATCATCTTACACTTCTTTAATGAAGACTTGACAGGGTTGTTTGGGAGTCTGAAGGCAAAAGATGAAAGTGTTGAGGAGGAATATATCCCAGCCATGATTTTGCGCCAGAGGTCAAAGGATAAAGCAGTTAAGTAGCAGAACCCAGACAGCGGGGCAGCTTTGTCGTTCAGGTCCAATGCCGTGAATTATGGCCAGTCGCCACTGATTAAGTTTCTCTTTAAAAAATACTGCACATGGATCTGGAAGGCACGGGCTCTCCTGGAGTTTTTGGTGAATTCTTGTTTTTGGTGAATTCAACACTTGGATGTCAAATTCCCAAAATCAATCAGTAAACTTTTTGGACTTGGTTTCCAATACACATCCCTGAGGATTAGGGTTAGAGTTAAAGTCTTCCAGGTAGAACTGCATCATTAATGATTAAGAACAACATCAGGAGCTACAAGGCTGCAACATCACCCAAATCCTGCTGTGAAAAGAAGAGACACCTTTAGAGAAGACATTTTGTAAAAGAAGGCAATTCGAAGAAAGAACGTGCTCTTTACTGTCAATAAATTTGGGAAGATGAGCTCTGAATCGATGTCTCAACATGTTCAGAGTCTGTTCTGTCTTTCGCAAGCTCCACTCTGAAGAGCCTGCGCATTATCACTCTGTGTTAGAAAGCATGTGTTAAACAGGAATCCAAAAAAGCTAGCATGCAGACGTTCTCTTCATCATGAGTGCTACACTGTCATTCACAGTGCTGTGCTGCCCCCTAGCAGGTCTGCTGGGTACTGCAACCCTATAAGCAGAATGGAAAAGATAACAATGAACCATATCCAGTGGTCCTCTTTTCCTCCGAATGCATTGAACAGCCACAATCAATTTGAGAGATACATGGATTGTATCAAGCCCCCAGCTGGTGGGATAGCAAACATGTACCATTATTTATAGCATTCTGGTGAAATGCATTTGAGTTAGAGCCAGGTAAAGCACAAATGTGAATTGATCTGGGCAATCACAGTGATGAATGAGGAAGAAAAAAGCCTGGGTTTTCAAAGCTGCCCTCATTGCTATGGGTTTTAAAAGACAACGCTAAGGGAGCCCCATCTGTAGGGCCACAATGCAGTTTAACTTAAGCAATTTACTGTACACAAAATCAGTCCCAATGGAAAAACTGGAGGTTAAGTGCCTTGCTTCAAAGCCAAAATTGTATTAGGGTAGGATAGTGATCTCTGGAACTCCCGAGTTGCTTAGGTACATCTAACTGGGAGTGAACCTGCAACCTTACCGGTCTGTATCTACCATCCCTTCACCCCGTTTCCCCCACCTTCATAACTCTTCAAGAGACTGTTGCATTGCCAGACAGCCACCCATGGGCAGAATTAGATTTTTATGGGATCCAGGGCTGTTTTCTGGCCTGTCCAAATCCTAATCTTAACTCATAAATGAGAAACTGCTTGCAACAACTATAAATCTTACTTGAAGGTAAGAGGTTTTGAGGAGGGAAAAAAATCTCTTGTTAAAATCTCTGGCTATCAAGACACCATACGAATGGAGAAAATGAAAATATCCCAGTAGCACTTGGAAGCTTTATAAGGAGAACTTCAGCACTTTGTTTGCACATTAAATAACTTGATAATTGCATTCATTCATGCTGTTTTGAATACATCAAATGTTTCCATGAGCAGATGATCATGGAGCAAGATTAATCGTTGAGCGGTGTCTGATTAAAGAACTAAAGGCTCCTCCATCTCTAGGCCTCATACACACATCCTTTTACTTTGTACATCTTAATCTACAAAAAAAAAAGTGAAAGCACTTTAATTTCCTTCGAGCAAAAGATCTTTTGACAGCAATGAAGAGTTTTAATCCCAACACAGAACAAGGCTGCAATCTGTAAAACATGCCATGGATTACTAATACGTCCTTTGTTTTCACTCGCACAGGAAAGCAACAGATGGACTTTCTAGTTCAGTTCATCGACTTCACAGTGGAAAAAAGAAGCCTGTTGTTTTCCCTCTCTACTGATGACTCGCTAAGTGAGAGGCTTTCATGCCGTCTGTGTCCCTTCTCCCTGGGTGAATGTCATTGCATTAGGACCCTTCAGAGTGGATCAATCGTACCACATGACATACATCAAGTGGACAATTAACTCTGGTCTAACATTGAGTCCCCTGAGGATGCTGGACAAAGAGGCTTACAATTAGGGTTGATCTTCGTTGCAATATGCCTGGTGTGCTGCAAAGTACTGATCTGAGAGCAGCTTATACAGCTTAACTTGAACCTCACTACAAAAAAAAGACAAAACTGGTTTGACATCAGTGGCAAAGGGCAGACTATGACAATTTACGTGGTAAACATGACTGAAAGCTGATCGCTGAGTGCTATATGATTGTAGATGTTCTGTTAAAACCGACAGTGGTGCAGTAATTCAATCCTCTATGACCGCACCGTAGCTCCTGATGGAAGGTCCGTCATTCTTGGTTCAGAGCACAAGCCATATTTCTTCATGAACTGAAAGAGCATCAGATTATGAGCGGTAGCAAGATAGAAATCTGACATGAGAGAAGGCAGCAGAGATAGAACGAAAGAAAATAAGAGAAAAGGAACAGACACATCAGCTTAAAATCAAAACCCAAAGGAAAGCCAGACTAAATTCCCTTTCACATGACTTGCATCAGGATTTCACTGTAACATACAAAAGCATTGATGAAAGAAAGCAGATTCAAATATATCAGTGTTTCCCAACCCTGTTCCTGGAGGCACACCAATCAGCTTTTTTCCTTGATTTATCGAAGGCTTTTGACACAGTTGATCATGACATCCTTTTAAAAAGACTTGCCATTGTTGGTCTCTCAGAAAATGCTATCAAATGATTTGCAAACTTCCTTTCAGCGAGAACACAGTGTGTGTTATTAAAGGATTGTACCTCATGTGTTTTGTCGGTTTATAAAGGTGTCCCTCAGGGGTCTGTTTTGGGACCCATTTTATTTTCCTTGTATATAAATCATATTTGTGACAACATTCCCAATGCTATGTACCATCTTTACAAGCTTTACCATCAGCTTTACAAGCTCTTCATTATTATAGTCAGCTTTGATATTGTACAGTCTCGTCTATGTCAAATTAAACTGGTTTTAAATACAGATAAAATTAATTAATGATTTTTTTTCAAAAGCTCTACCAAGGAATCTTCCTGATATTATTTCTTCCCAGGGAACAAAAAATAGAATATGTTGCGAGTTATAAGTACTTTTTTTAACTTTTGAAGGTGCCCTAGAATTAAAATTGAATTTACCTTGGAATAGTTGAATAACAAGAGTTCAGTACATGGAAATGACATACAGTGAGTCTCAAACTCCATTGTTTCCTCCTTCTTATAAAATCTCATTTGTTTAAAAGACTCCGAAGAACAGGCGAATCTCAAAATAACACCGAATGTTACGTAACAGTCGGATCATTAATATGTACGCCCCAATATTTGCATATGCCAGCTAATGTTCAAGGCATTACACAAGGGCAGGCAGTATTAACGTCTGGATCTGTGTACAGCTGAATCATCAGACTAGGTAAGCAAGCAAGGACAATAGCGAAAAATGGCAGATGGAGCAATAATAACTGACATGTTGCTAATGTACTGTTAAATGTGGTTAAAGTTACCATCGTTTCTTACTGTATTCACGGAGACAAGAGCCGTCGTTACAAACACAACTTCATTCTTTATAAATCTCTCCAACAGTGTGTAATGTTAGCTTTAGCCACGGAGCACTATCAAACTCATTCAGAATCAAATGTAAACATCCAAATAAATACTGTACTTACGCGATTAGACATGCTGCATGACGAACACTTTGTAAAGATCCATTTTGAGGGTTGTATTAGCTGTGTGAACTTTGTTTATGCTGTTTAAGGCAGTCGCGAGCTCGGGGGCGGGGAGCACGAGAATTTAAAGGGGCCGCAGCCTGAATCTGCGCATATTTAATGATGCCCCAAAATAGGCAGTTAAAAAAATGAATTAAAAAAATCTATGGGGTATTTTGAGCTGAAACTTCACAGACACATTCAGGGGACACCTTAGACTTATATTACATCTTTTGAAAACACGTTCTACGGCACCTTTAAACCACATATTGATAAACTACTTTCTAAACTTAAGCTTAACCCTCTACTGCACACATGTTGATGGCACATGAAAAAAAAATATTCCACAATTTTTTGGTTCATTTGGGAACATTTTACTGATTCAAAAAATTTTTTCCCCCCACCCTCCCCCAATCCCAAAATATTTTTTCGTTGCAACGTTGTGCGACAATGGTACAGAGTCATAGAGAAAATTATCATCAAATTCAATTTTTTTAAAAAAAAAAATTCAAGAAATCATTAAGTAAAAGGGGAAAAACACTTGAAAGACATTGATATACTGAATTTGATACATGCATAGGTCTGTATCATGTAGTGTGCTATGCAATATAATGTACTTCATGTGATAAGATTTCACTCCGTACGAAACTTCAAAAAGCACTTCTTCTCTGCTGTGACATAGTGGTGTATGTTACAATTTTTGCACATCACTTTGGGTGTTCCTGCACACCCAGGAATCTTGCATCTTCCCTTCTTATAATACATTGTTGCCAATGAGAGGTACTCTCTAAAACCTCCTCGAAAAGTACCCCTTATCGCACAACGTTGCCCTGAGGCAACGAAAAGAACTGAATTTCTGAACATGCAAAATAAAAAAAACTTCATAAAACCTGACAAAAGGCTTCTCTACACCTTCATACACACACACATATTTTTTATGTACAGTTCATGTCGTTTTAAATAAGATTACTAAAGCAAATAATATTGCCTTCTTCTCACACCATGTGCTCCTGTGACCATGTGTCAGAACAGGACGTCCCACCTTTAAATGGTGCTTGATATTGACTCCAACACCTTACTGAACTGTTCTTTGGTACTTTCTTGACCTTTCTAATTGGTTGTTATCATTTAAAGAAAAAATTACTAAACATAGGGCTTAAGAAAACTTTCCATTGCCTGAGGGCAACGCTGTGCTATAGAGGGTTAAATTGGGTTTTTATTTCAAAAACTGATCTTTATTTTCTTTAAGTGCAAGGAAATATTTTGTATCTGCAAGCTTTTTACCACTATTGGAATACGGAGATCTGCTTTATAAGAATGTCCCAGTACATTATTAAAAATAAACTTTCATAAAAGTTTTTCATAGCGCTTTACGTTTTATTACTGGTTGTAGTTATCAAGCACATTATTTCACTTTATATGGTATATTATGTGTGGTATTTAGCTGGTTTAGATAGTCAGACCATCTGAAGAGTGTTTAAAAACATCAAACTAGACAAGCATAACAACCTTCAGCAAGCTGAGAGACCAACTAAACAATTTAGGCTGGGTTAAGCAGCTCTTCTGGCGAGGATAATATCATGAAAATGTGATGTTACGAGACTCCTTGCTAGGAAGAAAGTTGGAAGTGTGCGCAGTAAACTGAAAAAATAAACAAAATCATTGTTTACCTTCAACTGCCATTTACATGAATGGAAATGCTAGCGGGTAGCTTAGTGCGTGACTCCAGTCATGTAAAAGGGCCTTTAGACTTACTATACCTGAGCAGAGGCAGAAAACACAAGAAATAAGACTGAGAATTTACAGTGTTTGTGTTTGAGTCAAGGATAAATGTGGCTTATTGTGAAATCCTCTAAGAGAATGTGATGTGAAGGGAAGGCAAAGAAAGAGCAAAAGAAAAGTATGTCTTGAGAACAATGTGAAATAGATCAAGATACTCTGTAAGTCAGCCAGAGACGTACACAAACTATTTAGCCTGTTCACTTCACTCACCCACGGCAGAGTCCTTACATGACACCGTCGCTGATGCCTGGCCTGTTTGAAATCATCTTTATAGACTGGGACGCATCACCGTGGTAACGTCTGCCCGGCCACCGCTGTCACTCCTGGACAGCGGAGCCAGTGCAACTGAGAAGTGATTGCTTACACACACGGCAAACATTAATCACACACCCTCACAAACACACACACACACGGACAGCTCAGCAGGGAAAGCGGTGGGGAGAAATTGGGAGGACAAGGAGAGATGGAGAGTGAGGCACAGAGAGAAAGAAGGTACTTTAACAAAAGGGAGGGCATGAGTGCTGCGAGCAATGCTAATATCTCGTCTTTTACCGCAGCTTGGCTCAGACAAGACTCAACAGCAGAGATCTCAGAGCCTTGTCATAATAGCAGACCTGGGCCTGCACTAATGTCTTTACATTAAACACCATGTTCAACAAGGTCAGAATATGTATGAGCGGGGACAATGATTAATCACACTAAATGGATTATGGACCTCTAATTTTCATACGTCCACTGAATAGAAGCTAATTGAACGCAGTGCAGATAACATACAGTATGAGGCAAGACTGTATTAAGAATGAGCTTCCATGCAAAGCAAATTGATCGCTATTATGAAACAATATAAATTAATGGCAAAAATCAGAGTTTTTGTCACTGAATGAGAGTCTAAGACTAAACCACAAATAAACAAAATAAAGTGCATGACTGAGTTCTGGCCTTTGCTGTAACATTCGTCGACTTCAGATTCAGATATCTGTGTAATTGACTTTCACGGTAAAGCGATGCTTAATTAATGGGAATTCTGCTGTGCGTTTGTGGTGTTTATAGACCTTGACAAGAAGGATCGATACACAAGCATGGAATCTGTATGAGGGGAGCTGGCACTCTTCTGAGGAGCTTGGTAAAAAACACACTCTGCACAAGTATGCAGACGCAAATGCTCAGGCAACATGTTGAAAGCAGTGTTGTGTTTTTTTTTAACTAAGCTGAAATAAAATATAATATAAATATTAGATGAAAAACTTGAAATGTATGAAATGTTTGCAGCCTTGGCAACTAGCTGAAAAAAAAAAATGTTTAAGTACTAAAATGAATAAAACTGAAATTAAAGCTATACAAAAGCACAAAAAATTACCAGGGCTCCAAACTGCTGCCAAAATGGTTTGCATTTCATTCATACCTTTTCTTGCCAAACTGATAAGAGCTGCCATTTCTGTTGAATATGAGAAACATCAAACTGCAAAACAAAAATGAAAGCAGAACTGCCCAGCGCGGACAGTTTATCAGCTCGGACCAATAATAGACAATGCACTGTGAGCTCAGAACAGGTTCATATAAACCACATATCAGATCAAACAGTGCTGATGTGGAAACCAGTAGAGACACTGTGCCATGAACGAACAAGTTATAGAAGGCTTTTCAATCCACAAATCACCAACATTCATCATGGATTAAATTTAGTAATGCTAACTGTAATGGTATTATGGCAGAAATAGTCAAATGTTTTTACATTATTTATTTTAGTGTTCATGCAAACTTCTGAGTGAAATTCAAGCACTTTTCAAGGACTTTTCAAGTGCGTCACACTTTTTCCAGCACTTTAAAGCTCTAAATATTATCCAAATAAAAAATCTTTTTAATGTCATGACCAAAAACATGATTTGTTCAACCTTTAAAGATTGTCCCCATATGTAAAACTAAAAATTGTCAGAAAAATAACACTTTGTGGCAAACAAACACTTTTATATAAATTAAAGGTGCCATCGAACGTTTTTTTACAAGATGTAATATAAGTCTAAGGTGTCCCCTGTATGTCTGTGAAGTTGCAGCTCAAAATACCCCATAGATTTTTTTAAATTATTTTTTTTAACTGCCTATTTTGAGGCATAATTAGAAATGCGCCGATTCATGCTGCGGCCCCTTTAAATCGCGCGCTCTCCGCCCCCTCCCGAGCTCTCGACTCTATCGCTGCATAAACAAAGTCACACAGCTAATATAACCCTCAAAATGGATCTTTACAAAGTGTTCGTCATGCAGCATGTCTAATCGCGTAAGTATAGTATTTATTTGGATGTTGACATTTGATTCTGAATGAGTTTGATAGTGATCCATGGCTAACGGCTAATGCTACACTGTTGGAGAGATTTATAAAGAATATAGTTGTGTTTATGCATTATACAGACTGCAAGTGTTTAATAATGAAAATAGCGACGGCTCATCTCCGTGAATACAGTAAGAAACGATGGTAACTTTAACCACATTTAACAGTACATTAGCAACATGCTAACGAAACATTTAGAAAGATTTTTAAATATCACTAAAAATATCATGATATCATGGATCATGTCAGTTATTATTGCTCCATCTGCCATTTTTCGCTGTTGTCCTTGCTTGCTTACCTAGTCTGATGATTCAGCTGTGCACAGATCCAGACGTTAATACTGCATGCCCTTGTGTAATGCCTTGAACATGGGCTGGCATATGCAAATATTGGGGGCGTACACCCCGACTGTTACGTAACAGTCGGTGTTATGTTGAGATTCGCCTGTTCTTCGGAGGTCTTTTAAACAAATGAGATTTATATAAGAAGGAGGAAACAATGGAGTTTGAGACTCACTGTATGTCATTTCCATGTACTGAACTCTTGTTATTCAACTATGCCAAGGTAAATTCAATTTTCAATTCGATGGCACCTTTAAAAAAGACAAGAATTACCACTTTTACCAGTAGATGGCGGCAGAGGAGCAATTATTGTTTTTTTAGCCATTTCCACTCATTAATATATATTTAATTCAATATACAATATATTTAAAATTTTCCCTATAAAAAATGAGTTTTTGCATGTTACTTTTGGTAATAAATGTTAATTTTATCTGCATCTCAATTCAAGCTTTATTATTATTATATTATTTGTAACTGCAAAACAAAAGTAATTTTATGATTAAAAATCCCCCACTCCCCAGTGCAACCAAATCAGGTGCTGGCACCTCAGGTGCTCTCAAATGTTAGTCTGAAGCCCTGATACTAAAATTTAAAATTCAACTGAAAACAAAATATAAAAAGCTAATTAAAAAAAAATTAATAAATACTATATTAGCATATTACTAAAATAACACTGATTGTAAGTATCAGTCCAGTTGTACATACAAAATGTTATTTTCTAGCAATTTCATCAGAACAAACATCAAAATTAAAGAGATATTTAAAATGTCAGATATTAAAAATATACATATTTAAAAAAAAAAAAAAAAAAAAAAAATATATATATAATATTATTAATGAGTAACATAGTTGCCGAAATTAACCCAGGTTAGTGTAAACCTATATTATACAAACATAACTATATCACTAGAATTAATTAAATATCAATTCATGTGACAGACACAGTTGAGAAGAACAATTTTAAGGTGAAATACAAATATTTAATTTGTTTCAAAATCATCATCTACGGTACATGGTAAGTTAGTCTAATGTTAAATAGTACTTATATATGTTTTATGTTATATCACAGTAGATAATCTAACATCCAATAGTTCTCACAACAAAACCATGGGATTTGTTTCTTTAATGCACTTTAAAACACATAATGGGACAACAATTTGGAACCTATTCATGGAACATGGTGCCATATATACACCCACACAGACTGCTCATGGGCAAACAAACATCCTACATGTAGTAACCAAACAACACGAACAAAACTTGTACATGAGATTTTTTGTCGAAACAAAGTGATCAAAACATAGTGTGAAAAAGCGCAACTCCGAAACTCGACTCCTGTTCCCTGACCACAGTGCCCACATAGTCACATTCAGTGGGCGACCGTCTCATATCCATCGAGGAGGACAGAGAGAGAAATACATATTTAAAGCGATTCGCTGTCTGAATTTCCGTCATCCATCAAATTACCACGGGTATTCACGGTACAAGAAAATTGTGTGTTGACGCGTTATTCTGCCCTGTTATCTGAGAGTGTTCCCAACCTGTCACATAAGAAATGTGAGTCACCAACAATGTCGGCAATGCTGCACACAATATAGTGCCCCTAATTACTGATGTCGCCCATTTCTTCCTGTCAGACGTGGCTGAAGAAACATCCCAACTCGGCTCACTCATACCACTTCGTTTACATGCTGTTCTGGGACCAGCCGTATTTATCCGAAGCCTTAAACTATTACGAGACCTTCTGCAATACTGACCGCGGATCAGATAGGAATGCGTGCCAACTCCCCAGGGGCGGCTGACTGGATCTTTTCTTTTCCTCAGGCTTAAGATCAGTGGTGGCGTTCTGCCTGACTGGCTCCAGGATTTGTGTGGATTTTTCATTATTCCACAGCTCCTGTGGAGAAGTGACAGTCTCGCAATTTCTCAAGCCCACGGACGGAGCTGTGGGCCTGGTCTCGCAGAGGAAAAAAGAAAATGTGTGGACAGAGAATGGAATTTAAAAAAGAGAGCGAGATGAATGTGACAATAAGGCCATTACTTTGTGAGAGGTCGACTGTGATATGTGCTCATCAAGTACCATGACCCTCTGTTATCCAATAGAGCAGTATCTAAGTGCTTGATGTGTGCCATTTCATATTAGTAATGGACGAAAATAAAGGGGTTGTGTGTGTGGGTCAGGTTTTCTCACTGTATCCAAATATCCCTGCAAAGCTAGCAAAATCTCAAATCACTTACAGTACATTTTGAGAAAAACAGATTAAAGGGGTGGCTTTTTTGACTTTAGTTAGTGTGTAATGTTGCTGTTTGAGCATAAACAACATCTGCAAAGTTACAGCGCTCAAAAGTTCAATGCAAAGGGAGATACTTTCTTTTACAGAAATTGCTTTTTAAGGACTACAATAAACGACTAGTAGGGACTACAACGAGCTTCTTCCCAGGTTTGTGACATCACAAACCCCATAATGTACATAAACCCTGCCCCCAAGAACACGCAACAAAGGGGGTGAGGCCATGTTGGGCTGCTTTAGAGAAGAGGAAGAGTTGTTGTTGCCATGCCGTCAGTTTAGGCTGGACTGCATCACAAACGAGGGTTAAATCAAGCTGGATTTGCACATTTGCACATGCTAGTCGATGAGTTGAATCAACTCCACAGAAACTACATACATTTGTCCACTAACCATTCAGAAATGTCCAGATGCATTCGAAAAGTTGTAACTTCTTCCTGAGTCTCTCCATCAGTGTCCGACTCCGGTTTGAACAATGTAAGGCTGAACACCGTTACTGACAATCATCATTTTGGCTGCGTGAGCTTGTCCAGCTTTGTTGTTGTTGAGCAACTGAAGCGCGAGCTGTTAAAGCTCTGCTCTCTTCTGGGAAGGGGTCCGGAAGCAGCAGCTCATTTGCATTTAACCCTTTGACGCGTACGATCACACCGGTGTGATTAGAATGTTCAGTGCATCACGTGATCAACTGCCAAATTCAAATGTGCGTGCGCGCTTTGGCTGGCGCTAAACCAGATACATTACATATTGCAGTGTTTTCAACCAAATAATGTTTATTTTAGGTTTCAGACATTTAAATACACATGAGTACTAACAAAACAATATATTTAGAGTTTGTAAAATACACAATGATGTCTATAGAAGCGGAAATAACAACCCTTTCCATTATAATTAGAGGACACGTTTAATTCATATCAGATACACATTGTGAAAGTAACTTTAAAGCTTACTCTATTCTTCCCCAGTTCAGCGACTCCATTACTTTCATGTATTTCTGGAGAAGTGGATAAATTCACGGGTTGTAAATCCAACAGATCCGATTCTCTGTGCGGCGCAAACTAACATGGTGGCGCCCATCGCTCATATGGCTCAACTAACGCGATCGTTATAAACAGCAAAAAGGTGTTTAAACAGCAAAACACATCCACTTGCACATATTTGGCAATCGGAATTAGATATTTCATGCTATAGTTAACAAATTTGTGAATATTTTGAATAAAAAAGGAAAAATTAAATGAAAGCAGATCATCATTCATACAGTGCTGCGGTGTGTCACGTAACAAGCAATGACGCGTCACCATGGAAACCATAATGTGATACGTTCTAAATAACAGTCGCCTTAAAAAACACGCTGGGGGGGGGCAGCCAGAATATTTTAAACTTACGTGCGAAAGGGTTAAAGGGACACACACAAATACAAAACATTTGACACACACTCCGAACCGCTGATTCGAAACAGATTCGTAAAGCTTCGAAGCTTCATGAAGCAGTGTTTAGAAATCGCCCATCACTAGATATTGTTGAGTAAAGTCGTTATTTTGTTTTTTTGGCGCACCTAAAGTATTCTCGTCGCTTCATATCATTAAGGTTGAACCACTGTAGTCACATGAACTGTTTTAAATATGTCTTTAGTAGCTTTCTGGGCATCTGAAAGTGGCAATGCAGGACTCACTGAGCCATCGGATTTTATAAAAAATATCTTAATTTGTTTTCCGAAGATGAAGGAAGGTCTTACGGGTGTGGAATGACATGAGGGTGAGTAATTAATGACAGAATTTTTATTTTTGGGTGAACTAACCCTTTAAGAAAAAATCTTTCTTTTATGAACTGTTCAATGAAAGGTACTTTGAAGAACCAAAAATGGTTCTTTAATGGCAACCCCCCTTTTGGAACCTATATTTTTAAGAGTGAGTTAGATATCATTAGTTTAGTATAAAAACAATATAAGAGAATATAATGTCCCCACTAATAGAAAAATGTTTTTGTGTCAAGTTTGAATGGAGTAAGGATGTGGGTATGGATGAGTGAGAGGAAGATTAACCCTTTGAGCGGTACGGTCCCACATGTGGGATTTTTATTTCTGTGCCCCTGGGCGTACGGTCCCACATATGGGATTTCGAACGTTCAGCAACGTCACATAACTGCCAGATTCAAACTGTGCTTTCGCGCTTTGGCTGCGAGACGGACGCGCGCAGCTCTTGTCATATATCACAACTATGCAGTGTTTTCAGCCACATAACATTTCTTTTAAGGTTTCAGACATTTAAATACGCATAAGCACCATTAAAACAATATATTTAGAGTTTATAAAATACACACTGATGTCAGACATTAGTGGAAGGAGCAATAACAATCCATTCAAATACAATTTGCCGACATTTATTCATATCAGACACACATAATGGGCCCAAGTAACTACAAAGTTTACTCTATTATTCTTCCAGTTCACCAGCTACTTACTTGCATATATTTCGGGAGAAACTGATGAATTCACGTGCTATAAATCCGACTGACAGGAGTCTGTGAACTGCGGGGCAAACAATCTCGCGTTATAGATCAAGATAAAGATCATTTATAAAGGCTTTTAAACGACAAAACACACTCACTTACACATATTTGAGGATCGGAATATCAGATAGTTAATGACATGGTAAGCAAGTTTGTGAATATTTTAAATAAACAAGGAAAAACAAAATAATAGCGATCCATCTGTCATACAGTTATTGTGGCTGCGTTCAGCGCTCTTAACACGCATGACGCGTCGCTATGGAAACATTAAAGGCAAACGTTCTAAAATAACGGTCACCTTAAAAAAACTCACTCTGGGGGGGCAGTTAGAATATTTTAAACTCACGAAATTCAAACAAATTTATAACAGAGCAGATTTCTAGATGCCTATATAACTGTTTCACCATCACTTTAGTTTACACATATGGCATAAAGACACAAATAATCTAAGAAGACAAGCTCTCCCTCTCTCTCAGGGTGTGTGTGCGTTAGCAGGAGCTGTCTAGGGAGATTAGGTTCCTCTCAGCAGGCATGTATTTAGTGATGTCAGCATCCCTCCACATCACACACACACTTACGGAGAGTTTAAAGGAAGTGGTCAGCAGCAGAGCTGTGAGGTCTGTTATTGACCGCTCAGTCCACATACAGTCCAATCTAGTAAGATGTCTGACTCCGACTGACGTTTTTCAAATGACCAGGCCCTTTTTTAACACCATTTTCTCACTTGTTAAGAATGATTAATAGTATTATCCATTGCAAACCGAGACATAAACACAAATCCAACAACATACATCGGTCTATGAGCTGCAAAGAAACATTTTTTTTAAATCAATATTTTTGACTCTATCTTATTTTAACCTGTTAACAAAATGAAGTTTACATATGAAAAACAAGTACCGATTTTTGTGCTGTGAATATATTCATAGCTTCTCTCAAGCTCATCCAGATCCTCCACAAGGACCCTCCTCTGAGTTCACGGGTGATTAGCTGGCCCTGTTTTTGAAACCGGCACTTTAGGAGAGCTAAAGGGGTTCTGCTCTCCCTCACTAACAGGGTTCCGCTCTGAAAGCCCAGACTCCCCAGGATGGCGCTGGCCTCGAAGGACCAAATGCTCATCCTAGTGAGAAAAACAAACAAAGATGGCCCTCTCTTCACCTCCATTTTAATGAGCTGCAGGAGTTTTTACTTCTCTCTTTTTAGAAATCTATTTCAAATAAAGTCACCATGAAATTAAAATCCCTATTTACTTTACATCCCTGGTCCTACTGTGCATGATTCAGCAGGGCATGTTATTCTAAAGAAGAAAAAGTAAAACTGTGAAATGATTTCTATTTTCAGCTGATGACTACTGATTTTAATGTAATACAGGTTATAGCCTAATAGCAAAAAACAATGCATTTACATTTATGTATTTGACATCTAAAGCAACTTGTTCTGTCAGTCCAAACCCAATTTTGTGCATGTTCGAGTGGAATCCGATCATATTTAGCAAGTGTGAACTAGGGCTGCAACAAACGATTATTTTGATCGATTAATCTAACGATTATTAGAACGATTAATCAACTAATCATTGATTATTACACTGATTAATCAGTAGGCTTTGTTCGAGTATTCCATTTTAGCAATTAGTTAAAATATTGAGTTATACTGTACTTTAACTAGTAAATAAAACAAGGAAATCACTTCAGCTTTTTAAAGTGTATTTTTAATGATTTTCAAGCTAACTGAATAGATCAATCTCCTTCAGGTTTTCTTTCTTCCTCAGAAGTCATCAATAGTCCAACTGTTACAATGACTGGTACTGTGTTTTTAAGTCTGGGAATTGTAATAATAACTTTTTAATAACAGTAAAAATATGAATATGTAATATTGTGCTTTTTTTATATTGAAAAATGGCCCTCTCTAGATTTATTATATATATATATATATATATATATAAAATCTAGAGCAAAAATATATATATTTCCTGAGGTAATATTACATTTTGTGACATATTGATTGCAAGCTGTTTTATTGACTTCTTTCTGTGGTTAAAACTCTGATTAGGTGATTACATTAGAGATGGATTACAGTATTGCACTACTGCGCCCCATTGGTCAAACCGCGTTATTGCAGGCCCTTCAAATAGGTCGTATGAGATCAAGAGACTATTCGACAACAAAAATATTTGTCGACAATTTTTTATTGTCAACGTTGTCAATAATGTCGACTACTCGTTTCAGCCCTAGTGTGAACAGCAAAAAAAAAAAAAAAAATAACATGAAATCTGATTTTTACAAAAACTGTTTCAAGCTACATTCATATGTGGTTTGAGATCCTATTCAAATCCCATTTCTGGAAATGCATTTCAGTCTGAACGCTCTGATCTGAGCTTTTCTACTCACGCCATGTAAAACGTATAACAGCCGGACATCGTTACAGAAACAAGGTTGTGTTGTTGTCAATGTGCAGGTCACACAGAAAATTATAACATAATGGAGACATCTGCTTCATTAGACGTAGTAGTCCAGCACCGTGGCAATTGTCATATTCTAAGGCAACATCACAAATCCCTCAATGTTGTTACTGGCGTAGTCCTACCTACCAACACAGATATTCTGAAAAATGAGAGCGCAGTTGCGATACACAGTGTGGAGAGTCAATCATTAGATCAGATTCCAATCAGATACAGAAATAATGGCTTTAGTGCATTCAAACTACACATTTTATCAGTGTGTGTCTAATTCTTAGGAATTAAACCCATTACCTAGACCTGTTGCGATTGATTAAAAGTCTGATCAGAGTTATTTGATTGTCACAAATATTTTGAACTGTGATAATTGTGCAGTTAAACAAATGTCAATAAAGGATTAACTTTCATAATGTCAAAAAATTCTCCATTTTTAAAGTTATTCGCGTTAAGCCCAGAACACACCAAGTCGACGCCGATGAACTAGTGGCGACGAAAGCAGACTGTGGGGTTGGCTCACTTCGGCAGCATCTGGGTCCAAAGTTGCCCTGACAGACCAAACTGACAGCCAAGTAGCATGTCCGTTCTGTGCCTGTAGCATGTCCGTTCTGTGCCTGTGTAATAAGAAATGCCCTTCCGTACCAGCAGGTGGCAGTAGCTGAACAGCCAATCAGAATGATCAGATGGCCCGACTGACAGACGAGCTCCGACGCCGATTCAACGTCGAATCAGCCGAAAAAAAACACACTGAGAAAACTTAGTCAGCCGACAAACAAAAACTGCCCAACGGCCAACCGTCGGCTTGGTGTGTTCCGGGATTTAGGGATGGGATAATAAATTGATGCTTCTTGATTCGTGGATTTTCTGAATGCATTGCGATTCTCTCTCGAATTGATTCTGAGCTTAGTTTTTAACAGCAGATGGCGCTCAAGGCTATTTTTTAACGGCACACTCAAATGCTCACAAAGAAGAGCGCTCGTGCGTTCGGCTGAGTCTGAGAATGTACTCCACCTCAGAATGCTTTTATGATGCGAGATTAATGTAAACGGCCCACTGCACACACCCTTGGAATTTACTTCAACCTTTTCGAACTTTATGAATGATTATTTTATAGAAAGTTCAAGTGGTGAATGTAAAGAGGACCAAGTGAAGTAAAGTTGAACCAAAAAGAGGGAATCGAATTGTTAAATCGCAATTCATGATCCTGACAGGCTTACCATTACCTTGCCATTGCTAGCACCAGTTAAACTACAGGAATTAGCCTACTGTCGGGATATACGTGGAGATGCCCTCAATGGCAAACTTGACCTTCAACCTCTCCAAAAGTGGGTGCTGGTGGGAAATATTCTGTTATTTGGATCAATTTTATCCATCATTTCCGGTGGATAAAATCAAGTTCAATATCTACTGTATCTGAACTGCATGTAAACATGAGTAAAAGGGTTAAAATGTTTTGTCATGTTAACTCTATAAAACAAGCCATTTAAATGTCCTAGAGTATCCCAAAATGTGTCTTCACATTTAAGAGCGCAGTTAAGGTGCCTCACATTAAAAGATATCAAGAAACATGTCGGCGGAACCATAATGTGACATTGTTTATATTTAGCCCTGAGCAGCATTCCATTGTGAGACAATGTCCAGACTGATAAGATTTCAGTGGAATGAGAGTATGAGGCAAAATATAAACCTTTTCAGAACAGATACCTAATCAGATTTATCGCTCGTATGTTTTTTACGCCACACAAGATTGCATCTCTAATTCAGCATGATAGGCTACAAAAAAATTTGGAATATCTTGTTTAATATCTTAGAAAATGAGAGGAAATAACTTGCAATCTGATACCCAGAGGATGGAAACAAAGAAAAAAAAAAGGAGGATGAGATATTATCTTTAATTTTAATTATCCTGAATGTTGCATTGCTTTTTTCCGAATGAAGCTTGTTCACGGTTCACACCATGGAAGGATATGTGAGAAAGGCGTGAGGAGGAGTGGTGTGTGTTGGCTGAGGGACTCGAGTGTCTGTGTGCGTCTGAAGCTCGGCCTGCACAGCATGACTCGCACTGACTGTCACCTCCTGTAGAGCAGCCCAGCAGAGCTTTCTTACCTCTGACAGCTGTATGCCGACACCATCCACCATAACGCCCACTCCGCAGGAGAGATAGTAGAATGAAGGAGGAAAAGAGTGAAGAGGAAAGACACTAAAAAGAGTGGGGAGAAATGACAGATTTTTTTTTTTTTGGCGTTAATGCGACTAATTTTTTTTCAAATGGTAAAATACACTTGTACATATTCCTTTTTATTCTTAATGTATTGAGCATTAATGCATATAACTAATGCATTAATATTTAGTTTAAGCTTTTAAAGAATATTTACTACAGTATATATAAATTTACATTTATAACTTCATAATTATTTATTATACAAATTTAAGTATAATTATTGTAACAATGTATATTTACATATATTTGTATATATGGGTCAATGACGTGACAGGTCTTTTTTTTTGTCGTCCAAAGGCGTTAATAATAATAAAAAACAAAGATATGACATCCAAAGTATGTAAGGTAGTACAACTGGATATCTTTTATTGAATCCAAAAGGTTTTAATTATATTTTGCTACATATAAAGGTATTTTAAAGACTTTGAAGTGTCAAAAGGTCATTCGGTTTAACCGTCCAAAGGCAGTATCTTAAAATGTAGTAAATGTATATATTTTTTATTCAAGCATGATTTTATAACATCATATATCAACATAGTGCAAAATGGTATTAAAATTATGTGTAGAAGTCGTTGCTTTGTTATGAGAAAGAATGTCCGGAAAAAAAAAAAAAAAAAAATTAATTGATGTCATTCGGAGTAACCAATATAAAGGGACCATTTTGGATCAAGTCATGTGGTCACTATCATGTGACATCATTCAGACACCTGCAAAGGACCACATGGTTGTGAAGCAAAGTAACTAATGCGGCATCCCAATTCGCCTACTTATACTACATCCTAAAAGTATGTACTGTTTTTGTAAAGAAAATGTACATACTTTTGAGTGTGTAGCAGAAGAGTATGAAAGCTTTGGGACATACTACCTCGTCATAATTGCGTCTTTAACGAACGTTCTGTCGATTAGTTATGCAACCTGTAACTGTTTAAACTACCCTGTCAATCATCTTGTCACAGTTAAAATCCTCCACATTCAATTAAATTTAATTTCCTACCATTTCGGAGATAAATGTAGTCGCACGTTGATCTGCCAGTCATGGGTCTTTCATGCATAGAACTCTCCTCATCTTCGCATAATGATGCATTTAAAAGTTAATGACCAAACGCATTGTTATAAAAGCTCACAATGCTGTTGCAGATAAAATATAATGTGGATAACATTTAATAAATATCTTTTCATCAGGTTAGATACTGATTATTAATCATTCAAGCCCCTTTATCTTAACCATTGGTCTCGCACATCCGTCATGTTTGTAGTTTTTTGACACTTTTTATTCGTATTCGTAGTTCTAATCGAATCCTCGTCCACAGCGCAATGTGGGCAATATTAGCCGTTAGAAGTGTTCACGGATCTGCACTTCGAATTCTAACCGCAAAAAGTGGACCATCCGGGTATCTTTGGAATACTCATTTCAACATACTACGATTTGGGACATACTAATTCTTGTTTCGAATACTATTTAGGACGGATAGTATGCGAATTGGGATGCAGCATAACTCTCTTTTAACTAATTGAAAAATGTTTTCACTTGCTCATACGCATGTCCCAAAACATCAGGTCATTCAGTACAACCGCTATAAAACATGGAAAATGTTGTAATATTTTAAAAACTTGTACTAAAATGTTTGATTGTTCTTTTGGTAGCTAGCTAGATATCAGCCTATTAGCGTTATTTGAAAATATAGTCATTCGGTATAACCAAAAGTGTCATTCGGTAAAACCGAAATTTTGTTTAAACAATGACTTTTTTGGTGACAAATTTTGTCCATCTTGTAAAAAATGACAAAAGCAGTGTTAATTGATTATAAAAACCACATAATCTCATTGTTAACACTTAATAAAACTTCAAAATGAATTATATCTCCATTGTTTTTTTTTACACTTTTAAAAACCTTATTCGTCAATGACCCATATATATATATATATATATATATATAATATATATATATATATATATATATTATATAAATATATAAATTCTAATAAAATAGCTAAATTCTCTCTGCATCTGAGAAAACAGCTCAAATTCAGGCTTCTGGCTGGCTTCTTTGGAGTATTTTTCCAATTTCTCAGATGCTGCTATTAGACTATAGTGCATCGTTAAGTAGGCCAAATACTGCTGTGTGAAAAGATCAGAAACTTCACATAAAAGTTTAGCAAGTGGACTCCTTGATTTCAGGGGCAGCACACGGGGAATAGAACAAGACGGCAGTCTGTGTGGAGATATTGCATTTGTCGGGCCACATAAATTCCTCTGTGTGATGAATAGAAGTGGGAACTTAAGGTTGCATTCAGGCAACGACAATGCTGTATATTTTGCCTCATGAGACTTTAGAGGAAATCAGAGGTCATCTTAAATACCATGTATTTTAAGAATAAACATCAATTTTTCAAGTTAGATGCCACGGGAAGAAGTTGCGATACAGTTGCTATTTTTGGAAATGGGGGAAATGAGTAATTGGAAATTGTGTGTTGCCTCCTAGCGAGATCAAACAAAGAATTTAGGAATCAAAAGTCACCTGAGGCTCCAGTGTGTGTTCTGATAAACACCGCCCCATCCTTGTCTTTCTCCTTCAAACAGTAATTACAAACACCCTTCTGCTGGATTCGCCTGGATATGCGAGTGGTTGAAGTAACTCCATGCCTGTTTAATGTGATAAGATTATTTAATCAGTTCAATTATATATTCATGTTAGGTGATTAATCATGCATTAGTATTCGCCCACAAGTACTTTCATTTTGCATGAATTGTCCACTGTGTGGAAAAAAAGTATTTTCTACTGTACCACATCTACCATAAATAAACATAAGTATTTTTATGCTGCGATTCATTATTCATAAACAATTATTTAAAGATCTCCAACTCTACATCTTCACTCGTCCTTTCCAGAATGCACTGCAAAGTGATTTATTAAAGGAAGAGATAAGGGATCTTTGGAGCACATAGCGCTAAAAAAATCTAGCAAAAATTAAATATGAAAAAAGCCTAAATTAAGAATTTCGCTCCAGCTGAGGGTAATGTTCAGCGCCTGTACCCCCAGAGCCAAGCTGCAGTCAGTCTTCCTCCTGATGGTTGGCGGCTTCTGTACAACATGTTCCCAATGAGCCTTACGAATTCACTCAGGAACATATTGCCATTGAGAAACAGCTGTGGTGGGACTGTTTTTTTGCCAGAATGCTTATGACTTACACTGACCCCAAAAAGTATTTGGAGACTTAAGTCACACTCAAAAATGTACAAACCCGGTTCCAAAAAAGTTGGGACACTGTACAAATTGTGAATAAAAACAGAATGCAATGATGTGGAAGTTTCAAATTTCACTATTTTATTCAGAATACAACATAGATGACATATCAAATGTTTAAACTGAGAAAATGTATAATTTTAAGGGAAAAATAAGTTGATTTTAAATTTCATGGCATCAACACATCTCAAAAAAGTTGGGACAAGGCCATGTTTACCACTGTGTGGCATCCCCTCTTCTTTTTATAACAGTCTGCAAACATCTAGGGACTGAGGAGACAAGTTGCTCAAGTTTAGGAACAGGAATGTTGTCCCATTCTTGTCTAATACAGGCTTCTAGTTGCTCAACTGTCTTAGGTCTTCTTTGTCGCATCTTCCTTTTTATGATGCGCCAAATGTTTTCTATGGATGAAAGATCTGGACTGCAGGCTGGCCATTTCAGTACCCGGATCCTTCTTCTACGCAGCCATGATGTTGTAATAGATGCAGTATGTGGTCTGGCATTGTCATGTTGGAAAATGCAAGGTCTTCCCTGAAAGAGATGATGTCTGGATGGGAGCATATGTTGTTCTAGAACTTGGATATACCTTTCAGCATTGATGGTGCCTTTCCAGATGTGTAAGCTGCCCATGCCACACACACTCATGCAACCCCATACCATCAGAGATGCAGGCTTCTGAACTGAGCGCTGATAAACAACTTGGGTTGTCCTTGTCCTCTTTAGTCCGGATGACATGGCATCCCAGTTTTCCAAAAAAGAACTTCAAATTTTGATTCGTCTGACCACAGAACAGTTTTCCACTTTGCCACAGTCCATTTTAAATGAGCCTTGGCCCAAAGACAACGCCTGCGACTTCTGAGAGGCTCTTTTTATACCCAATCATGTTGCCAATTGACCTAATAAGTTGCAAATTGGTCCTCCACCTGTTCCTTATATGTACATTTAACTTTTCCGGCCTCTAATTGCTACCTGTCCCAACTTTTTTGGAATGTGTAGCTCTCATGAAATCCAAAATGTCTCACTTTCAACATTTGATATGTTATCTATATTCTATTGTGAATAAAATATAAGTTTATGAGATTTATAAATTATTGCATTCCTTTTTTATTCACAATTTGTACAGTGTCCCAACTTTTTTGGAATCGGGTTTGTATGAAGGTCACAGCATTAAAAACAAAATATCAAACAAATATTGCACAAGCTTTTTTTCAAAGCCATTTTTGCTGTTACTTGTAATCAACTGGTGTCAAGAGGATGTATGAAAACAGTTCTCCTCAAACATTCTTCCACAGAACAAAGTTACACCAGCTTGGAATGACATGTAAAAATAATTAATGAACAACTAAATACTCGTTGGGGTCAATGCATTTAAAACCCTATAGGTAAGTCTTAGTACGAGGCTGTTAAAGTTTCATTTCACGTTAGTCCTCTATTCGGGTTCAGTGCAGTGGAAAGCCCGGAGCTGCGGTGTTTGTCGAGGAGGGTTAAGGGGAAAGACGACTTCTAATTACATTTAGCCTCATTAGTCGGACCCTGTGACTCTGCCTCGCCATCAAGTTAATGTATGTGGCCCTTCAGGATTGGGAAGGGAAAATGGATTTGCACTGCATTAGTTGATGAAATGTATAAATTACATTACGAGCCACAATGTGATCTTAATGTCACTCATTCAGCCAGGGGGAGGGCTTTTAGAGCAGACTCCGCCCACGGCTGTGGTCAAGAGACTGTCCTTCTCACTGGACAAGAATGTGGGACTTGAATGATAACTTCACAAAACTGAGGTTTACATGTATATAAATGGAAACACTTCTTCACCTTCTTCATCTTACACAATTTACTGCGAAAACCATCCCACAACACTTGTAATAAGCTTACCATAGTGAATCAGGGTGAGACCAAAACATGTTTTAGAAGAAGGATTGATGATGTATTGAATCATTATTTAAATTTTGTTAACTTTGAACAAAAAAGCTACATAGTGTACATTTAATAATAGCGACGAGAATACTTTTTGTGTGGCAAAAAAAAACTAAATAATGACTTTATTCAACAATATCTAGTGATGGGTGATTTAAAAACACTGCTTCATGAAGCTTCGAAGCTTTACGAATCTTTTGTTTCGAATCAGTGGATCGGAGCACGTATCAAACTGCCAAAGTCACGCCCCCCAGTGGTGAACTATTAAAATTTCGAAACACTTATGATGTAATGAAGCCTCCGTGACTTTGGCAGTTTGATACACACTCTGAACCACTGATTTGAAAAAAAAAATTGTTTAAAATACTACATATTCACATGAATATTCACATATTCACACTTATTTTAATGTGTAATAATATTTCACAATATTACTGTTTTTATTTTTGTTAGTTGTTTTTTTTTCTTTTAATCAAATAAATGCAGCCAAGAAACTTATTTTAAAAGCATAAAAAAAAATCTTACCGATCCCAAACTTTTGAATGGCAATGCATATTCGAATTTTCTAGAATTGCCCCCAAAACCAGAAAGAAAGAGACAAACAGACAGACTATACAGTATATACTACATTTTCTTTGAGCAACCCACAAATTAGGCCTATAGTATAGTCACATAGTCATTAACAATGGATTGTCAGCATCCAATGACAGCAAATTTGGAGTGTTTTGACTAGAACGGTATGAAAGACGACTATTTAAAGACCTTTCAAACCATCAAGACCACTCAGAGACAGAGAACATTCAACCCACACAGATGTCTGCAAATCACAGGACCAACATGTCACTGGTGACAGTGTCAAGGTGAAAACCAGGAGTATAAATGATGAAAAACATTCATCTTGCTCTCTTTCCAGCCCCTTGGCTTTTTCAAGAAGTCTTTGGCTTGTTCAAATGAGTCAAGTCAATATGAGATTTCTCAGTGTAGTGATGTCTTGCCTTTTAAGTGATGAACTTTTAAGTTTGAATTTTAAACTGCTTGCATTTTTAGTCCATCTGTAATTTAATACAGATCCACAAATATCATTTATGCAACATTAAATAATTTAACTTTTCATCTGTTTATGATAAATCACCATTAATTTTAGCCTATTTTAATATATATATATATATATATATATATATATATATATATATATATATACACATAATAAATGTATAAACTAGACCTATTTGAAAGGATGGATGCATGATACATGCCACTATTTGTAACACTCTTAAATAAATATGCCATTTCGGATTTGAGATTACAAAAATAATAATAGGAAACCCTCGCAAAACAATGACAACAAAATTGTATATTGTTCTCATCCACTAGCAAAAGCTCACCAGAGCACAGATGAAGACGCTGACATGCATCACATAATTGGCTGATGGTCTGCGAAAATTAAGGTTAGGCGAAGCTGCCCAAACTGCACACACCAACCCGCTTGCACACAAACACATCACAACTCTAGCAAACAAGCACAAGCCATCTCAGAGACTGACAGATTACCAAAAACACACGCTGTTGACAGGGAAATGCCGTACACTCGCATGATGAATAGCGTACACAGTATCAGATTATTGCAATGAGTAATTTAATCAGCAATAAAGTCGAAACAAACCACTTCCAGTTATTTACACACACAAGGTGAAAATGAAAAGCACACATGTAATTTCTGAAAGGAAAATGATGGCTTTTCCTTATAATGTTAGTCATTTTTTCCACTATTTCCACTTTTTTATTGCAATTTCTCACAGTAAGACCAACTACAGGTTTTTAAAGGGTTAGTTCACCCAAAAATTGTCATTTATTACTCACCCTCATGTCGTTCTCCACCCCTAAGACCTTTGTTCATCTTAGGAACACAAATTAAGATATTTTTGACTTTTTAACAATATCTAGTGATGGCCAATTTCAAAACACTGCTTCATGGAGCTTCAGTGTTTTGAAATCGGCCATCACTAGATATAAACTTTCACTCTATGATGGTTAAATTTAGCAGTTAATCTGCGAATCACATGCGTGCCGAACCATTGGACCTTATCCGTATGGATCACGGATTAACTGTGATCTGTTGCACAACTAATAATTAAAGAACACACTTATCATCATGATTGCTATCTTACCAGAGATGGAGAAAAATCCTACTCCAGTAAGTAAGTGTCCCTGTGAACCGGTCCTCAAAAATGTTGGTACTCAGAAGCGCTTCCCTCCATGTTTTCTGGTGCGCATCGTTTATTTTTACCATGCATGCGTACCTGCGTACATGCGTACCACTTATGTGCACCCCTGATTATAACATTTCCCATGTTTTACAATGACCTGATGTTTCAGGACATGTGTATGAACAAGTGAAAACATGAATTTTTCATATAGTTAAGAGAGAGTTAGTTACTTTGCTTCACAACCATGTGGTCCTTTGCAGGTGTCTGAATGATGTCACATCCTGTCACATGATATTGACCACATGACTTGATCAAAAATGGTCCCTTTATATCGGTTACTCCGAATGACATCAATGAAATTCATTTTTCCGGACATTCTTTCTTATAACAAAGCAACAACTTCTACACATAATATTAATACCATTTTGCACTATGTTGATATATGATGTTATACTACCTTACATACTTTCGACGTCATTTCTTTGTTTTTTATATTTATATTATTATTATTATTATTAAGGCTTTGGACAAAAAAATGACAGTCACATATATTATATATATATATATATAGATATATATGAAGAGTTTAGTTGCAAAACGAGATACTCCGTTTTTTTTAATTTTTCAAAAATCTTGTTTTTTGGTTGTTCCAATTAATATCAATTCAACTGCAGTTGGTTGTTTTGATTTAAACCTTCATAACTTAAAAAATACAGCTAAGTAGCACCATAAAACAAAATAATAACATGATAAAAAATAATAAACAGTTTTGACAAAAATGTTAAAAACGGAGTTATCTCGTTTTGCAACGAAACTCTTCATACATTATATAATATTATAATATATATATATATATACACACACACAACACACAACATTTGGTGGGGATATATACACTGAAAAAATAATTGTTTAACTTAAAGTAAGTTACCTTGTTGCCTTAAAATTTTGAGTTCATTGAAATTAAAAATTTGAGTTAATACAATGAAAGCGATCGGTTTAATCAACAGGAACTCGAAATATTATGTTATCTGAACCATATTAATTATCTATATTATTATATTATAATATAATTAATTATATTAAGTTGATTTGACAAAAGAAAAAATGTTGTGATAATGAAAAAAAGTATATACACAGTACATAGTTTTACAGTATGTAAAAGAAAAAACACTTATAAAAAATATATTAAAAGGATAAAATAAAAAAATAAAAATAAAAAAGCTGATGCAAGATCCCTCCACCCCTGATCACCCTGTCTGGGTTTATTTTGCAATAATGATACCTTACAAAAGACATTTTCTTTTCTCTTCTACATGCTCCTTAAAGGGATAGTTCACCCAAAAATGAAAATTCTGCCATCATTTACTCACACACAAGTTGTTCCAAATCTGTATGAATTTCTTTCTTCTGCTGAAAACAAAAAAAGATAATTTGAAGAATATGTGTAACCAAACAGTTGATGGATCCCATTGCCTTCCATATGGAAGAAAAACAAAAAATACGATGGAAGTCAATAAGGTCCATCAACTGTTTGGTTTCTGACAGTCTTCAAAATATCTTCTGTTGTTTTCAGCAGAAGACAGAAATTCATACAGGTTTGGAACAACTTGAGGGTGAGTAAATGATGACAGAATTTTCATTTTTGGGTGAACTATCCCTTTAAAACTAACCTTAGCAGTGTAATTTATTTTATATTCCAAAAATGTGCTGAACCCGAAAGTGTCTCTCTCAGCACGGGCACCCTCTGTGTCAGATAGCTTTTCGTCATTGTTGTTGCTCTGTGGTTGTGTGAAAAGGGCTGCAACGCTCCAAAATTACAGCTCTGTCCCTCTCACTCGCTTTCTCTGTCAACGCGGCAACATTCAGGGCGCCCGCTTTTTCTAACAGCGGGAAATGCGACCATCTTTTGTTCAAGGCCTTTGTCTTTCAGAGCATGTTATCAGCGTACGACACTTTCAGACTCCACAAAATAGGTATTTAATGGGAGCCCTGTCCAAAGACAAGACCTAGGACAATACATTTGAAATTGTGTGCGGAAATCTGCAATCATTCGAGAGCATTTGTCATGAAAACAAGAGAGAAATTTTGTTTACAAAGTCTTATTCAAAATAGGAGTTAATAGTTAAATGGAACACTTAAATTAGTGACATTCATCATTTTGTCATCTTGTGTGTCCCTTTTTCCTTTTAATGTAAAGGAATAGTTTATACAAAATTCAGAATCTATCATTATCTGTACCCCCTCATGTCATTCCAAATCAGTATGACTTTCTTGACAAGAAAAAAGGAAACACAAAAAGTGATTTAAAAAAAACATAGACAATATGAAGTCTTCTGAATCTACACAGGTCTGGGTGAGAAACAGACCAAAATGTAAGTCATTATTCACTAAAAATAAATGGTCAGATATCATTTGTGGGGATTTACTGATACAGATAAGTTAATTATATTTTTACTATGCAAACTATAACTGGCTGATATATTATTTTATCTAAATTAATGAAATATGAATCTCTTAAAACCAATCAATTGGAGACTGACAGGGAAGAGTAGAAATTGTTGATTAAAGTCATTATTTTTGTTTTGTTTTTAGCTCACAAAAAGTATTCTCCTCGCTTCATAATATTAAGGTTGATCCACTATTTTAATGATATCTTTAGTACCTTTCTGGGCCTTAGAAGTGGTAATTGTGTGGAGGCAAGATAGCTCACGGATTTCATCAAATATTAATATCTTAATTGATGAACAAAGATGAATGAAGGTCTTACAGGTTTGGAGTGACATGAGGGTGATAATTAACGACAGAAATGTCATTTTTATTGCTGCGCCCTCTACTGTACAGATGTGAATTTGCATTTTCTTCAGCCTGAGGCTTTTTCATTTCACTTTTGCTGTAAAAAAAGAGCCTTTAGTTTTACCAAAAATAGAATTTTTTTTTTTGCTTATAAAAAAAACATGCAATCCCAGCTCAAGTGACAAAAAGTAACGCAAAAGTAATGTAACACATTACTTTCCATAAAAAGTAACTATGTAACGCAATTAGTTACTTTTTTTTAGGGAGTAACGCAATATTGTAACGCATTACTTTCCATAAAAAGTAACTATGTAACACAATTAGTTACTTATTTTAGGGAGTAACGCAATATTGTAACACATTATTTTCCATAAAAAGTAACTATGTAACACAATTAGTTACTTTTTTTAGGGAGTAACGCAATATTGTAACGCATTACTTTCCATAAAAAGTAAACATGTAACACAATTAGTTATTTTTTTTAGGGAGTAACGCAATATTGTAATGCATTACTTTCAATAAAAAGTAACTATGTAATGCAATTAGTTACTTTTTTTAGGGAGTAACGCAATATTGTAGCACATTACTTTCCATAAAAAGTAACTATGTAACACAATTTGTTACTTTTTTTTTTAGGAAGTAACGCAATATTGTAATGCATTACCTTCAATAAAAAGTAACGATGTAATGCAATTAGTTACTTATTTTAGGGAGTAACGCAATATTGTAACACATTATTTTCCATAAAAAGTAACTATGTAACACAATTAGTTACTTTTTTAGGGAGTAACTATTGTAATGCATTACTTTCAATAAAAAGTAACAATGTAACGCAATTAGTTACTTATTTTAGGGAGTAACGCAATATTGTAACACATTATTTTCCATAAAAAGTAACAATGTAACACAATTAGTTACTTTTTTAGGGAGTAACGCAATATTGTAACATTATTTTCCATAAAAAGTAACTATGTAATGCAATTAGTTATACTTTTTTTTAGGGAGTAACCAACTATTATAACACATTACTATTAAAAGTAACTTTCCCCAACACTGCTAAAGACCTTTTCAAATAAATGCTGTTCTTTTGAACTTTCTATTCATCAAAGAATCCTGGAAAAAAAACATATCACTGATTCCACACAATAATCAAACTGTTTTCAACATTGACAACAATAAGAAATGTTTCTTGAGCACCAAATCAGCTTATTAAAATGATTTCTGAAGGATAATGTGACGCATAAAACTCAATATTATTTCACAATATTACTGTTTTTTACTGTGTTTGTGAACAAATAAATGCTACTTTGGTGAACATAAGAGACTTTTCAAAAAAAATCTTACCGAACCCAAACTTTTGAACAGTAGTGGTTGGCAAATATAACACCAAACCCCATTTTTTATTGCTTCACATGAGTTTAAACTGAATATAAAGTAGTGCAAATGAGATTCGAGAGTTTGCATTAACAATTCTGCCAAAGCTCTTCTTTTGTGCATATTTTTGGTTGAACTATTTCTTTAAACAAGCTATGTTGTACTAGTCACTTCACCAGTGAGCTGCTACATCTAGTAAATGCAAAACAGTGACTCATTCCAATTTCACAGCAAAGTACCACCGCACACGGGCGAAAGGACATTCTCTTATCATTCTCATTCTCTCGAGGATGGTGCAAAATCACATGCAAAAAAAAAAGTTTAATTTATCAACGAAAGCAATAGGGCCAAGTACAGTCACACTCGTGGGCTGGATGCTATTGTTGGTGTTTACATCTTAAAAAACAAAAGAACAAGTCACCTCTCATATTTCATTTCTTTTGAAGCACTCGATTTCGCACCGCTCCTAACAAAAAAAGTCAAACACAAATCCGCAGGAAGCTTATAAGGAAAACTTGCCTGCTTTGATCCATTTTAGGAAGCAAGATGTCACCTTAGTACCATTTTCACCCCTAAGCATTTATCAAAACTTTATCAAAATGTCAAATGGGCTTCAGAGATTTAAGAAAAACAAATATAGCCCTTTCAGAAAGCAGATTCTTGTTCCCGATGCTGTATTTAAGCCAAGTTCTGAAACAAAACAGCATCGGTGGCCTAGTTATATCGCTTTGCATTCAGCCCTCAGCTCAAATTTCAATGGTTTCGGGTCTCTGTGGGATAACGTCTCTATGTTAGCTTTAAATGAAAAAAAGACACGCCATAAGTCCCGTGGAGGAAAGTAGGAAGTGTTTGGTAAGGTTGTGCCTTTTTAAAACTCTCTCTCGCTTCATTGTCAATAGGGTGGCTGTCTTTTAAACTTGTATGATAAATCCTGGCTTCTTAAAAATGATGTTCTCCAAATAAAAAACATCATTCAGTATTCTTCCTATTACAATATTAGGCAAACTTTCCCCTGTCACGGGTCCGGCCAGCAGGGCATACTGCGTTCAGAATCAATACATCTTCTTTGTACTCATTGTCTTAAAATGCTGGATGAGTGACAGATGTTATCCCCGGATGCCAAGCACAGAGGTCTCTCATGCAAGCGATACAATCGGAACAGCTGCCAGAAGCCCTTTCTATCCCGTTCTAAACGGAGCAAAGGCTGTTGGAAAGGAAGTCTGGCAATAACAACCGAGCCACCGCAACGTCCTTCGGTTTCAAAAGCAGCCGCTCAAAGGACTCTGCCATTAGCGGCTGACAGGATAAATGCACTGTAAAAGCCGCTGTGCATTCGCTTTGTGTCTCGCAGTAGCAAAAATAAAAAGAAAACAAAAAGAGTGAAGTGTCTTACACCTATATTTAAGCCGTATTACAGGCATCACGAGCTTCATATTGGCATGTGGACATGTTTCAGGCCCTTTTAGATCCAGATGAATGGTAGTTTTCTCAAATGACACTGACACACAGTATATAACATATATAATGCAACAATGTTCAGTGGGAAGAACTGATGTTTTCATTTTTGATTATATGTTTTCATTTGACAGTTCATCAAAGACAAATCACTACTGTGGCCTATACTTAAAGGGGTAGTTCACCCAAAAATGAAAATTATCCCATGATTTACTCACCCTCAAGCCATCCTAGGTGTATATGTTCTTTCAGACGAACACAATTGGAGTTATATTGAAAAATATACTAAAATAACTAGCTTCCGGCAGATGACCATAAGCATACTGTGCAAGTCGACTTGCGCCACAAAAGTAACCCGTGATACAATGTATGACGCAGAATGTAGGAGTAGCGTAAGCTTAGACGCCTCTCGCTGTTCAAACAAATAGGGCTGTGCAACAAACTCAAGCTCCTCTTCTCTTATATCGAAATCTTCCGACATTTCTCTTTAAAAATTCTTGTTTTAGATTCGTGACCGGTGTTTTGTTTTGCTCTATCCTCTGCGCTTCCGTTATGCTTCTGCCGTAATGGGTATGGTCGTCTGCCAGAAGCTAGTTATTTTAGTATATAAAGTTTTAAATTAGGCCTGCATGATTTATCGCGATAAAATCGCACGCGATTTGGCAAAGGCTGCGATTATTTAATGCGCAGCTTGTCAGAGCTGTACAGCTCTGTGATCAGTAGTAAATGCTTCTCCATCTGAAAGCCAGAGGGCGCTCTTGCGAAGAAACTCAAAATATGCCCTGCAGCAGAAGAAGTTAACATGCATCATATTGCTGAAGCTGAATAAACAGAAGATTAAAACACTTTGATTGATTAAACATTACTAATAAACACACGACTGCCTTATTCTATGTGAGAAGCCACATCATCTGACAGAAGGATGCTCAACTGTCGTTATGAAGTGAGTTTGGAGTAAAACATGTTATTAAATGTTGTCTTTTGTTGGACAAGATGTTAAAGGGTTAGTTCACCCAAAAATGAAAATTCTGTCATTAATTACTCACCCTCATGTCGTTCCACACCTGTAAGACCTTCGTTAATCTTCGGAACACAAATTGAGATATTTTTGTTGAAATCCGATGGCTCCGTGAGGCCTGCATAGGGAGCAATGACATTTCCTCTCTCAAGATCCATAAAGGTACTAAAAACACATCTAAATCAGTTCATGTGAGTACAGTGGTTCAATATTAATATTATAAAGTGATGAGAATATTTTTGGTGCGCCAAAAAAACAAACAAATAACAACTTATATAGTGATGGCCGAAACGCTGCTTCAGGAAGACTTGGAGCATAGTGAATCAGCGTGTCGAATCAGCGTGTCGAAGTCACGTGATTTCTGCAGTTTGGCGGTTTGACACGAGATTCGAATCATGATTCGATACGCTGATTCATTATGCTCCGAAGCTTCCTGAATCAGTGTTTTGAAATCGGCCATCACTAAATAAGTTGTTATTTTGTTTTTTTGGCCTCACTGAGCCATCGGATTTCAACTAAAATATCTTAATTTGTGTTCCGAAGATTAACAAAGGTCTTACGGGTTTGGCACTGCATGAGGGTGAGTAATAAATGACATTATTTTCATTTTTGGGTGAACTAACCCTTTAATAAATTCTTCTCATGTCTGAAAAGATGTTTGTCGCGTGTTGCTTTTTCAAATGTACATTATAAGCAATTCAAACTCGCACTGCTTTCAGATGTATTAGTATTGAAGCCATACTTCATTGACAAGCTGCACATAAAAAAAAATAATAATCGCAGCCTTTGCGATTTCATAATCGCACTAAGAATCGCATTTAAATTCAATTATTTTTCGTATCGTGCAATATATCGTGTAGCCCTATTTTAAATATGGATATTTTTCTTACGAACCCATCGCTTTGCTTCAGAAGGCCTTTATTAGCCCCCCCCTTGGAGCCGTATGGATTACTTTTATGATGGATGAATGCTTTTTGAGCTTCAAAATCATCAGTGCCATTCACACCATTATAAATCTTGGAAGAGCCAGGATATTTTTAAAGATGCCATCGAACGTTTTTTTACAAGATGTAATATAAGTCTAAGGTGTCCCCTGAATGTGTCTGTGAAATTTCAGCTCAAAATACCCCATAGATTTTTTTAAATTAATTTTTTTAACTGCCTATTTTGGGGCATCATTAACTATGCACCGATTCAGGCTGCTGGCCCTTTAAATCTCGTGCTCCCTGCCCATCGCTCGCGACTCTATAATACAGTGCATTTACAAAGTTCACACAGCTAATATACCCTCAAATGGATCTTTACAAGATGTTCGTCATTAATGCTGCATGCATGCTTCGGGTCATGTGAGTATAGTATTTATTTGGGTGTTTACATTTGATTCTGAATGAGTTTGATAGTGCTTCGTGGCTGAAGCTAACATTACACACTGTTGGAGAGATTTATAAAGAATGAAGTTGTGTGAATTATACAGACTGCAAGTGTTTTAAAAATGAAAACAGCGACGGCTCTTGTCTCCGTGACAGTAAAACGATGGTAACTTTAACCCATAACAGTACATTAGCAACATGCTAACGAAACATTTAGAAAGACAATTTACAAATATCTAAAAATATCATATCATGGATCATGTCAGTTGTTATGCTCCTCTGCCTTTTTCGCTATTGTCCTTGCTTGCTTACCTAGTCTGATGATTCGGCTGTGCACATCCAGACGTTAATACTGGCTGCCCTTGTGTAATGCCTTGAACATGAGCTGGCATATGCAATATTGTAACAGTCGGTGTTATGTGAGATTCGCCTGTTCTTCGGAGGTCTTTTAAACAAAGATTTATATAAGAAGGAGGAAACAATGGAGTTGAAACTCACTGTATGTCATTTCCATGTACTGAACTCTTGTTATTTAACTATGCCAATATAAATTCAATTTTTAATTCTAGGGCACCTTTAAATATATCTCCAACTGTGTTTGTCGAAAGAAGATATACACCTAGGGATGGCTTGAGGGTGAGTAATCATGAGATAATTTTCATTTTGGGTGAACTATCCTTTTAAGATTTGGGCTAGTAACTGACAGGTCACAAGTAAAAATAAATAAAAAGAGAAACTGAAGGAACATTTGCATTGACAAACAAAGTTTGTAAATAGACATAAACATAAGTACTTTTGGTCATTACGTGCTTTCGCGTATTGTTTGATTTTTTTGGCAAAAAATATATATTTTACCTGAAGTGAGTCGTCGTGGCAAACTGCAAGTGCGAGTGTTGAACTTATAACGATCTTCTACGTTACATCGCTGTCAAACGATTTGAACTTATTTCCAGGTTTTCTTTCATCTGACTGTCGATTAACATTCACTTAATCCAGCGCTCTTTTCTCTTTTCCGTCCTGAAGGAAGTGTTACTGTTTTAGTGGGAGAGAAACACAGCTCCAAACGATTCCTTGCGTTGTTAAAATGATTCAGATTTAATAGAGAACCGATTCAAACCGTTTTTAGCTCGTTTCAACTGAAAAGAACCGACTCAAAAGATTTATTCACTCACGAATAGAGTGCCCCAGGGATGACGCGTTTTGTAGGCAAAACCCGGAAGCGAGTTAGCATTTAGGACTTCCGTAAAGCCGTAAAGTCTATGGGTTTTTTGAATGGGTTTTTGCTAAATCGCCTGAAATAAGGTCTGTGGTTAACAAAGCCTCTAAATACTTTCACGTTTTGATCTATGACATAAAACACACAGTTATAACCACTTGTGATTTTTTAAAAATCGGCGGTTGCTAACAAATTGCTAAAAGGGACTACTTCCTTTGGCGGGGACTTTAGACTCATCATGACAACAGGACATTTGGACAGCATTTCTCATGAAAAAGTGGATAAGTATTCATACACAGCGCAGATCATAATCATGAGCAGTTTTTAATAGAGTTGTTTCTAAATAAAGTTTGAGGACGCTTGGTGTGGTGACGACGTGATCCGCGACCATGGTGTGCTGTAGTCCGTTTATAGCCTACTGTTAGCCTTTTTATCTGACAACTTTATTAGGCTTCAAAATCTATAAATGTTGTGTTAACTTATGAAGATTATCTTGATAGACAAAACGTGTAAGTGTCATAACCCTTTATTAAACATAGAGCTTATTTTCTGCGATTTTCCAAAAGTCTATGGGAAAAATGAATAGGCTTTCAGTCGAGGGAACCCGTGCGCCGCTAACTTCCGGGTTGGCCTACAAAAACGCGTCATCCCTGGGGCACTCAATTGTCCACCGCTTGTTCAGATCCCAAAAAGCTGACAGGAAAAATAGAGCACGCGACTTAACTGTTGAAATATTGTGAGGGGGAAAATTTTTGCTACCTCGTCAGGAAAGAATTTATCAGTATCACGAGGCACATTTTGTTCGACACAACTTAAAATTTATGCGTTAAACAGGAAGTCGATTATTTGGGAAGTAACCAAAGATTATACAAGAGGTGGTTTCTTTCAACCATTGTAATATCATTGAACATCTTTTCATCTTTAATTGTACTAATATAAGACACTTTAGATAAAAGCGTCTAATAAATTAGTATGCAGATAATCTGAGCAGCCTTTAGAAGCTATATAGCTTATATAACTTCAATGAAAGCTCAAATACCATGTCAAGGCATAAAACAAGCCAAGACTTTTTGACAAAGGCATGTTACATATGACCTGAACAAAGTCACTCAGTTATTGCTCTAGGTGAGGATGAAAGCATTCGGGGATTTTAGGCCAAAATGGAGATAGAAAAGTTTCTTAAAGTACAAAGTGTACTACAAAGTGCTCTCACAGAAGGAAAAGTTGGAATACGTTAAATTAAAATGTCTATATATTCCATCACACTTTTTTAGGTGTTATTTCAAGATTAAGGGCAGAATCTCAAGGAGATGTACGATGCCATTTCCTGTCTCTGTTCCTCAGTGCGCCGTGATATTACGGAAAACAAATAGCCTTGGAAAGCAGAAAGGAGGGGAGGGGTGCTGCTTTGTTTGTGCGTATGTGTGAAGAACGCATCCCTTCCTCTCCCATGAAGGTTGCAGAGCAACAAGATTAAAGGAGTGTCAGTCAGCACTCCTAAATGTGAGAGTCTTCCTCCAGAAACAAGAGAGGAGAGAGATTGCAAAGGGCGGATGGAGAGAAGTGTGAGCGAGAAGTGCAGAGAGTGGAGACATTGTGGAGGGGATAGAAGAGTAATTTGGGTGAGATGGACGGAATGATGATATGTGAATAAAAGGGTGACGGACACTAAAGAGACAGAGAGAGCGAGGGAGGGGGGAGAGAAATCGCAATTGTGCAGCATTTGACACCTCTGCAGAATACACCTTGCCAGCCTGTCAATCACAGGGGCTCAGTTGATTGATTTTCTCCTGTTCCCAATCAGGTTCTTAAGAGGGTCCCGCTTCTTTTCTTTCTTTGTCTGCCTGACAGCTTTTCTTCCCCGTCTCTTTACCACTCAGGCTCTAGCCCGATCCAAAATATCACCTTATTCTTTGGCACGTATCAATCAGAGCCATAAATTGGATACTTGGGGGGGGAAAAAAACATGGTTAACGTAAAAAAATAAAATAAGAACAAAGAGTAAAGAATAAAAATATGGATGTCAATTTAGTACAATTAATTTAAAACCTCTTTATAGTAGCTAAGCAACACAACAATGAAAGATTATATGAAAAATGAAAATGTAATTAAACATAAAAATCTGTTATAAAATAAAATAAGTAAAACTAATCATTGAAAAAATGAAGGTAAATAGAGTAAGACTGGGTATATACAAAAGAACACAGGATAGGGAATGAGAAAACATGGTAACCTTTCATCTTTGGCTTAAAGGTTAATAAGCAGCACACAAAACCAAAAACTTCCCTTCTGCCTAATTTACAAAAATGACAGGACACCTGCAGGTGTGTGTATGCTCACACACACACACACACACACACACACACACACACACGTACGTTGGTTTCATGTTTTATGGGGACATTCCATAGACATAATGATTTTTATACTGTACAAACTATATTCTATTCCCTAATCAACCCTACCCATCACAGAATTTTTTTTTTTTTTTACATTACATTTTTTACAGAAAAGCATTTTTACATTAAAAAAACACTTAGTGACCAAAAATGTCCCCACAAGGACAAGGATTTTGGATATTTTGATCTTTGTGAGGACATTTTGTCCTCAGGCTTTACCTGAACAACACACACACACACACACACACTCAAACAGTATCAATACAAAGTCGTTACTCAATTTCTCTCTTGTGAAAAACTGTTTTGTCTGTTTTTCATTAAGTTTTCATTAAAGGGTTAGTTCACCCCAAAAATGCCCTGAAAGCTACTAAAGACATATATAAAACAGATCATGTGATTACAGTGGTTCAACCTTAATGTTATGAAGCGATGAGAATACTTTTGTGCACCAAAAAAAAAATAATGACTTTATTCAACAATATCTAGTGATGGGCAATTTCAAAACACTGCTTCATGAGGCTTTGAAGCTTTACGAATCTTTTGTTTCGAATCAGTGGCTCAGAGTGTGAATCAAACTGAAAAAAGTCGTGATTTCAGTAAACGAGGCTTTGTTACGTCAATTTTTTTGAAATTTCAATGGTTCACCACTGGGGGGCGTGACTTTGGCAGTTTGATACAGGCTCCGAACCACTGATTCGAAACTGATTTGGTGCATAAAAATTATTCACATCACTTTATAACATTAAGGTTGAACCACTGTAGTCACAAGAACAGCTTTCTGGGCATCTGAAAGTGTTAATTATCTTGCTGTCAATGCAAGCCTCACTGAGCCATTGAATTTTATAAAAAATATCTTCATTTGTGTTCAGAAGATGAACAAAGGTCTTACGGATGTGGAACGACATGAGGGTGAGTCATTAATGACTGAATTTTAGGTGAACTAACCCTTTAAAAGAATAAAAATTATTTTAATATATCAGGGTGAATCTCACAAAAATGTCAAGAAATATATATTTCGCATATAAAACTATATTTCAACTATATTATGGGAATTTACAGTTCTTGCTTTACTTTTTCACCAGCATGTTAGTGACACTAAACATACTGTAAGCTATTTACTGTAAGCATAATTACATGCAATTAACCCTGAACCTAACCCTATAGTAAGTACATGTGGTTAATTATAATTACTCAGTACATAAATGTATAATTACACTGTAATAATTACACCTTAAAATAAAGGGTTACACTTTATTTTAAGGTGATTACTTACATTGTACTTACACAAATAAGTATTGAGTTCTAATAATTAACTGCATGTACTTACTATAGAGTTACAGTTAGGGTTAAGTTACCTGTAATTATGCATATTTACTGTTATTACATAGTAAGTACATGTAGTAACGTGTATAGTCACCACATATATATATATAGCAGCTTACAAAAAAAAAAAAAAAGATAAACTACTGAAGACAGAAACATGTACAGTAAGCTCTGAGGTTGTCATATAATTCATGTTTCTACAGAAGCCAGCAGTGTAAGTCAACTTTTGGATCCCACTGCAAGTATGCTATGCTAATGAAGCTAAATTAAAAACTTGATACACAGAAACCAACATAGAGCAAGAGAGAGAGATTGAAGATAAGTGTCTCTGGCTCTCCACACACATACAGATCTGTGTTTGCATGATAAATTAAGACATGAAAATTGGTAATATTTCATTTTCCACCTCAGTCCCCTTTTCTGAGGAATGTACGCGGCTGTTTGTGCTGGAAGGGATTTGTCATGTGATATAAGGAGGAATCAATGGACGAGGGACTTGAGGACTATATATTTACTTAACTAGATGAGGACCATCTCAGCCTCCGCACTATCGGATACCGTGTGGGAGAACAAGAGACAGCCAGATAATTAAGGAAAGAAAGAGAAAAGAAAAAGAAGATTAAATGATATAAGCACATAGAGGAGAGTATGTTGCGATTCTCTCTTTCTCTTTCTCTCAGCTTGACACAGTTTCATCCAGGTCCAGCCCATTTAAAACCCCTCAACTGTCAATCACCTCGTCCAATCATTCAGTCGCCATAGCGAGGGCAGGAATCAATCACCCAGGCGTCCTCTCGGCCGGGATCTCAATCATGCAGTCTGTGAGCCTGGCATTTACCAACAGATATTACATACACATATAAAATATATGACACAGATTAGATATGTGATTACAGAGTCGGTCCCACCTCGCCGGGACCAGAACAGCGATCTAATCGAAGGGCCGGGCTGAACACGGTTTTGAGTTAGGAGGAGGGGACTACTGAAGCAGGGAAATGAAAAAGAACCTGGTCTCATTTCCTGTGCGCTATGGCACCCTACGACTCACAGTAAGGGATCTGAGAGCTTATATATGCAGGTGATACATATCGCTAAAATGGATGTAATTTTAAGTACAATTCGAAATCTCTGCCCTTTTCTTTCATGAGGTCTGTGACAGACTAAATATGCCGCTTAATAATTGGGACACCCTGGTAATTGTGCGACCCTGAAAAGGTGAGAATCATATGCTTGAGATGTGTGAGTTGCATATATTAAGAGAATGAAATAATACAGGTGTATAGCCTATATTATATATATATATATATAGGCTGTTTACATTAATCTCACGTCATAAAAGCATTTTGAGCCGAGGCGCAAGTATATATTATATATATATATATACACACACACACACTAGCATGAATAAACCTTAATTAAACAATTTAAAGGTGCCCTAGAATCAAAAATTTAATTTGCTTTGGCATAGTTGAATAACAAGAGTTCAGTACATGGAAATGACATATATTGAGTCTCAAACACCATTGTTTCCTCCTTCTTGTGTAAATCTCATTTTTTTAAAAGACCTCTGAAGAACAGGCGAATCTCAACATAACACCGACTGTTACAATATTTGCATATGCCAGCTCATGTTCAAGGCATTACACAAGGGCAGCCAGTATTAACGTCTGGATGTGCACAGCTGAATCATCAGACTAGGTAAGCAAGCAAGAACAATAGCGAAAAATGGCAGATGGAGCGATAATAACTGACATGATCCATGATTACATGATATTTTTAGTGATATATGTAAATTGTCTTTATAAATGTTTCGTTAGCATGTTGCTAATGTACTGTTAAATGTGGTTAAAGTTACCATTGTTTCTTACTGTATTCACGGAGACAAGAGCCGTCGCTATTTTCATTTTTAAACACTTGCAGTCTGTATAATGCATAAACACAACTTCATTCTTTATAAATCTCTCCAACAGTGTAGCAATAGCCGTTAGCCATGGAGCACTATCAAACTCATTCAGAATCAAATGTAAACATCCAAATAAATACTATACTCACATGATCCGACGCATGCATGCAGTATGCATGACGAACATCTTGTAAAGATCCATTTGAGGGTTATATTAGCTGTGTGAATTTTGTAAATGCACTGTATTATACAGGGGGGGGGGGATCAGGGAGCGTGCGATTTAAAGGGACCGCAGCCTGAATCGGTGCATAGTTAATGATGCCCCAAAATAGGCAGTTAAAAAATTAATTAAAAAAAATCTATGGGGTATTTTGAGCTGAAACTTCACAGACACATTCAGGGGACACCTTAGGCTTATATTACATCTTGTAAAAACTGGTTCTAGGGCACCTATAATATACCTGTATGGTATTACGCTGTACCCACATTGGACCAGTGGTTTGGAAAATGAATCGATGATTCAGCTGCGGACGCCATCTTCTGGTGAGGCACGGGAATTATTTTGCTGTGACTGTCACAGTGCATTATGGGTATTCTCTAACCATTAGGTGTGTGGTTGAATTTCTACAGACTGATCAGTGTATGACATCAAAGTACCGCAAGAGCTATTACAAAGCAGACGCCTCAGTATATGCTTTCGAATCGCTCTTGTGGTACTTTAATGTCATCCACTGATCGGTCAAACACCAGGTATACAACCGGTGTATAGGTATACATCGGTTGTACACTTGTTATTGCGGTGCATTATGGGATTGAATGAGTGCACTCGAACGTCAAGGTTTCGGACACCACTACAAATGGCTGTCCTCTCAAATAGTGCCCTATTTAAGGGATTGGGGGTGATTTCAGACACACCCTGTAACAGTTTAACAGTTTATGTTCCACATATCTAGTCATATGGTCTTGATAAGTTCAAGTTATATGTTGCCTCTAAATCATAATTATTGTGTGTGATTTGGCAATTTTATATTTCTTTAACACTTACAAACAGGGACAGGAAGCCTTTTAGCACTATAGTTCAACAAGAGCAAAAGATGAACATAAATGTAATTGATGCTTTAAATAGGCAGTATTTTAGCATTCGGCTGCTGATATTTTTCTTGCTTTTATTGCTTTTCTTCATCAACAGTACACAAAATGCAAAGAAAATAAACTGTAGAGTCAACCTTAACAATTAATTTATTTAAGACAATCCACTGGTCATTTTAAAGTCATTCCATTAAGTAAACTAAAATGGCTTTATATAGGTTACTTTTATAGGCACCAAGCCGACACTGACGAACTAGTGGCGACGAAAGCAGACTGCGGGGTTGGCACGGGGGTAGCACATCCATTCTGCACCTACGTAAGATGAAATGCCTTTCCGTACCAGCAGGTGGAAGTAGCTGAAGAGCCAATCAGAATGATCAGATGACCCGACGGACATCGAGCTCCGACACTGATTCAACATGTCGAATCGGCTGAAAAAAAGCTGACGAGGACCAACTTCAGCCGACGGTGCGAAACACACTGAGAAAACTTAGTCGGCCGACGAACAAAAACTGCCCGACAGCTGACCGTCGGCTTGGTGTGTTCCTACCAGTTTACATGATTTTAAACATGTCTGTCAAAAGTACTACGCATTTCTTTAGATGTAAATCTTGCAAAAACTAAAACATTAAATGCAGTGCAGATGGAACGGGTCAATAAACTGGTCAGAACGGGTCAATAAACCATTGAAAAATCAAAAAGAACTTTGTGTTTTCTTCAGGGTAAAGATGTGAGACTGTCCCATAGTTGCTGAGTAAATGCCACAGAGATCTTTTCACAGGATTTATTCTGATGTGCTTTTGCATGGTTCTTCAAGATTACAATGTCTGTTTTTACCCCAAACTCAAAGGTTTTCCCAAAGTCATCCCTTCACTGTGCGACTGGGAGGAAGCGGCCAGAAGGAGGGAGAGAGCAAAGGAGAGTTTCGGAAGTTCGCCACATGCTGCATGACGCATTCCCCCGGCTCCCACGGACTGATCCAGCACCAAATCCCAGCTCACGGAGGTGCTGAGCCCCCATGTCGCTCTCTCTCCAACTGTGGAGGGCAGCCGTGTGAAGGCGGCCAGGCCAACACTGCCTAACTGGGCCTTGGCAAGGTGACTGCCAACCCTGAGGGGAATGAGAGAGAATTTACATAAACTGCTTTGGAGATCATCAAACCTTCCCCCTCCTCTATCTCCCATCCCTTTTTCACTCTCTCTCTCTCTCTCCCCTGCGGCATGATGCTTTATTATCAAAGGCTTTTATTGCGCCGTGATTTCACCTGTTGTAAATCAATGCAACCTGAGCGCCGGACACAGGCGTGGAGACGCATATGGCGGAATACAATCGAATAACACACAGACAGTGTTAACTCCTGTTTTCCTCCACTGTAAAACCTGATGAAAGGAAACTGGCATAAATCTCAGCACCGCTGTTCCATTAATCCAAGCTCTCCCAAAGGAATCCATCAAGGGCTTTGGCACCAAGAGCCATTACTGCAATAATGCAGTGAGGAGAAGATGAAAAAATAGAATACTCAAAGGCTGCACTGCTAATTTAGTCATTGTTCTTCCAAGACCCTCAATATCGCCGTTCAGGAGTGCACTCAACCTTGAGCCAGGCGAGTTTTGTCTTCCCTGACGTTCCAGGCAGATTATTTATTCATGGTGGCAGATTGGCAAAGGCGTGAAAGTCATGACAGTACACAATCCCTGTGCACTGATACTTCACTTACTTTTCAAGATTCTTTTTAGTATTATGGTGCCACAAGGCACATTTCTCGTTTGCACTAGTAGAGTGCCACAGGAATGACATAATTTTATAGGCCAATATGGAAGTCGGAATCACCCTTGTTCCCTCAACAAAAGCCAGCAGGATTTTTCCATTGATTTTTTGGTAAGCAGAAAGTGAGCTCTGTGACCAAAAAAAGTTTATTATTCTTACACTTTGTGTGCCATGAAAATTCACAAATTAACAGAACTTTTATGAATTTTGAAGCCTAAGTCCCAGGCAATAATTAACGGTGGGACCAATGAATGCAAAATGGGCTTGAAGTATTGGCCCCAAATGGGTTTGTTCATCTGAAATAGCCCCAATATGAGCCCTAAATGGGTTTCTGCCCATACTGGGGCTAATTCAGATTGAATCCATGGACAAACTCATGTAGGGCCCATACCTCAAGCCCATATCGTGGGCAAAGGCGTGAAAGTCATGACAGTACACAATCCCTGTGCACTGATACTTGACGTAGTTCTGCTCCACTTCACAGAAGATGAGTGGTAGGAGAATTTTAGAATAACACGATAATATAATTTATGATATTTTATGTAACAACAACTGCAGCTCGTTCTGCGCATCATAAGTCATTACCCCATTTCTACATCATTGCACATGCGCAGTCCTTTACAGTTTCGGTTTTCAATCCAATCAAGTGTTTACATGTCCTATCGATCGGATTAGAAAAGGAATAAACCACCCCTTTCAATCTACTGAAATACTGGCTGGGATACAACTGGTAGTAAAAAACTAAAGTTAGGATATAAATGAACTACACAATGGTCTACTTCAGACAACTCGTTCAGTTATTTCAAATCTTCAATTTGGAAAGTGTGAGTTAGAATACTTTGCAAGAGCGCAAGTATAAATACAACAAATCTGTAAAAGTGGACTAGTGAGTAGATGAATTTTCCTGTTCGATGTAGGACTCTTCCTGTGGCACTCTGTTGGAAAAGCTACTTTAAAATTGTAGCAATTTAAAGTAGTTAAATTATATAACTACTTAAGTCTTGATAGCCCTAAAAATGCAGTTACAAGCTACTAAAAACAAAGCTTACTACATTGCTAGCTATTTACATAAATATCGGAACTATTAGGGTGACAGCATAAAGCACACTGTCATTTGCAATTCCATCTTACTTAGCATATTTTATGTAATGTATTTCTGAATGTGAAATAGGCTTTTCAATATGAAAAATCTGATTTGAACTTGATTTTATCTATCTGGAATGGACGCCATTTGCATCCATGTGCTGAATGAAATCACATTTAGATGCTAATTACTATACCGAAGGCTAGTTGTCTGTACATGTGTATGCTAGTGTTGGAGTGTTACAAACTAAAAACATTAAGCTACTTAAAACTTAAAGGAATAGGTCACTCCAAACTGGATATTTAAAGGGTTAGTTCACCCAAAAATGAAAATAATGTCATTTATTACTCACCCTCATGTCGTTCCACACCCTTTGGAACACAAATTAAGATATTTTGATGAAATCCAATGGCTCAGTGAGGCCTGCATTCACAGCAATGGCACTTCCTCTCTCAAGATCCATAAAGGTACTAAAAACATATTTAAATCAGTTCATGTGAGTACAGTGGTTCTACCTTAATATTATAAAGCGACGAGAATATTGTTTGTCCACCAAAAAAACGAAATAACGATTTTTTAACAATATCTATTTCAAAACACTGCTTCATGAAGCTTCGGAGCTTTACAAATCGAATCAGTGGTTCGGAGAGCCAAAGTCACTTGATTTCAGCAGTTTGATACGCGATCCGAATCACTGATTCGATTCGTAAAGCTCCGAAGCTTCATGAAGCAGTGTTTTGAAATAGATATTGTTAAAAAGTCGTTATTTTGTTTTTTTGGCACACAAAAAAATAATCTTGTCGCTTTATAATATTGAGATAGAACTGATTTAAATGTTTTTAGTCCGTTTATGGATCTTGAGAGAGGAAGTACCATTGCTGTGAATGCAGGCCTCGGTGAGCCATCGGATTTCATCAAAATATCTTAATTTGTGTTCCGAAGATGAACAAAGGTCTTACGGGTGTGGAACGGCATGAGGGTGAGTAATAAATGACATTATTTTCATTTTTGTCTTTAAAACATAACTAAACACACTATTTATACAACAAACAACAACAAATACACTGTATTTAATCAATCTTGCCAATGCTACTTGATAGAGCACTAGTTAGCTAGTTAATAGTTAATGTTATCATATCATATGTCATGCAACTAAATGTGTTGTGTTTAAAGCAATAGGTCATCCAAAACACATGTACGAACAACCAGCACCCTTTGGTATGTAAGTAATTAGCATCTAAATGTGATTTCATTCAGTGCATGGATGCAAATGGCGTCCATTCCATACCCAGCAGGCTCCACATCCCTCAGCTCTGTGGAAGAATAAGGCAGAAAATGGAGGGGAATTGAACCTTTGGTGTCTGCATCTGTCTGAATTAATGTTCCAGCAGTGCTACCGGGCTGCCCACTAGCCGGCTGCATTATCGGAGGGAATATTCAGACGAATAAGCTCCTGACTGCAGGTTTTCCTGAGGTGTAAGCCGTATGTTCTGCAAAAGTACGATTTCATCAAGGGCACTGAATGCTAGTCAAGGCCCCAGAGGAAGCATTTATATGTTATATGGATTTGTTGGGTGGCACAAAGTTTAAAGCCCTCTGTACTGACCTGATTAGCCCTGGATGGTTGATTTTTAACAGCTTAGCAAAACTAAGCTGCATTTAAACAGTAGTTTCCTGTGTTTACAGTTAAAGCAGTTTTACATGCTACGCAATAACCTCAAGTTTCAAGTTCATTGTAAATGAAACATGTACATCCTGGAATTATTAAACACTTGCTGTCTGTATAATGCACAAACACAACTTCATTCTTTATAAATCTCTCCAACAGTGTGTAATGTTAGCTTTAGTCACGGAGCACTATCAAACTCATTCAGAATCAAATGTAAACATCCAAATAAATACCATACTTACGCAATTAGACATGCTGCATGACGAACACTTTGTAAAGATCCATTTTGAGGGTTATATTAGCTGTGTGAACTTTGTTTATGCAATGAGAGTCGAGAGCTCGGGAGGGGGCGGAGAGCGCGAGCAATTAAAGGGGCCGCAGCCTGAATCGGCGCATTTCTAATTATGCCTCAAAATATGCAGTTAAAAAAATTAATTTAAAAAAAATCTAAGGGGTATTTTGAGCTGCAACTTCACAGACACATTCAGGGGACACCTTAGACTTATATTACATCTTGTAAAAAAACGTTCGATGGCACCTTTAATAAATTCATTATTCATCATTCATAAGCTATATTCATTATAGTGATTCAAAAGTTATCTATGGATAATGCGATGGTGTATTGTGTGTTTAAATACAGTTGTTTAGCTGACCATTGATAGCTTGTAGACAATCTCTACACAAAAGCTGCGCGTATTCGTGACTCTAGCTCCACTTACAGGATACGCCTCCAGGCGCTCGACTGTTTTCGGAAATACTCGGTACAGCTTATGTATCTTTTATAAATATGATTAAACTAAACTTTTTGGAGATATGAAGGATGCACTACTACTCTATAGGTACTCAAGATTAACATGAGATTGGCAGAAACTGTGTGTGATAAAGAACGCGACACACACGTGTTTCCACATTTGTATGTCGTATGCATCAGACGTTCAGCCAACAGTTCGTGGGCATGTTTTTTTCATTTAAATGTAATCAAAAATGGTTTAATTATAATTCAGTGGTCATTTTAAGTGTAGAAAGTAAGCCTTGTATGTTCTATGTATGTAGATTTATGTAAATATGCAATGTGTGTTTGTGGATGTGGGTTATGTGGTTGGGCTCAACTCTGCAGATGATGCTCCTGGAAGACAGACAAGAACAGTTTTGAGACCAACTAGCAACACAACAGTGACACCCTCAGGAAAGAAACGCTGAAAGAATATAGCCCACATCTCACTCAAAAACACATATGGCTGCTAAGAACACTCAAGAGGAAGCTGAACGACAGCTTTAATCAGGGGCAGAACACAGGCACAGAAATAAAAGTTAAAAGAAAGAAAACGCAGAGTGAAGAAAGGCTTGCTTGGTTCAATTTGCTCGAGCAATTTAGAAATGATTGACATGTTCAATTAAAGCAACAGTTACTGGACGCTGGTTGCGATACTGGCCGAACAAGCCAGTAAATTAGCATATGCTCAGTGATTTGGGAAAATCAATCACTGAGGGGTCGTGGAAGGTTAAGTCACTCTTGGTGGTTCTCACCCATGTTAAAAATAAATTGCTTTTAAGACAAAATGAATATAAACATGGCCTATTTACTATCTTAAGAAATGTCCCTGATTTATGTCCCTGCACAATTCATCAATGCATGTTATTTAAAAAAAATAATCGTTACGTTTCTTTCTGCACCACTAAAACTTTTTTTCCCTCAGCTGATGTAAAATGACAAATCATTTTTAAAAATCATTTTAGAGAGACTGCACTGAAAAAGATCTCTGATATATTTTAATAATTTGAAGCTGATAGTAACCAGAAAAGGACAAAAAATACAAATTATATATAAACTTTAGTTATTTATTAAAATTATGCTTTTATATATATATATATATATATATATATATATATATTCAAAAATCTGAATGAGATATTTTAATATTTAAAAAAAAAAAAATATATTTATATATATATATATATATATATATATATAAAGCAATTAATAGATAATAGATATATTGTATACATTAAAATGTATATTATATAATTATGTATAATTAAATGATATATACTATACAATCTATAATTATGATAATCTGTGTGTGTGTGTGTGTGTATATATATATATATATTTAATTTAAAAATCTGAATTATACAAAATTATAATACATATCTTAAAATATATTTCAAATATATTTTATTCATTTCAGCAACAAAAAAATTATATTTGTGTGTGTGTGTTTGAGCATATATAGATATAACAATAAGTAATTATAATAGATATTTTATATATATTAAATTGACATTTAAAAATTATAATGAAAATATGTAATAATGAAATGAATGTTCATGATTTTTTAAAGATTATTTATAATCTAATAGAAATCACAATTTTACAATTCCCTAATATTCTCTGGTTTTCCATGACCGTAGTATGACTGACCGTTCCATGACTGACATATAAGTCAACCATTGTTTGATATGGCATGGTTAGTGGCTAATGTTAAGTTGCCTCATCCCAAAGAAAGTTTCTTTTTTCATTCGCCTCAATCCCTTATTATGCGTGAATCAGCGTGTCCTTGATAAATCCTTAATTTAATTAATGGATAATCAAAACTTAAACAGCCTATTAATGAGCTATTAGGGATATGATTGAGTTTTGCATTTCTGAACAGAATGTAGAACAAGCCTTCAAAAAGAGTCGTGAATCTGGCAGCCAGCCTGGAGCACAGCAACAGTTTGAAGAAACATCTTTTTAACTGCTTTCTTAACTTCTTATCACCTGGGAGAGACTGTTGGTGCCCCACAAAACCCTTTCTTCTCGTTCTCACGCACCTGTCTCATTTTGCGGGGGAGGGAACGGGGTTGCCCTCTTTATCTCTCCTGCAATCTCTCTGGTTTCTCTAACTGAAAGAGTTGAGGTTATGACAGCGGGAACCCCACCTGGCAAACAGGAGCATCCACCTGGTACTGTAGTAGGCCACTCGAACCCTGTCTGGAAAAGGTCTCGCAGACACACACACACACACACACACACATCAGAAATCTTTTTGGACAAGGTCTGAGCGCAACTGAAACGAATTCGTGAACAGATGCAGAGCTGCAGGCATGGTTTGAGCCGAGATAAAGTGCTGCCGTCGCAGAGGTCTGCGATCTTCCTAATGCTCGTTTTCATTGCTCTAGTATTGCTTAGCAACAAGGCCAAGTCATAGAAACTGCTTTAAGCTGATTTCGCAAATCAAGGAACGCAGAGTAAGACAAAGTGTGCAATAAGCACTTATTTTCCAATGTCAGTGTATAAAACATTTATTTGATTACTGTGTTCAAGGCCGTAGCAGAAGCATGGGCATTCATAGTCTTTAAAGGGAGATTATTTACTCACCCTCATGTTGTTCAATGCTGTTATTTTTTCTGTGGAACACAAACGAAGTTTTCTTCCATAAAACATTAAAATATAATAGTCCATAAAGAACAATTCACACTGCAACGTCTGTTGGTACAGTGTGAAATTTACCTTGTTTACAAAATATTAATCTCACGAGAGCACCACGACGCATATGCGTGTTGTGTTGAAACTAAAGACTATAGAATAACACAAGGCACAGCACTCGTATTGTTTTGAATGGGAGAAAGTGCAACGCGGAATATGGCGGAATAAGTCCCGCCTTCTAAATAAGAGCCAATCACCGATTGGTAAAGTCATTAGTCTGTGTTAAACCGCTCCCTTCCTATAGAAACAGCGCCTCTGAAATAAAGGTGCGTTCACGCGGCCTCGTAGTTACAAGATTCTAGCTTGTAAAAAGCGTTCACGTCCTCGTAGAGCTCGTAATTACAGCTTGTAAGATGGGAGTTTTCTGAAAGCTCCCAGATGTACCACCTGACCGCTGTAGATTGATTTATTAGGCGTTGCATTGATAGTGGTGCCATGGAAACGCATAATTCCCAGTCCAAGGACCAAAAGGATGTGAACAGCTCCGAATAAAACGTCACGTGTTGTCATTTCAAGATTCCGGTAAATACGAGGTGATGTGAATGCAGCTTAAGCATTTAGGACTGCGCAAGCGCATTAGCTTGATCCAGCCTGAAAAATAGTTTTTTGTCATGATTCGAGCATTTAGAAACAAAATTCATGAGACAGTTGTTGTCAGATTTCATTGGTAATTTCAAATAAAAAAATTTAATGTAAAGCTTGGCAAACAGTTTTGGAGAATTTGATGTTTCCCCATTCAAAGAGATAGGAGCTGCACTTGAATTCCCGAGAGGCGTTTTAAAGATGGCCGCCGAGTAAAATGACTTGTCTTAAAGGGACTTCACGAGAGAGAGCAACACGACGCATGTGTGCTGTGCTGACGCGAAAGCAGACATTGTTGCTAACATGTGTTGCAATTAATGATTTGTAAATAAAGTGGTAAATTATGTTTTGCACAAAGCACTCGTGTCGCTTTATAAAACTGAGATTATACCACTTGAGTCACATGGATTACTTTAAAGGAACACTCCACTTTTTTTGAAAATAGGCTCATTTTCCAACTCCCCTAGAGTTAAACAGTTGAGTTTTACCGTTTTCGAATCCATTCAGCCGATCTCCGGGTCTGACGGTACCACTTTTAGCATAGCTTAGCGTAGTTCATTGAATCTGATTAGACCAGGGGTACTCAACAGGCGGCCCGCGGGCCGCATCCGGCCCGTCAGCATTAAATTTGTGGCCCGCATCATGCTACATATAAATGTATTTTTATTATAATTTGCGTTCAAAATTAGCGTGAATATTACTTCGTTTTTTTACACGTACACTAGGGTAGGCGTACAGTGCGCGTGACGCTGTAAGCATCAGCAGAGAACGCGTATAGTGTACGCGCGCAGCACAGTTTTTCTAACCGCAAAGAACAATATAAACTGAAGGCACATAGTTTATGCACTAATTTAGTTTGTCCACAAGGTGTCAGCACTGAAACGGGCTGTTGTTTCAGTCTGAAAAGAAACAGATAAGACAGAACAAGAGTAACAAAAAACACAATAGCCGACCGTGTTGAGGAGCGCTCGTTTGAGGGGATTAAAAGATACCAGCAACTCTAATTTTAAACAAGTACAAAGACATTTTATTGTAACTATTTGAGCGAAAAAAGACTAGACAAGCATGAATCTCTCTAGTGCGCATGTGTCGAGCACTTGTGTTTGTGAACGCCATCAAAGGCTCGAGACTGCGCGCAAGTAAAAAAAACAAAGTAACCTTATTTTTCCATGATGAAATGCAGTTGACATTCCTCAAACTTTGCAGTGTGTAAGTTGCCGAGCATCATGAAAAACAAACCTTTTATTCTTAATGTCAATGTGTTATAAACAGAAAGCACGCAGAGAGCGCAACTATTACAGATCTGTCATCACATCGAGCTCACGGAGAATATCTTATTTATCATGTTTACAACGTTGGTTATAGTTAGATAATTCATGAGATTGTGATTGAACATTAAAAAAAAGAAAAAAAAAAAGATTTTTGGATTTTTGGAAATTAAAATTTGGGTAATAATAATACAAATAATAAAACATTTATTTTCTGAATATAAATAGGTGCTATAAAAAGTGTTAAAAAGGTGCAATGAAGTATAAAAAGACTATAAAAAAGTGCAATGTTTTTGTCTTACGGACAAACTCTCATCAGCCAGTGAACAACAACAGCCAGACCTTAAATTTCTTGTGAAAACAATGCAGACATTTCAAATGAATAAGGATTTCTTTTCATCAGTTCTTGTTTTTCTTTATGCATTTGTACATTAAGAATACAGCAAGACAAGCTATTAATAATTTTTTTAAATGCCATTTATCATGTTCAGTGACACTTTAAAAAGGACACCATACTATTAAGACTTAGCTAGATAATAAACTGCACTTTTAGTAAATAAACAGTAAAAGTACAATATTGTGTTAAGTAGGCCTAAAAAAAAGTCTTACAATCCAAGTTATAATTTGTGGCCCTTTGTGTTTCATTTGGTTAAAATGCGGCCCTCTTGGCCTCTGAACTTGAGTACCCCTGGATTAGACCGTTAGCATCTCGCTCAAAAATGACCGAAGAGTTTCGATATTTTTCCTATTTAAAACTTGACTCTTCTGTAGTTACATCGTGTACTAAGACCGACGGAAAATGAAAAGTTGTGATTTTCTAGGCCGATATGGCTAGGAGCTATACTCTCATTCTGGCGTAATAATCAAGGAACTTTGCTGCCGTACCATGGGTGCAGCAGGCACAATGATATATTACGCAGTGCTTGTGACCCCCTGCTTGCACAGGGAGCGTGCCTTCAACCATGGAGACATTTGTGAGAAACGCTGCGTAATATCATTGCACCTGCTGCATCCATGGTACGGCAGCAAAGTTCCTTGATAGCTATGCTAAAAGTAGTACCACCAGACCCGGAGATCGGCTGAATGGATTCGAAAACGGTAAAACTCAACTGTTTAACTCTAGGGGAGTTGGAAAATTAGTCTATTTTCGAAAAAAGTGGAGTGTTCCTTTAATGATGTCTACTACCTTTCTGAGCCTTGAAAGTGGTAGTTGCACAGGCTGTCAGTGGAGGAACAGAAAGCTCTCAGATTTCATTAAAAAAGATGTTCGTTTGTGTTCCAAAGATGAACGAATGTCTTACAGGTTTGAAACGACATGAGGGTGAGTAATTAAAGGTACAATATGTAAAATTTTTGCAGTAAAATATCCAAAATCCACTAGGCTAGTGTTATATATTTTGTCCAGCTGATTACTAACAATATCTCTAATGTTTTCAACTACTTGTAAATCATGAGAAAATTCCCATTCTAAACAGTGACACGGGGCAGTGCAGTCGCCTGTCAATGATGTCAGTTACCCTGTTACCGCCTTTACTGACGTAGAAACCACATGACAACAGTGCCGTGGACAAATGCGGAAGTGTGTCTAGCGTCCAGCAAACCACTAGCTTGCTTCAAGCAGTTCCTTATTTACTTCTTGCACGTTTATGGTGGATTGTGTTACTTATTTATGGAACATAATTACTGTTTACCATCTGCCGCTGGTTCTGTCGACAAGGACAGCTCCCGTAAACTCATGACCGGAAAGCGGAAACGGCGCCGGCGACTGTGTCATAATAAAAGTCCCGCTGCTCATGAGGCGTGTGTTGATCAATCACTCCAACTCCTCATTCAGCTCCCGCAACACTCGGTCCTGCTCTGCTTCATACTACAGTAACGTTAATAATCGCATCCACGAACATGAGTTCTTCCAGACTCCAATCCCTATTCTTTTGCACCGTCCGTTGAGATGGAGACCACATGTCCCAAGTTTCCGCTCTAAACCTTGGCGTCATCAAACTACGCCTTTGTTTTGAATAGGCTTCTAGCTAAAAAATATCACAAATTGTACCTTTAATGACAATTTTAATTTCTGGGTGACAAATATTGATCCTGGGCTGCTAACTGGAGGCCAGTAACATCAAACATCATTGGTTCCCACTTGTTTTGTGACCAGAACCATCATGATGTCAAACCTGCAACATATTTGATACAAGACGTGCATAATATGTTGCATGGATAATTTGCTTTGAGGGCAAATAATAGCAAATAAATCATGCAAAGCAGAGCACTTGGAATATAGCACACAAGTCATATGGACAACTTTTTGGGTGTTTTACAGAAAAAAAAATAGCTTCATACAGGTTTGGTTTGGAGTGAAATGAGGATGATGAGTAAACAATAATTTATTTTGATTAACAAGGTAGAGTTGAATCAAAAAGATTCATTTCTATGCAGATAAGCACATGCTGAGAATAAAGCCTGAATGTAGTTATTTTTGTAACACATACATAATAGCTTAAAAAAATTCTGTCTGCTATATGACAATCATGTTAACTTTTAAAATCAGATAAGCTCTTTGCAAAGGCTTGATTCAATGCCTTTTGTCCACCAATTACTTACCGTGACAAAAGCAAACATTAAAAATGCATGTCTGCAGAGACAGAGGACACTTTAAATATGCACACTTTAGCTCTGTTCTAGTTCACCCAAAAATGAAAATTCTGTCATTTATTACTCACCCTCATGTCGTTCCAAACTCGTAAGACCTTCGTTCATCTTCGAAACACAAATTAAGATATTTTTGATCAAATCCGATGGCTCAGTGAGGCCTGCATTGACAGCAAGTCACTAATTTACACTTTCAGACGCCCAGAAAACTACTAAAGACATATTTAAAACATCTCATGTGACTACAGTGGTTCAACCTTAATGTTATGAAGCGACAAGAATACTTTTTGTGTGCCAAAAAAACGACTTTATTCAACAATATCTAGTGATGGCCGATTTCAAAACACTGAAGCTTTGAAGCTTTACGAATCTTTTGTTTTGAATCAGATGTTCGGAGTGCGTATCAAACTGCCAAAGTCACGCCCCCCAGTGGTGAACAATTGAAATTTCAAAACACTTAAGACATAACAAAGCCTCATTTACTGAAATCACAAGACTTTGGCAGTTTGAAATACTTTTAATTTAATTTCATTTAAATGCTCTAAAACGCTCCCTCTGTAGGGAGTTCACATTTAAGGAAAAGAACATTTCTCCCTTGATCTTTTAGTAGAGGTAAACGAACAGTAAACTGCTGAAGAGTTCTATTTTTGTTGCTTTAGAAACATTAGGTCAAAGGGTACAAAGAAAAAGAACTTTGAACGTAGGAGAAATGAAGGTGGGGTGGTGAAAATGAGAGGAAACATGCTGGGAAACAGCAAGAAAATTCTTTTATGCTACGGACATTCTCTGAAATGTCAAAATAAACCATCAAGTCAAGAAATAAAGGGGGACAAATTCTTTTCAAAGACCAACATGTTGTGGGCTTTTATTCAAGTTATGAGGTTTGTACGGAGAACAGAAAGAAAGTCCCTCAGCGTTTTGTTCCAGTGAATAAAACACAGTTAGACAGAACAAGCAATTAATTACTTTTCCAAGTACACCAGGAAAAAGTGTTACACCACAGGTCACCAATTTGAGCTGTTGAGTCAGAAAATGAAAGCATCCGCGCCTAGCTAGTTGTAAAATAATAACAACAATAATAATCATAAAGACATTTGATTCAGACCACAAAACGAATACACATCATATGGTTTGTTTATGCAAAGTGCTTTTAAAGTAAAAATAAATTTAAATTGACTCTATTTACTTTTTGAAAAACATGCTCCTGGTCTTATTATGAAGGATTCATCAAAGCAATTTTGTCTTCACTCAGAAGTATAAGTCATTTTATGGAAGAAAAGTGGACACCACTTTATGCTGATTGTATAGTTTCTAGTTCTAATTGCAGCTAATAACATTTAAAATTGGACTAAGTGTATTAAAGTAAATTTGTTCATGTCTTTGAGAACAGTTACGCTAACATTAGTTTACTGAGAGGTAGGCCTACACTCAAAAAAGCCTATCTGTCTTCCTTCTAATTCTTTGGCGACAGCACAACGTTATCGTAATCAAAGTCCTCGTCCAGATGGAAAGGAACGACCTCCTCACTTTCATCCTAGAATGACAAAAAACATTTTACAGGTTAATTAAGAATTTTACAGAGTCTCTGTGAAATGCAAAAGAAAAGTGCATCTTACTGCCTAAGCTTGACTGCTCTCAGAAAGACACGTTGTTGTGTGTACCTGATTCTCAGCGGCACTGTGAGTGTGTGTCCTCTGGTCTGTGAAAGTAGAGGAGATCTCCAGCAGTGTGTGGTGACAGAGCGATGAAGAGGAGACGGCTTTCAGATCTTCTTCAATCTCACCTGGTAGTGCACATGTACCTGACAACACACAGCAAGACACGTGAATAATCAGCATCTTTTGCACAAAGCTGTCCATCAGCAGTCATTTACAATCACTTTCTTCTTTTATCATTATTTACTCACCCTCATTCTGTTCGGAATGCTTTCTTTCTTTCCATGGAACACAAAAGATGATATTTTGAAGAATGTTTGTGCTGCCAATTACCATATAATGAAAGACAGTTTGCTGATATTGTCAAACTCCAATAAAAAAAACAATATGACTTAGTGTGTGTACAACTGTATGTATGACTTCTAAAGCCATTCGGTACATTTTTGAGAGAAAAAGAAAATTTCAGTCCTTAAAATCATTCCCTCCCTTTTCTGCAAAGTGAAATTTGCATTAAATATTTACATTATTTGTTGTAATTCTTAGTGCAGTTTTTTTTTTTTTTTTTAACAATGATATTTTTGGAAAATAATGTAACTGTTGTAAAAAAATGTTTTACGCACAAACACATTTCTTTTGCAAATGTAAAAATAGAAAAATCTTTTACATGCACTCATTTTAGACGTTTCATGTGCACAATTTTTTTTTTTTTTTTTTTTTTTTTTTACAAAATAAGTTAAATTTTGAAAAAAGTCAGCATAGCGGAAGATTTTATTTTGAAAAGGAGATTTTTGGCAAACAACAACTTAAATGTTGTAAAAATGTTTTTTGCACGCATCCAAGTTGTAAAAAAGGAAAACCTTTTAAATATACGGAAAAAAAACTTTCATGTTAGAGGTATCTCGTGAGCTACGGAAGAGGATTAGGGACAAGCAATAATAAAAAAATAAAACCATCTCGAGATTAAAGTTGTTAAATTTCGAGAAAAAGTCGAGATAAAATGTTGAGAATAAACTCATTAAGTTATGAGAAAAAAGTCGTTAAATTACGAGAACAAATTCGTTAAATTACGCATTTGTTCTCATAATTAAACAACTTTTTTCTCGTAATTTAATGACTTTATTCTCAACATTTTATCTCGACTTTTTTCTCGAAATTTAACAAGTTTTTTCTCGTAATTTAACGAGTTTATTCTCAACATTTTATCGACTTTTTTTCTCAAAATTTAACGATTTTTTTCTCGTAATTTAACGAGTTTATTCTCAACATTTTATCTCGAATTTTTCTTGAAATTTAACAAGTTTTTTCTCATAATTTAATGAGTTTATTCTCAACATTTTATTTAGACTTTTTTCTCGAAATTTAACAACTTTAATCTCGAGATGGTTTTATTTTTTTATTATTGCTTGGCCCTAATCCTCTTCCGTACGTGTGCACATGAAAGTCTGAAATATAAATTTACAAAAATAGTCTCATTGGAGGAGAAGACTTTATTTAGACAAGGAGAATTTTGTCAAATAACATAAATGTCATAAAAATGTTTTTCGCACAACAGAGTTTCTTGTGCAAATGTAAAGGTAGAAAAGCGTTTTAAATATACACGGAAAAAACTTTCATGTTAGAGGTATCTCGTGCGCACACGAAAGCCTGAAATGTAAAGTTTTAAAAATGGGGAAGATTTTTTTTTTATTATTTTGACAAGGAGATTTACAAAAGAATTTAAATTTTGAAGGAAAAAAAATAATTACATTTGTCCTTTAGTTTTTATGGTGCTTTTTTTGTCCCTTTTAGAGCCTTCTGGAACAGATCAACTCAACATTCAGCAAAACATCCTTTTATATTCTACAGAAAAAAATTAAGTGTTACAAATTTGGAACAACATCAAGGTGAGTAGATTTTGAGTGAACTTCCACTTTATGTCAAAAAGGAAGGATTAATGTGCTAACAAGCTGTTTTTATGGCCTGCATCTCTAGGGATTTTTACAGCAGCTTATGTGTGAGTGAGAAAGACATAAGGCCTGGCAAGAGCTCGATTGATGCTGATGTTAATTAAACAGCTAATTACTGACACAGTGAAAGTCATAGTTTCAGCTGCTGGGTGAGGACCAGCCGTCTAAGGGTTTAGTGTGCATTTCTGCGTGTTTGTTTGAGTGTATTCAACACCATGAGTGTGTGTTTGTGGACTGCACACCTCTGAAGAAACCCCACTCACCCATGGCTTTCATAACAAGGTGGTCTCAAAAACAAGGCCATTAACCAGATCACTAAGGAAACACAGAAAGAAGTTTCATGCTGCTAATGAATCTGAAGGCTGCTGCTGTTATGCCATACCGTGAACCTCCCTGACCGGCATGCAGAGGCGTGTTTCATTAAAACCGTAGGTATCCTGTAGCTCTTTTTGAGCCTTGATCTGCTTTGACCAGAACCGCCTTCCCCTCAACCCATTTTAAGATTCATCTGGATGCCAAACGCCAGCGTGTCACTGAACCCTGAAGTGAACACCATTATTATTGCTTACCTGTACTGTAGGTCTCAGAGTTCACATCAAAGTTCTTATAGTTCCCCCCCCCCCTTAAATTTTGCAGTTGGGTTTAGTTACATTTAATGGCTCATTTGAATTCTGCCGAAGACATTCAGAATATGTGAGATACATGTGAGATATATGTGAGTCCCTGCGTCCCAATGTCCATACTATCCATCCTAATAGTATGTGAGATTAAATAATTGTGTCCCAAAGCATAGTATGTTGAAAAAGATGCCAAAAGTTCCTGGATGGTCTACTATTTCCGGTAGATTTCAAAGTGTGGATCCGTGCACACTATAGAGGCTAATATTGCCACACAACCCATTGCGCATGAGGATTCGAACTACAAACATGAGTAAAAAGTTTAAAAACTACAAACATGGCGAATATGCACGATCGACGCTGAGAGGTTGTTTGAGTGACTAATAATCCGTTCAAACTGATAGAAAATATTTATTTAATGTTATATGTGTTATTTTCATTTGCAAATACCAATGTGGACTTTTATAAAGATCTGATTGGCCATTAACTTTTAAATGCATCATTATGCATTAATATGAGGAGAGTTCTCCACATGAAAGACTCGCGACTGCAGATCAACGTGTTGCATTTCTCTCCATACGGTAGGAAATTAGCTAAATGAAATGTGGATGTAAGATGATTGACAGGCCAGTTTACGGTGACAGAATGCGACAGAGAGAAAAGACGTATGGCGTGATAGTATGTCCCAAAGCTTGTCTACTCTTTTGCTACACACTCAAAAGTAAGTACTTTTTGTTCACAGAAAGAGTACATACTTTTAGGCGTAGTATAAGTAGCGAATTGGGACGCAGCAAATGACTAAAAGTAATCCACCATTTTGTCCGACAAAGCAGATAGGAGTTAGATTAACCTCGGTGGAGTTAAACTTGAAAAATTGGGTGTATTGACATCTTTCCGCGTTTGAAACAACATTGATTCTCATGTTCATTGATGTTTATTTGATGCTATAAATGGACTCGTAGTAAGAGATGATCGGTTTACAAGCCTCTTGAGCTGAGGCGCTACAGCAATCTGTCACGACACATTAAAGAGCACAAAACGGTTTTATTGTTTGAAATTCTTAAAAAACTACACAGTTTTAAAGCTGGGACTTTGTTAAATATCATAAGTAACCTGCTCTGTCTTGTCTGTCGACGTGTTGTCAGTGTCCTCTTTGCTCCGTGATGCATTATCACTGTGTGTGTGGAGTGACAGCGCCACGGCTTGTCGGACAAAGCAGCAGTAACTAAGGGGGGGCGGGTCTTTGCGAAGGGTCAGTTCGGCTAGGTATACATCCGCGCTAAACTATCAAGGTGAAAGTCATCATAGCTTGCGTAGAATAGACCCAGCTCCCAACCCAACATTGAGAATAGATTAACGGCGATATTTTTTTATCGCCCGATAAGAGTCTCACGTTAACGCAGCATGTTAACGCCGATAACTGCCCACCACTAATATATATATATATATATATATATATATATATATTCACATTTCATCACTTATAACACCATGTATTGTTATCGCTGAGCAACACACAGTAACACTTTATTTTGCAGTGGCTTGTTACATGTCGTTACCAGTGTTGGGGAAAGTTACTTTTAAAAGTAATGTTACAATATTGTGTAACTCCCTAAAAAAGTAACTAATTGCCTTACAGTAATACTTTATTTTGCAGTGGCTTGTTACATGTTACAATATTGTGTACCTCCCTAAAAAAAAAGTAACTAATTGCCTTACAGTAACACTTTATTTTGCAGTGGCTTGTTACATGTCGTTACCAGTGTTGGGAAAGTTACTTTTAAAAGTAATGTGTTACAATATTGTGTACTCCCTAAAAAAGTAACTAATTGCCTTACAGTAATACTTTATTTTGCATTGGCTTGTTACATGTTACATGGCATTACCAGTGTTGGGGAAAGTTACTTTTTAAAAGTAATGTGTTACAATATTGTGTAACTTCCCTAAAAAAAAGTAACTAACTGCCTTACAGGAACACTTTATTTTGCAGTGGCTTGTTACATGCCGTTACCAGTGTTGGGGAAAGTTACTTTTAAAAGTAATGTGTTACAATATTGTGTAACTCCCTAAAAAAAGTAACTAATTGCCTTACAGTAACACTTTATTTTGCAGTGGCTTGTTACATGTCGTTACCAGCATTGGGAAAAGTTACTTTTAAAAGTAATGTGTTACAATATTGTGTAACTCCCTAAAAAGAGTAACTAATTGCGTCATATAGTTACTCTTTATGGAAAGTAATGTGTTACGTTACTTTTGCATTACTTTTTGTCACCTGAGCTGGGCTTCCATGTTTTTTAAATAACAAAAAATAAAAGTTCTATTTTTGGTAAAACTAAAGGCCCTTTCAAAGCAAAAGTGAAATGAATAAGCCTAAGGCTGAAGAAAATGCAAATTCACACCAGTATAGTAGAGGGCGCAGCAATAAAATCAAAAATTAGACAAATGTGATGTTTAACTAAAGTAATTTTTGCTTATTGGTATGGTTGAATTGGATCATCAAAGGTCAGCAGCAAAGACATTGCTTAATAAAGTGAGATTAAAACAAACTTTTGCATTTCACTGCATTCATTCATTTGAGGAATACTGAATCTGTTTTTGTTTAAGTGAGATGAGTAAATGTTCACATTTAGTCTAGAACTACAATAACCGTCATATTCACACAGTGCACACAACACTTCTACACTTTATTTCTCTCAACATGGGGACAGGAGAGCTGTCAGTCAATACATGGGAAAGCAAAGTAACTTGCGTTACTTATTTGAAAAAGTAACTCACATTTTGTTGTAAATTTAAAAGTAGTGCGTAATGTTGTAAATGTAAAGGTAATTACCTTTATTAATTATACTAGTTACTTGAAAAAGTAATCTGATTACGTAACTCGCATTACTTGTAATGCTTTACCCCCCATTACTATAGTAATAACTATAAATTATGCAAAATTACATGTACTTAAAATATGGTTAGGGTAAGTTACATGTATTTAATTAATTCGATTTGTTGAGTGAATGGTTCAATGACTCATTCGTGAAGATAGTCACTTGTTTTCTTCCTGAATGAAACAGCATTTTTGAATAAATCAATTTGGTTAACTGAATGATTCAATGATTCACTCATAAAGACAGTCACTTGTTTTGTTCCTGAATATAACAGCATTTTTGAACAAATCAATTTGGTTGACTGAATGATTATCATTTCATTCATTTTTGCCAATTCCCATTTTTATTTTTTGGTTACCAAAATCATTTTTTTCAGTTTTTGCTTTTCCATAATTTTAGTTTAGTTTTAGCAAACTTGCAGCAATAAAACGACTGGAAAGTATTAATCTGAATATATTAATTGGCCAATTTTCAGTGACCTAATTTAAAAAAAAAAAAAAAAAAATCTTATTTTACAGTCAAATTTTCCGAAGCTATGACCGATTATGTAGAACACAAAACGCCCACTACAACTAACGGTACAGCGACCTGCCGACTTCCAGCAAAGGATATTTTTTTACAAAGCCCAGCAAGCAGGGGCATGATTAGTCATGCTAATTAAGGTGAAGTTCAGCATGCATCTTTTGTTATTCAGTGGATATGACTCTCATTATAAACACACCACCTAATGACTTTTACATACACCCTTTCCTCTGAATTAACACTCTGATCACAGACAAACTCAACAAAAAACACGGAAGCCCTGCTCTGAAATGTAAGCCTCTCCGATCGAAAGGGCTTTCTTTCCTCTAACTATTTTATTTATTTTTGTATTAAACTGGTCATTGGAGTTTAAATGAGCCTCTCTGGCACTCCAGAAAAGAGCGACTCATTACAATCCTGCACAGCGAGCGTTAAGCCTCACCAAGCGAGCGCTTGCCCCCGGCTCTAATGATGAGGGAGAGGTTTAGAATTTGCATGCATTGAATATGTGTAATAAATGGTAATATATTTAAATCAAGCTGTATGACAGCTCTAATTACAAAAAATAGCATGCACATGATATCCACTAAACCCTATTAAAGGTAAGGTGAGCCCATGCAATCCTTATATATGATATAAAAAGAATATTTATGCGAGCATGCCGAGCTTAAAATATATCCATATAGGTGATGCCAACATGTCAATGTGTATTATGTGAATATTATGTGAATTTGTGATGGATCCAATTCCATTTGAAGCTGTTGTGAAATATGAAAAAGATTTCTCAACGTTGTGCTTTACATAAGAAAAAAAATGTAAATAAACACTCCAAATGTGCATCTAGGCCACTGTAATCTAGCTAATGTAAACTGACTCTGTGTAAAGTGACATGTATTTAAATGTATGTTTTCGAGAAATCAACACCTGTAGCGTCAACTTTTTCCTCTTCGTCCTCTGAATCTCCCAGATAATTATCAAACTGCCAAGGAAAGGAAAAAGACAAAACAGCAATGAAATATAATTTTTTACAAACAGTTATTTTAGAATTGATAAGATTTAACAACTTTGTTCTCCATACAAACTAGGGCTGGCATGCTCTCACATTGTAAAGCATTACCGCTTCACCTGTTTTTAAACTTTTAATAGACGGAAGTTTATCGCGTTCATATCGCAGATGAAAACGCGATAGTAATCTACGGCTCTGTCTATTAAATGCAAAGCAGGTGATGGCGATTTAGCGGTAATCAGGGAACCGGCTTTACTGACGAAATGCGCGTGAGAATAGCATGCGATTACGCCCTAATACAAACACAGAAACTTCATGATTTAAGTTTGATGTTAGCATATTGCTAAGCTAACAACACATTTTTCTAAAATATATAGCACCTAATATAACCTATTAGGTAAAATAGTCCATTTTTATTAAACTGAAGTTTTGTCTTGTGTTTCACAATAGAGTTTGATGTTAGCATGTTGCTAAGCTATGACAACAGTTCAGTGTTAACGGGTTAGTTAACAATACGTTAATCTTTTATATTAGATAAAAGTCTTGATTCAATTGATTTCAACAAGAGTTTAACGTTAACATTAGCTTAGCATACTCTAATCATCTTAAAAATGCATAGCAAAGACAAATATTATGTAAAAGTCCTTTTTATTACATTGAATTCTTGACTCCAACAGTTTAAAGTTAGCGTTAGCATACTCTGAGGTGAATGCATAACACACAAATGTTGTCTTTTTTATTAGATTGAATTCTTGACTCCAACAGTTTAAAGTTAGCGTTAGCATACTCTGAGGTTAATGCATAACACACAAATGTTGTCTTTTTTATTAGATTGAATTCTTGACTCCAACAGTTTAAAGTTAGCGTTAGCATACAATGAGGTTAATGCATAACACACAAATGTTGTCTTTTTTATTAGTTTGAATTCTTGACTCCAACAGTTTAAAGTTAGCGTTAGCATACTCTGAGGTGAATGCATAACACACAAATGTTGTCTTTTTTATTAGATTGAATTCTTGACTCCAAAGTTTAAAGTTAGCGTTAGCATACTGAGGTTAATGCATAACACACAAATGTTGTCTTTTATTAGATTGAATTCTTGACTCCAACAGTTTAAAGTTAGCGTTAGCATACTCTGAGGTTAATGCATAACTGTTGTCTTTTTTATAATTCTTGACTCCAAGTTTAAAGTTAGCGTTAGCATACTCTGAGGTTAATGCATAACACACAAATGTTGTCTTTTTTATTAGATTGAATTCTTGACTCCAACAGTTTAAAGTTAGCGTTAGCATACAATGAGGTTAATGCATAACACACAAATGTTGTCTTTTTTATTAGATTGAAGTCTTGACTCCAACAGTTTAAAGTTAGCGTTAGCATACTCTGAGGTTAATGCATAACACACAAATGTTGTCTTTTTTATTAGATTGAAGTCTTGACTCCGACAGTTTAAAGTTAGTGTTAGCATACTCTGAGGATAAAATGCATAAGTAAAATAGCAAAATTAAGTAAAAATAGATTGAACTATTGACTCAATTTATTCCAATAATTTAATGTTAGTGTTAGCTTATCATATTCTAATGAGCTTACAAACACACAAACATTAAGTGAAATAGCCTGGGTTTGTACTGAATTAAATATCAGACTGTTTATAGGCATCCTGCATGGATTTTCACTGAGCACATCACAATGAATTCTGGGATTGCATTCTCTGTGGAAGATATATGCAATGCTGCCTTAGAATATATACAAAACAAGCTATCTTCAAAGGCAGAATTATGTGGCTTTCAACTATAAAATACTGCTGCAGTAAATAGCTTGTCAGGTTTTGAATGTCCTGACCATTTACCTTCACAGGTCTGTCTGGAGCAGAGCTTGATGGGCCGCCCAGTCTTCCTCCAACACAACCGCCATCCAACAGCACCTATACAAACACATAAACTCACTATCTCATTTCATTTAATGATGCTCTGAAATGAGAGCAGCTAGGAGAATCGGTGTGATTACAATCAAAGCAACATTATAATCAATACAGCTGTTTTTCTCTCTTGGTGGCGGGGAGCTAAATAATGCAGAGGCTTTTTTTAGCATTGACTGGCCTGGGATGTTGGCTGATGTGCTTTACGTTATTGACAGTAACTGTGCTGTGGTTCGCCAGAGCCCCACTGAGATCAATACGCAAGCCAGGCGGGAGTCTTAAGCACCATTCTCTCACACACATAGACAGATAAGCAAAACACACATCGCAATGAAGCTGTTCAATACGCTGAGAGGAGAATTCTTGAGGAAGAAATACACCAAAAAGATGGAAAATGGAAAAAAAATGGCCAATATTTTTAGTATTTTGAGTGGTGCTTGCCCACAGCTACAATGCTAAGTTCAAGCTATTTTCAGGGTGTTACAGTGGGGTTGTGGGTGCATTTGGTTTTTGCATTTTGAAGAAAGCCAGATCGTTGCTATAATTGTTTCAGTGATTCGGAGAGCCAAACTGCCATTGTCATGTGATTTCAGTAAACGAGGCTTCGTTGCGTCATAAGTGTTTCGAAATTTCAATGGTTCACCACTGGGGGGCGTGACTTTGGCAGTTTGATACATGCTCAGAACCACTGATTCGAAACAAAAAATTCGTAAGGCTTCGAAGCTTCATGGAGCAGTGTTTTGAAATCGCCCATCACTAGATATTGTTGAATGAAGTAGTTATTATTATTTTTTGGTGCACAAAGTATTCTCGTCACTTCATAACATTAAGGTTGAACCACTGTAGTCACATGAACTGTTTTAAATATGTTTTTAGTAACTTTCTGGGCATCTGAAAGTGTTAATTATCTTGCTGTCAATGCAGGCCTCACTGAGCCATCGAATTTGATGAAAAATATCTTAATTTGTGTTCCGAAGATGAACGAAGGTCTTACGAATGTGGAACGACATGAGGGTGAGTAAGCCAGAGCATTGCTATATCATTTTCTAATAGATTCTGAGTGATTTTTAGCATGTTGATGGGTTGCTGCCGTTGCCAGGTGGGTGTATTCTTAAGAAAATATGAGTGGCGCTTAAAAGTACAAAAATAACCACTATAATGCTAGATTGTTTTGCATGGTTGCCAGAGCATTGCTATAGGGTTGCTAAGAGGTTCTGAGTGAATTTTAATGTGCTGATATGTGGTGCATTCTAAAGAAAATGTGAATGGTACCCTGTTCGGTCTCTGTGAGCTTCCAAAAAGCTCAATGTGCTCTAATTGGTTGGCTGGACAATTGTGTTGTGATTGGTCAACCACTTTGAGCATGTTTCTGAAATGTCATGCCCAGGGTTTGACATTAACTTTTTTGCTCACCAGCCACTGTGGCTAGTGGTTTTCCAAAGTTAGTAGCCACTCAGGATTTTCACTGTCCACAATTTTGACATCAACACAAAGGGAAAAAATTGCCATATAGACATTTTTAATATTATCTCATAATTTAGCAGCAGGTACATTAGGCTGCTGTCACTTTAAGATCCGATGCACGGATCCATTATACTGTTACATGTGTTTTCTTTCTCAACTGTTACGTTCACTTAAAACATAACCGACTGTGTTTACATGAATACTCGCCAAGACCAGCGTTTTGACATTATTTTGTGCATATTTGACTGTTTAAGTGCAATAAGCAACGAAAAAGAACTCAATTTAGTACTGAAAGGTGGCTTTATGCGCGCGCACAAAATTATGCGCAATACAAGCAATCAAAGAGAGAGAAAGCGCAGTTGGTATCATTTATATATTCTGTGGAAAATGAGTATTGGAAGTGTTTCAGATATTTCAGTATCGATATGTATCAAAAAAAAATCTATATTTCTGACAACACTACATTGCACTTAGTTTATTATATAAGATGCCTTTTTAAAAGACTACAATTGAAAAATGTAGGAGTGACTGCGTTACACGCCACTGCTGAAATCCACCTGCATTTGGCAGGTGTTAATGTCAAGCCCTGGTCACACTCCTTACCATAACCACAAGTTTCAACAAACTACTAGCGCTACTCAAGCAGACCTTTTAATTTTTAAATGAGGAATATTTTGACGTGTACATTCCCAGAAGAAAACTCAAGACTATAATCGAAGCGTTTCAGGGAGTTCAGAATCAGTGCTGGACAGTGAATTACCAGTATGTGTGTGTGTTTGCTAAACAGAGCAGGGGCTAATGCAGTAGACTTGTTTTTTTTTTTTATCTTTGATTGAAGGAAAGGAGAGATCTGCCTAAACCTCTCCCAGTAAAGACTGATGGTTCGAGCGGTTTGGATCTATAAGGCTGTGACCTCTTCCTGATCAGCAGTCGGTGAGCAGCGATTCGCCTGTCCCATCCTTCGGTATACGCTCTCCTCCATCTCTGTCACTCCATCCTCTCTTTGTCGCTCTCGGCTGCTGTCCATCTCTCTTTGGGACGAGTCTCCATGTCCTCTAGGAGCAGTCAAACGCAGATCCCTCACAATCTCTGCAATGGAATACGACAGTGAAGACCGCAGGCGAAGGATTTACGGACGTATCAGAGGAAAGAAGATGTATGTGGCATTCAGTATGCTCACCTGGGGTCAGGTACGTGAAGGTGGACAGGAACTGCTCGTACGTTTGCTCCGGGGAGTTGCAGAACTGCTCCAGAGCTTCAGTCATGGCTTCGTCATGGTTGTCCACAACTGAACCATTAACTAAACCTGGCATCCTGTCAAACCTATCCATATTGAGAAGAGATGCAGAAAGAAACAGAGATTGAGATTTGCTATTTGCCTAGCACAATGTATGTTTCACTTTTACCGCCTGAGGAAAACAAATTTTGTTTAAAAGGGTGGTTGATTATGATTTCACTTTTTTAACTTTAGTTAGTGTGTAATGTTGCTGTTTGAGCATAAACAACATCTGCAAAGTTACAGCGCTCAAATTTCAATGCAAAGGGAGATATTTTCTATAGGATAGGACTACAACAAACGGTTGGTAGGGACTACAACGAGCTTCTTCCTGGGTTGGTGACATCACTAACCCTAAAATTTACATAAACCCCACCCCCAGGAACAAGCATCAAAGGGGGCGAGGCCATGTTGGGCTGCTTTAGAGAAGAAGAAGAGTTGTTGTAGTAGAGTGTTGTTGCCATGCTGTCATTTTTCGACGGACTGCTTCACAAACGAGGGTCAATTCAACACTGGATTTGCACATTTGCACATGCTAGTCGATGAGTTGAATTAACTCCACAGCAATTACATACATTTCATGCATTTAGAATGCATTACATGCATTCTAAAAGTTGTAACTTCTTCCTGAGTCTCTCCATAAGTGTCCGACTCCGGTTTGAACAATGTAAGGCTGAACACCGTTACTGACAATCCTCATTTTGGCTGCGTGAGATTCTCCAGCTTTGTTGTTGAGCAACTGAAGTGTGAGCTGTAAAAGCTCCGCCCACTTTTGGAGCAAACAGCTAATTTGCATTTAAAGAGACACACAAAAATGGCGTGTTTTTGCTCACACCCAAATAGGGGCAAATTTGACAAGCTATAATAAATTATCTATGGGGTATTTTGAGCTGAAACTTCACAGACACATTCTGGGGACACCAGAGACTTATATTACATCTTGTAAAATTATAGGTTCCCCTTAAAAGAGACATTTGTGTACACCATGCAAACCTTGAAGATAAACAGAGAGCCTGAACCAGGCCAAATGAAAAGGAAGTATTGGTATAAAAAAATCTGAGAAAAAAAATTATGAAGGGATCCTGCTGGGCTGTACTTCTTTACAGGTCACTTATCATCTGCGATATGCATTATAGCTAAATTAACCCTGATTGGAATGAAATTATCATTTTGAAGTTCAGCTTAATTACAATCAATGACGGCTGGGAAGGGGGGCGGGCAGTGATTGCCGTGACATTAAAATATAATGAAGAATGGCGTGATGATCGTCAGAAACTCAGAGCTGCCGCCATGCCATTCATCAGGACACGCCCCAGGGAGAGCCTTCTTCAGGTGGCACAACATTAGCAGGGACAGAAACAGGTGCTACACTAGAGTCTAATTACACTCCTCTATCAATAATATGGCTGCAAATCCTTGCAAGGCCTTGCAATCCTTGCTGGTCAACCTCTTCCTTCTCTCTTGGAATACTTCCATACTATTTCTGCAATATACAGTATATAGATTGTTTCACATTTTCTGCATGTATGGAATACACAGGTTTGCCAAAAAGTCCCGTATATAACTATATACTGCATTTGACTTGACCTTCCATTTTCAGCATGACAAACAAACCAGCAATAATATATCAGATTAATTTTGTATCCACTTTTTCTATACTTATAGTTTTTCATAACTACCAAAGGTTTTATATACTATTTTATAGAATATAGTATACCAATGTTGTTTTTGTTAACCAAGGCCCCGTTTTCACTAGTGCGTTTTTGTTTTAAAACACATAAGTTTTGCTATGGTTACGCCTGTCTGTCGTTTACACTACGCCAGCATTTTCGAACCTCGAAAACGAAGATTTTCGAAAACCCGTTTTAGATTGAAAATGCTGGGGTTTAGTTTCAGTATAAATGGACCAAAACGGAAACTTTTGAAAACGATGCCCACGTTTGCTCTGCGTATCCTTGACAACCATGTAAACAATAACATTGGAGACTGAACTGCGATCTTTGCTGGCATTGTTGTCATTTTTAGAGCCATTGTACAGTTAAACTGCATTTTTTTTAATACTGCAGCTACCTATATGTGCAAGAGGCAGCTGTGTACACTTGTACGCGCATGCACGGTCACGTTTTCGTTCGTGTAGTGTAGACGGAGATCGTCTCTGAGTACGTTTACACGACAACGATATGCTTAAAACGGAGAAGTTTTTCCTTTGAGTTTTCCACGTAAAGGCGACACCATTCATGCAAATCCGTTAAAATGACTAAAAACACTGTATTCTGCTGGCAGGCCATTAGATGGAGATGAAACACTGTAGGCTAATGCGCATGTGCGTGACATCATCGTTTACACGGAGACTATTTTCAAAAACTTGCACTTTGAAACCCGTTTTCAAAAGTTTGAAGGCCGTTTTCAGGCCACCAAAACGCCGTTGTCGTGTACATGAACGGCCAAAATGCATACAAATTTTTCAGTTTTTAGTTGAAAACGGTGTCATGTAAACAGCCACTAAAACTAAACTGTTTATGTTCATTGAAATAACCATGAAATAAAATATAAATATTAGATGAAAAAAAAAAACTTAAAAAAACTAGAAGTTGAAAAAGTTAAAAGTTGAAGTTTAAGTACTCAAAGTACTAAAACTGAAATAATATAAATTAATGCTAGACTAATAAACAAAAGCACACAGCCTACAGCTAATAAAACTTATAAATTAAATCTGAAAAAAGCTCATTCAAAATATTAAATTTTTTAGTATATATATATATATATATATATTAGTACCGAATTACACTAGTATTTTGATAATGGTGCGACTAGTGATGTGTTAATGAATCATTCTTTTGAGCATGATAAAAAAGGAATCAATTAAGTCTTTGTAGACTGTAAGAACTGTATGTGGGAATAAAATTGTTAGTTGGAAGCACAATGCAACACATCTTGACAAAATATGCTGCACATGGACAGACTTTTAGGCATGACTCAAATGAATCATGAAACTGGTTCTGAAAGTCGGCATAATAAAGACTTTATAACCAATTTAACATAAGGTGATGCATTTCAAGTGAAATAGAATATTCAGATAATTGGGGATTGATTGGATCATGAAAAGTAACCATTCTACAATCAAAAAATTGCTAAAACACCGCAAAAGAAGCTATTTGGCTATAGATTAAAGGATTAGTTCACTTTCAAATAAAATTTTCCTGATAATTTACTCACCCCCATGTCATCCAAGATGTCTTTCTTTCGTCAGTCGAAAAGAAATGAAGGTTTTTGATGAAAACATTCCTTATAGTGGACTTCAATGGCCTCCAGACGGTTGAAGGTCAAAATTACGGTTTCAGTGCAGCTTCAAAGGGCTTTAAACAAAGACTATAGAATAACACAAGACGTGTCACTCGTATTGTTTTGAATGGGAGAAAGTGTAACGCGCAATATGGCGGAATAAGTCCCGCCTTCTAAATAAGAGCCAATCGCTGATTGGTAAAGTCATCGCATCACTGCAGCGGCCGTTAGAAGCTCCGGTTCCTATAGAAACAGTCAGATGTGCGCCTCCAAAATGAGACACAAGAGACGCGCATTTAGGTCTGCGCATGCACATTAGCTTGATCCAGCCTGAAAAATACAGTTTTTTGTCATGATTCGAGCGTTTAGAAACAAAATTTATGAGACAGTTGTTGTCAGATTTCTTTGGTGATTTCAAATATGAAATTTAATCGAAAGCTTGGCAAACAGCTTTGGAGAATTTGATGTTCCCCTTTTAAAGAGATAGGAACTGCACTTGAATGCCCGAGAGGCGTTTCAAAGATGGCCGCCGAGTAAATGACTTGTCTTAAAGGGACTTTGGCTTTAAACGATACCAGACGAGAAATAAGGGTCTTATCTAGCAAAACAAAAACGGAAAAAAAAACGGAAACTGGCACCGTGTTCATTCCGTAAGTAGAATAGGGAAGGCGTAGGACATACAGCGTACGCTTTTTGAAGAATACGGAAAGCGGAAGCATTTGCAAGGTGACCATTTGTGTTTATAAAGCATATACAGTTGTATTTTTGTAGAAAATGACCGATCGTTTCGCTAGATAAGACTCTTATTCCTCGTCTGGTATCATTTAAAGCCCTTTGAAGCTGCACTGAAACTGTAATTTTGACCTTCAACTGTTTGGAGTCCAGTGAAGTCCACTATAAGGAGAATAATCCTGGAATGTTTTCATCAAAAGCCTTCATTTCTTTTCGACTGACGAAAGAAGGACATGGACATCTTGGATGACATGGGGGTGAGTAAATTATCAGGAACATTTTATTTGAAAGTGAACTAATCCTTTAACTTTAGCCAATAGTGTGCGTGGTCTATGTGACATAAGCAAAAATGGAAGTTCGTCAGGACAAACAATGTTTAAAATATTGTGTCAGGAATGTGTAGAAAGCAAAATGGTCCGTTTTCATTGTATGTTATTTTTAACGATTTGAACAAATTGATTCTTTAAAATGAATCGGACGCCAAATACAAGAAACTACATGCTGTATCACAATCATTGAGGTAGTATGAAAGTGATATCTTCGTTCATTATAATGCAAGCATTATAGTTTTGTTTTGTTGTCTCCCTTCCGTCTCTTTGTGACAGAGCTGGCAAACAACAGCATTTATTTGCCTACGCCGTATGCAAATCCGCTCCAGGACTCAACAGGTTTATTTTACTGCATCTGTAAGTGTGAACACCGGCATGTAAGTGCACTTCAGCGGGAGAATAAAGCTCTCCTATGTGCTTGGAGACGCCGGAGGAATTCTTTATTTTGTTTTGCACCTCAGGGGAGTCGCTCAGCCTCCTCTTCGTGGCCCTGCTCTTCAGACACAGGTGCTCCGCTGTTTGTGTTTTTCACTGTTCTTCCAGGCACTCGTGGTTACGGGTCTTTGTTTTGCGCTCTCGCACACACATCTCTCGGCCTCCAAAACAAACACACAACTGCACGAGGGCTCGCGCAAACGCGCACAGCCCCCTGAAACTCAAAAACATTATGCTAATGAGACCGGCACAGCTGTTCCCTTCTTCTGCCTCTCTCTCTTTCCTTCAACACCAGTCGCCTAATTTCTCTCGTTCCTTTAAAGAGCCGCCAAGCAGAAACAGTTAATGCAAATATAAGCCTGCGGGAAATAAGGAGTATTTTTACAAATCCGAGCTACCCCTCCTGCCAAAATGTGATGTGTGACTCACACATTCGGTATTTGGTGTAATGAGAGAGAATCATTCTGCTCCTCACTGAAACCTGATTGCACAGACCACTCAGATACACAGAGGAGACTATTTTAACAGCACATTACATAGAGACAGGCTCTACTGTCACAGATGCATTATGAACAGCGTGATTTTGGTGTCGAATGCAGGTCATCATAGAAAAGAACCCAAAATCTGTGTGATTGCACAGGAAAATCTGTGCAACGTGATGCAATCCCAGCCAATAAAGATATTTGATGTTTAATTGAGTTACATATGTGAGTTATAACTTAACTATATTTGAGTTATTAAACATGTGATGATTAAATGAGTTATAAAAGGGAGCTATATACACTACCAGTCAAAAGTTTGGAAACATTACTAATTTTAATGTTTTTGAACGAAGTCCCTTATGCTCATTAAGGCTGCATTTATTTCATAATAAATACAGAAAAAACAATAATATTGTGAAATATTATTACAATTTAAAATTATGGTTTTCTATTTTAATATACTTTAAAATATAATTTATTTATGTGATGCAAAGCTGAATTTTCAGCATCATTAGTCCAGTCTTCAGTGTCACATGATCTTTCAGAAATCATTCTGATATGCTGATTTATTATCAATGTTGGAAACAGTTGTGCTGCTTAATATTATTTTATAACCTGTGATACTTTTTCAGGATTCTTTGATGAATAAAAAGTTAAAAAATATCAGCATTTATTTAAAATAGAAATCTTTTGTAACAATATACACTACCGTTCAAAAGTTTGGGGTCAGTAATTATTTTAATTTAAATTAAAAAAAATTTTCTTTTTTTTTGAAAGAAATTAATACTTTATTCAGCACGGATGTGTTAAATTGATAAAAAGTGATAGTAAAGATTTATATGTTAGAAAAGATTTATATTTTGAATAAATGCTGTTCTTTTTAACCTTTTATTCATCAATGAATGAAAAAAGTATCACAGGTTCCAAAAAAATATTAAGCAACACAACTGTTTTCAACAATGATAATAACTGAGTATCAAATCATCATATTAGAATGATTGCTGAAGGATCATGTGACACTGAAGACTGGAGTAATGATGCTGAAAATTCAGCTTTGATCACAGAAATAAATTATATTTTAAAGTATTATATTAAAATAGAAAACCATAATTTTAAATTGTAATAATATTTCACAATATTATTGTTTTGAAATTCATTATTGAAAGAAATTCAGCCTTAATGAGCATAAGAGACTTCCTTCAAAAACAATAAAAATAGTAATGTTTCCAAACTTTTGACTGGTAGTGTGTAATAAATGTGTAATAAATGTATATATTTTTTATTCAGGCATGATTTTATAACATCACATTCAGACACCTGCAAAGGACCACATGGTCCTGAAGCAAAGTAACTAACTCTCTCTTAACTATTTGAAAAAAAATAAATAAATAAATGAATAAATTTATTTATTTATTTATTATAAATTTTATATATATATATAAATAAATAAATAAATATATATTTTTATTTATTTATTTATTTAATTATTATAAATTATATATATATATATATACAGTACAGTCCAAAAGTTTGGAACCACTAAGATTTTTAATGTTTTTAAAAGAAGTTTCGTCTGCTCACCAAGGCTACATTTATTTAATTAAAAATACAGTAAAAAACAGTAATATTGTGAAATATTATTACAATTTAAAATAACTGTGTACTATTTAAATATATTTGACAAAGTAATTTATTCCTGTGATGCAAAGCTGAATTTTCAGCATCATTACTCCAGTCTTCAGTGTCACATGATCCTTCAGAAATCATTCTAATATGCTGATTTGCTGCTCAATAAACATTTATGATTATTTTCAATGTTGAAAACAGTTGTGTACTTTTTTTTTCAGGATTCCTTGATGAATAGAAAGTTCAAAAGAACAGCATTTATCTGAAATACAAAGCTTCTGTAGCATTATACACTATCCTTCTGAAGGATCATGTGACACTGAAGACTGGAGTAACGATGCTGAAAATTCAGCTTTGATCACAGGAATAAATTACTTTGTCAAATATATTTAAATAGTACACAGTTACTGTTTTTACTGTATTTTTAATTAAATAAATGTAGCCTTGGTGAGCAGACAAAACTTCTTTTAAAAATATTAAAAATCTTAGTGGTTCCAAACTTTTGGACTGTATATATATATATATAGTAGTCAACATCTGAAGTGGATCAAAAAAGTGAATCAAAGTTCTCCTAAGAACGAATTCTGGAAGATTAAAGTTACATCTGGGAGATACTTACAACCCAGGCCCAGCTGATTTGCAAATTGGTAAGTGAATGAATCATCAACTGAACTGTAAAACACAAACATAAAGTCCATATTAATACACAAGCCAATGATACACTGAGTTTGAGCTTGTTTTCATTCAAACTTGTGCGAGTTGTGTTCAAACACCTGTTGTTGGCAGCAGTTACAGACAGTTAACCTCAAGATGAGCCAGTCAACCTTCACAAACACTGAACCTCTTCCACTGTCACCAAACCATTTGCTTTAATATCTCAAATAAAAGTTAGCAGCACCAAACAGCTCCCAGATTTCGGAGTGCATTGACCAGGAGGTAAGAAATATAACGTTACATGTTATTAGGATGAAGACTAGCCTATAATATGGAATATTTAGAAATGTATGTGGTATTCTGGTGCCATATAGAGTAGAATCAAAATAAACATGTAGGTAAATACGGGTTTTTATAGTATAATTATTATAAGTGTATAGCCTATAGCGATTTAAAAGATTTTCATCTTCAATTTGTTGTAGTGTTGCACTAGTGTTGACAGCCAGCGCTTGCTTACTTGTTTAATAAAAAATAAAAAAAAATCTGTAATTTGATTACTTAAAGACATTAAAACGAATATTAAATGTGTAAAAAGGATAATCGCTGCTAATTTGTTAGAAGACAGTAAGAGAACAGGAGAGTTCAAAGCTTGTGAAAATGTCTCAGACGTACCGTTTAAATGTAGAACGAGAGACGCCATTTTCGCACTGAATGCTGGGTAATGTAGTCGTTTTATTCCAAGCTTAACGCGGTTCTCTAAGAGAAGCGGTAATAAGGAAAACTACAACTTGTTTCCTGCGGGAATGTTTCTGTGTTATTATGGAAACGGAAAGGGTTATATGGTTCCACGTTTTTTCATACTTTGATTTAAAAAAAAAAAAAAAAAAAAGGGAAAAGTTAATTGCATACTATTCTTACTATTAATAGGAAGAGTATTATGCTGGTATGCATGTTATCTGTGCAACTGACCTGAATTTCATTATGTAGCTAATATTTGTTTTAGCAATTAAAATAATGTTTTTTTCTTCTTTTTTCAATTATATTTCACACAGCTCCCTGCAGAAAGATGTCCTTAGAGCCTCTAACTGTTGTGAACTGTGCTGGCCTTGTGCAACCAGGCTTCTCCTTACTAGAGCTGGAGGGTGATGTTTACCTCTTTGGTCAAAAGGGCTGGCCGAAACGCTCATGTCCAACTGGTGTATTTGGTGTACGTATAAAAAAAGGAGAACTTAAGCTGCGAGCCATTTCATTTTCAAACAACTCCTGTTATCTCCCTCCTCTCCGATGTCCTGCCGTAGCTCATTTTGAGTCTCGTGATGGCAGCCCTGAATGTTGCCTCATTCATGGTGGCCGAACACCCAACAACGAACTGTCTTCAAGTCTCTACATGTTGAGTATAGACAATAGAGGATGCAATCGTAAAGTCACATTGCGATGTCAAGAAAAAGAGCTGGTTGGAGACGTCCCTAGCGCTCGATATGGTCATACCCTCAGCGTGATCCATAGCCGAGGGAAGACCGCCTGCGTTCTGTTTGGCGGCAGGTCCTATATGCCTCCCACCGAAAGGACCACAGAGAACTGGAACAGCGTGGTGGACTGTCCACCTCAAGTCTTCCTTATTGACCTAGAGTTTGGTTGCAGTTCGGCCCACACCCTCCCCGAGCTCACAGATGGCCAGTCATTTCACGTAGCTCTAGCGAGAGAGGACTGTGTCTACTTTCTGGGTGGTCACATCATCCTCAGCTCCGATTGCCGACCACCTCGTTTGATCCGCCTACGCGTGGAGCTTCTCCTAGGAAGCCCTGTCATCACCTGTACTGTTCTTCAAGAAGGTCTCTCCATTACCAGTGCCATAACCACTCCCATTGGCTATCATGAGTACATAGTTTTCGGAGGTTATCAGTCTGAGACTCAAAAGCGCATGGAGTGCACTTACATTGGCCTGGACGATGTCGGAGTCCACATGGAGCCACGCGAACCTCCGCAGTGGACCAGCGAAATAAGCCACAGCCGTACTTGGTTTGGCGGCAGCCTGGGCAAAGGAAATGCCATGATTGCAGTGCCCTCAGAAGGAAACCCAACCCCACCAGATGCCTACCATTTCTACCAGGTGAGCTTCCAGAAGGAACAAGATGGAGAAGCGTCAACTCAGGGATGCAGCCAGGAGTCCACTGACTTTGAGGACTCTGCACCTTTGGAAGACTCTGAGGAGCTCTACTTTGGCCGAGAACCTCATGAGTTGGAGTTTAGCAGTGATGGAGAGGGCGACACATACAACGAGGAAGATGAGGAGGATGAATCTCAGACAGGCTATTGGATCAAGTGCTGCCTCAACTGCCAGGTGGACCCCAACAATCTGGGAGCCCTACTACTCCACTGAGCTCACCCGACCTGCAATGATCTTCTGCTCCAGGGGTGAAGGTGGACATTGGGTCCATGCCCAATGCATGGAGCTCCCTGAAAGCCTTTTGCTTCGCCTCTCCCAAGACAACAGCAAGTATTTCTGCTTGGATCACGGAGGCCTGCCCAAGCAGGAGATGACTCCACCACGCCAGATGTTGCCACTGAAGAGAGTCCCAATGAAGATGACCCATCGCAAGGCTCCAGTCTCACTGAAAATGACCCCAGCTAAGAAGAGCTTTCTGCGAAGACTTTTTGACTGAATTGTTGTTGTTCTGTTCTGTTATATATCATGCTGTTAATGTTTTTATATTGTTGTTCACTTCAAGCATATTGTGTTTTATATTACTAGGAAATTGGAGTAGTGTATTTTTCATACTGATAGGAACAACAGAAATGAATTAATTAAATGAATATGCTTATGGCAGTACTAAATGCATTTTTTTTACAAGTCTTGTTTAATATTACTAAGCTGATGATTTATTGCTTTTTTAATAAAAATGCAGGGAAAAGCTTGTGGAGTATGATTTTCTGCTTAAATAAAGAGAATTATAAAGAAATTATATTTAACCTAATGTTGTTATGCTTCTAATTATAATATATGCACAAACACAGTAGATAAGTCAAGAACATGAGCGGGAGTATTATTATGTATATATTAATACATGTATATATTTAGAAATATTTAAACATATATATATATATATATATATATATATATATATAAGTAAAAAATTTAGATTATAAATATTTTATATACATATATTTTGTTAAATATACACGTGTGTATTTATATAAACATCATAAATATACACAGTACACACATATATGTAAAAAACTTTATATATATATATATATATATATATATATATATATATATATTATAATATATATTGCATGTTCTTGAATGTGAATGGAACACCAAAAAATTGACAATCTCAATCTTGTTTATTTCTTTTTTTATTTACCAGATGTAATTGGAGTAAAGTGTCATTTATTACAAAACAATTATAATTAGTAATTAAGAAAAAGTCCATAAGTTCATGAATTACAACAATCACTGTAATGTTAATGATAGGTCATTACAAGAACATCACCAGTGCAACTCTACAATTTTTTCAGTTATGAACAGTGCAATGCAGTGTTTTATTTCAAATAAAAATAAAGAACATAAAGCAATTTAAACAGAACTATTTAAAGCATATGGTTTTGAATATAATTATGCAAGATACCTTTGGTTTATTAAAAAATAATAATAATAATAAAGAAGAAAAATTCAAGCATTTGGAAATGTCTTATAATGTATAATATCAACGAATTCAAAGAAATCAATCAAATTATGACACAAAGAAATCAATCAAATTATGACACAAAGAAATCAATCAAATTATGACACAAAGAAATCAGTAAAGTCACTTCACAAAGAAATCAATCAATTCAAGTCAAGTCAAAAAAGAAATAAAATGCATTTATAAAGTAAAAAGTGGATCACTGAAATCCTCTCGGTTTAAGAGAACACAATAAACGCAATGAATTAAATCTAATACTAATAAACAAAATAAGAGAAACATGATTAATAAACTGAGGTACAAGTTTGAGGTGAACACAGAACGTATCTCTGAACTGCAAAACAAAGAAATTCTGACAATAGTCAATAGGTTTTATTGTACACTGCCATTTCTTCAAGAATATTTGAAAATGTGTTTGTGTGAATGGCATGGTACAAATGTCCTGAGGAACCTGTAGGATTGAAGACTGAGGTAGATTATAGGGTAGGGTCTAAATAAATGTGCAAATGCTGTAGCATAGTGTCTATGTGTGTTCAGAGTCATTTGTGGACCAGTTGAGCACCACCAAAATACTGCATTGCTAAAATAACCCATTTCTCTCTAGACCTCCTGCAAAGGAGACAATTTGCGTTTTCTAATTTCATTTTGTTTTTGTCCTGTGTGATATATTAGTACAGCCATCATAAATGTGGGGTTCCTTTAACACAATTTCAGTGACTTACAACTCCCTCATACATTTTCATAAACAACCATTTTGTATGAATTCGTGAAGTTGTCACAACCTGGCAATACAATAATAAAATCCCTCATATTTCACAAGCAGCAAGAGATAAAACACAGACAATTTGCCCATAAAATCTGGGAGAAAAAAGCTCTGCCCATACAATTTTATCTCTGCCATAAAACAATTTAGCTCACGTTTATGCACTAGCTTCAAAAAATAATGAAGTGAATAATAAAGCCATTAAACGTGATATTACATCTCATCTCAAGAAATAAAATCAATTACTGAACAATATTTTCATTAGCAAGAAAAACGGTCCATTAAAGAAAGTCAATCAGAGAAAAATTCAAAAATCTGGAACTTCAAGAGCCACATCAACTTCATCTGGGGTCTCTTCTGGGTTGAATGTGGCTTGCATTGCTTTAGCTGAATTCTTGTGAGCCTCCATAAACTTCTGAAGATACTTGGAGGTGTACAGCCAGTGGTGTTTCAGAACATCTTCAAGTTCATACGTTTTGGACTGCCTTGCATTCATCTTCCGAAAACGTCTGAACAGCTTGTTCCCAGACTCATTGCCTTCACTGGCCCATGCTCCGATAGACCCGTCTCTCTCAACAATCTCAGGAACATGGGCCAGAGTCTTGTGGAGGTAGTTGGTAATTTTTCCATCATAGCGGTACTTAAACGTGGTGGAAAGGAGGTCAGCAAATTGCTGAGAGTTGTAGCTATATTGACAGAGTTGGTCAGGGCAGTCTCTCTCGGGATGGACAGGTGGAACGCCATACCGGCTTCATCTGGAGGTAGAGTTCCATCAGTCTCCGTAGTGCCTCACGTCGTTCCTCAGAAGGGACCAGCTCACAGACCGCCTCCACAGCCTCACGTGTCATCAGCCGACGGGCATAGTTTCCATTCATCCTCATCACAGGCTTGAGTTTCATCTTCTTTCTTAGCTGTTTGTCCAGGGTTGACCGCCAACGACGGCGTTCCTCTCGACTCGGATTGCTCCTCTGGTAGACTTCGCCGATCTCATCCTGAAAGATCTTGTAGAATTCGGTCGCATTGCCTATGTCACAGTGCAGGGCATCCAGAGTAGGCTGGGTCTCCATGAAAGGCTTGGCGGAAACACCTTTGACCCGGTCACGGAGTTCATCAGCGGACTCAGAGAAAGGATTTGTCCTCCAGATCTCGTAGCGCTCAAGATTTTCATCATGGCTACGTGTGATGGAATGTAGCACCATGTTTTGAGAGGCTTCAGCTCGGGTTGAGTCGCAGAGTGTGCATATATAAGTGGAGCCTGATGCTTCTAGCCCTTCCATTTCACGTACCATCTTCTCATCATAGCCTGTGCCCCGGAAGAAGAACCTAAATGAGCGTAGCAGACCACCAACAGATACGATAAGCCGACTTTCCATCATGGCTTTCCGCTCTGCTACCACAGGCCCCCCAAGATGGCTGTCAGGGTCTCGTGGTCGGACTCATCCACAAACATGAGGCACAAAGGTCTACAAGAGAGCTCAGAGTTTGGCTTTTGTTCCTGAAAGATGGTGATGCCATCGTCCTCACCCTCAACTCGGATGGAGATGGACATGATTGTGAAGGAAAACCTCACTGCCTTCTCAGGAACTGCTGGACCAGTTCCATGCTTCTCACTGACATCTCCCATACCATCACATGACTCTTTCACCACCACAGTAAAGCCAGAGGTGCACATGCTGTCATCTAGCCCCCTCTCTCTTAGTCCTTCCATTATGTCCTCCTCCAGGTCTTTTAATGCAGAAACCAGTGCCACATCGTAGCGGAATCGCCTGGCGATGGTGTCCGCAGGGACATCATCAACAAAGGTTGTCCAACCAGAGAGGCCGTCAATGATACCCACATCCCATGAGCTGGAAACGTTTTTTAAAGCTGGTTGCCATTCAAATTGATGGAATCCGGGGAGAAGCTCTTTCTCAGCATTACGTAGAGTGTGCAGGGGCTGGAATATCTGGCGGCCACTAGTGGCCTTCACAGTGCGGTACATCTTGTGGTACTGACTGCAGCTAAGGAAGGTGTTGACCCTTATAGCCAAACACACTGCAGGATGCAGACCAAATCCCCTACCTGAAAGAGAATACAGAGAAAAAACAAAACTATGTGAGATAAGAGTCAGAAGTTTTAATTCATAGAACTGTTTACCCAGAACAAACTCAAAATATGTGAGACTGTGAGCTTGAATGTGTGATTATGTGCATTTATGGACCGATTTCAGAGCACCAGCAATTGAATGCTACAATATTTTGTAATTCTGATTATAATTAAAGCATGGAATATGTCCTAATTGTTCTAGATCAGAGAGATTATTAATGCTTAAGTTAGACGAGAGGTGACTCAGCTGGGCTGGAAATACTGATATTGGCTGCTGATGAAAACAGACACCAGCTGGGCCTGTTCCCCTTGGGGGTGAAGTAGTATCTATGTCATTTGCAGATACAAGGGCTACTGATGTTGTTTTCAGCCTAACAGGCTCTTTACAAGAATTGTTATTGTGTATTGTATGCACACACACACACAAACACACATTCAGTAAAGTTGTGCTTATTCTATTTAAATTGACAGTTAGGCACATAAGAAAAGAATTCATTAATTTTTGTGTGTGTAGATAACCTCATGTGTTTAATTCATTTTGCATAACTATTTGCAGGTAGTAAATGTGAACATAATTGTGTAAAATTACATGTTAAAGCTGTTGTTCTATGAAAAATGAATACAATTAACTGCAGTCAGGCATTGCAAATTAGGCTAGTTCATTCTACAAAACAAATGATGCCATATATTAGGTTGCCAAAACATTATACATTCTTATTCTTGGTTGCTCTCAAGCTTACATGAGTAAGTCAATAATGCATTATCTGTTCATTCTAGTTGTATTTATTTGACAACGACTGCTTTGACAGTCACATATTGTGGGTGACATGTTTCTTGGCAGTACCTTGCATCATAGCTTCCAGTTCATCTGCTTGTTTGTGTTCATTCCCGGCTCTCAGTGCCAGAAGGAAGAGCGTCAAACAGACAGACTTCACATCCCCTCCTTCTTCCTTTTCGGCAAACATCTTCACCTGGTTCTTTAAGTCTCTCAGTCTGTGCTTTTGAGCCCGACGGGTCAACGACAACAGGTGCTGTCGAGGGCGCCCACCTTTGTTGATTGGCAAGTACCCATTGAGATTCTGCTCTGAAGGTGTTTGTTCTTCCTGGGACTCTTTTTCATGGTAGTGGTTGAGGCAGTGTTCCCTAAAGGAGTCCAATCGGACCCAGTCGCTGCATCCTTCGCTGGGGCAGAGCAGAGGGAGAGAGCTGAGGGTGGCAAGGAAGAACTTGGCTGGCCTGGTCAGGTGGGATGGGTTCAGGTGTTGGTTACAGGTGGGACAGTTCGGCCCCAAAGCTCGACTGTACCTTACTATGCAGACCCGACAGAACAGGTGCCGACACGGTGACTGGACAGGGTCGGAAAGAAGGTGATCACACACTTGGCAAATAACGGCACGTAGCAAGTCTGCTGGGACTTCGGGAGGGATGAGCTTAGTGCTCAGATGGTCCTTCTGGCATTGTGTGATATTCTTTACCCATTGTCCTCTCTGAACTGATAGTTTTAACCATTCTTTCCCACCTGGTCCTGCAGGATTCTCTGTGGTCTGTCTCCACAATCTATTGGCACCTGAAGTTTCCGGGGAATCCCTCTTGATTCTCTTTGGAAGGCTGTGTGCACCTTTAAGTGGTTTGGTCCGCTTCCTTCCCACTCGCTGAAAAGAGCTCTTCTTAGGGAAGCAGAGGTTGCAGTGGGAAGTGTGGGGCTTCCAGTCTGGGATATGGGTCCTAGTGAAAGAACAGAAACCCCCTCCCCTCATGGCAGCAGTCCAGCATCTGTGACAAAACAAAGACGGATGTACTGTCTCCATGTCGGTTGTCACGTCCACCTTGAAGACCTTCAAGATCACTTCCGGCCATGTCACAAACTTGCAGCCCATCTTGCGCAAGGCGCACCGACTTGACTCTTCCAAGTCTCCTTGGACTTCATGCGACGGACCTTTAGCCTTCCGTATTGAGAGGCCACAAAGGCGACACAGGCTTCTGCAAAAGACGCACATTGATTAGTACTGATATGCTTCCAAATTATGCACAAGTCAATTCAACATTCAGAACTCATCAATGACTCAATATTATCATTAAACTCACTTGAGAAGATTCATATGTGTATCAATCTCCTGCAGCTTAAGGTCCACTCTCCCTCTAGTATTCTCCACGTTTTCCTTACTCTTCCCTCCAAAACAGAGCTTCATAACACTGCCTGGAGAGCCTGCCATCTCTGTCTCCACCTCAGGCTGGTTTTCCTTCTCCACCAGTGTTTCATTAGACAGAGGGGCCTTCTCCATGGATCTGACCCGAAAGAGCTTAAACTTCCATTCCGAAAACTTAGGATGAGACAGTTCGTCAGGCATGGAGGCTCTGGGAGCATCTTCAGAACTCCACCTCCCTTTCTCCATGGCGTCAGCTTAGTCTCAGCTGCTTTCAAGAGAGAGAAAAGAAAGTGAGAAGGAATAAGATTAATTCTTTATGAATCGAGAGTTTATGAGACTATGAGATTAGTTTGGCTGCCAAGGAATATTCTTAGGTGTAATAGAAAAAGGGGGTTTCAGGCATACAAATCCACAAAAGAAGAGCAAAACAACATTATTTCCAAGGCTGTGACACAATCAGACAGATTTACTTAAGTCTACTGGCGTAGTTTGTTAAAAGCAGCCCTGAAATCCCAGCCCAAGCATGAGAGCTTTGCTCTGACCTAGAGTACAGCATTATACTATAAGTGGCATTTAGCGCCTCTGTAAAATGCATGAGACAAGCGTTCAGAAATCGATCCACTGCTGAAAACTTCATTTCTCTCCTTCCTAACACTCTCGCTCAGGGACCCACCATGTCCTTTTTTTCTATCCCTCATCTTTTGTTTCATTTTTTGCCCCACCCTCATCTTTCTCAGGTGCCAAGGGTTTGCTAAATGGACACCTCTAGGGCTGTCAATCAGTTATAATAGCCATTTACTGTGCTGAAACAGGAGTTTAAGTCCGTAGAGGAGCTTGCTGGCATTTAACGGATTGCTCAAGAGAAAGAGAGAGAATCAAGTCTTATGATGCACAGCCATTCACTGAAGTCAGATGAAGGGAAATTGTAATGCCAGCCATTCCCTATGAAACAGACTCTATCCTGTATTTCAACCATGTCACTCACCGAGTACAAAGATATGCATAAACACGCAAATAAAAACAAGGACTAGCTCAGAAGTCACTTCGGACTAGCCGCAGCTGTCAAACCCTTGCAGATTCGCAAAACAACTGTCAGGATGTGATGCTCCTCTCTCATCCCATCCGCAACAATGTAAAACGGTCTTCTTCCCTGATCAATAAATCAACAAGCGCTTACCATAACACTCCCATGGTGAGTACATGCTGGCATTTTCTCTCTGTCTCTCTCTTTTTCTTTTTCTCCCTCTCAGCTTTTGTGTTTTCACCCTGGGTCTCTCCAGCTATCAGCTCTGAAGTGAACTATTGAGACATGCATACACAAAAACAGCTGAGAGCATTCAGTCTGTCAGTCAGCTGGGTTGTCCTACCTTGTTTTTGAGGCTCAGCTGGCGAATTCTCCCCTGGGGCCTTTCCGCGTGGGGGCACAGGGGAGGCCTAGTGGGTTTCTGAGTGTGGATGTCTTCCAGGCTCTCTATCTAAGAGTGGCTGGCTGGATCTCAGTCACTTGGTGCTCCTATAAAAGACTGTGTCTCTCCATAGGAAGAGAGTCCTATTTATACCTCACTGTGGGGTCCTTAACCGCCACATTTTAGCACCTGAGAAACATTGGAGGTCTTGGGAAGGGGGTGGGGGTGATGCTAACCACATTCACACACAAACACACACAAACACACACATTTACTAAGCTACCTAATGAGGGCATGCCATAGACTTTTTGTTTGTTTTTACTTTATGCTAATTATAAATAAACTTTTTTTTTTTTTTTTCAAATCAAGATGTGCCTAAAGGACAAATTGTATAATATTTAGCAAACTTCTAGGACATTTCGTCCACAAACTATTTAAAAGTAAACCCTTAAATGCATATACACCAATATGAGATGACATCTGCACAACCATACACAGACACTCCAAAACACAACATAAATCATGTATTTTTAAGACACACAAACACACATGCACATTCTGCATCATAAACAAGTATCAGTACAAGGCTCATGGATACAAACTAACACATCCCCCTGCTGTTTTCCCCCGGCACTCTCTGAAACTTATCTTCAGCAGGTGGTCCATGCCAACATGCTGCAGCTCTGCTATTTGATCCCCCTCTATATAGAAAAACAGACACCATTAAAACACATCAGATCAGAGGAATACATTTAAAAGAGAGCTGACAACCATCTACTCAAGGCTGACTGACTAAAATATCCTTTATGGTGTATTCAAAAGTTGGAAAAGCATAGCAAATATAGGGTATAGTCCAACTGCATTTCACAATTTCAGAATCCTGCTGAGACATAGTCATTTTTCTGAGACTTTTTGAACAAATTATCCATTGTAGGATGTCACTATAATGAGCATTAACTCTACAAGTGGGCCCTGTCGCAGTCCCGCTATGAACGGTGTTGGTGTCATCAGCAAATATGAATTAAAGGGATTTATTTATGATAAATAAATCAAGGGTGTATTTTCAGAATAGTCACTGTGCTGTAATGGGTCCTGTGCATTTCTGCGGTGCTATTCTGTCTGGACTTCTGACAGACTAGTCATTAAATAGTCACCAAGTGCCGGAAAGCACTATGTGGCCTGTCTCATCTGAGAGCCACAACTTCTGCAAACCAAACAAAGAGAAAACATCATAAATATTATACAGTGAAGGTCATTCTACAACATGGCTTCCATTTGTACACTATATATAAATGAAGATGAACAACAATTATGCTGTAGAATGACCTATATAATACTGCACACATATGAAAAATAAATAATTATTTGAATCCATTAAAATGGAGGAACAGAGAGAGAATGAGACAGAGGAAATAAATAAAGCCTCATTATTGTGAGTAATAAAGGGACAGAAAGTAATTTTTATGCAAGAGACAGTTTCTTTCAGCCAGATAATAATAGCCAAGTCTATAAACTGAGCAAAATTAGAAAGGTCATTGAAAATACCAGTTTTTACAAGCGATCCTTTATCCTTTACAAAGATTCCTTGAGGGATTGAAAAACAAAGGTGACGTATTGCATTTGATTGATTGTGATGTGATGTGTACATGTTTATTGACATAATCGGTTATCATTTATTCACGTCGTTTTCAAACCTGTATGACTTTCTTTCGTTTTAAGAATAGCCTACAAAAGAGATATTTTGCTAAATGTCCAAGCTGCTCTTTTCTATACAATGAAATTGGATTGAGATTTACACTATTAAACAAAACAAAAACAAAAAGTACATGCAATCTTTTGTGTTTCAATGAAGGAAAAGTCAACATGAGGGTGAGTAAATGACAGCATTTCTGGGTGAAATGTGCACTTTAAAGCAGTAGTTAGGCCTGCCAGAGCCTTCCGTCTTCACAAACCTAAAGAACGAAAGAAACTGAGACAGAAAAACAGAGAGAAACTGTAGGTCTGTTGCCATGGTGAAGCAAACAGAGCTGCAGATGTCCATCTAACAAACAAGCGGTGACCCCTAGAGATCCGCGCCTCTCTCCGCCTGCTAATTGACTTGTTATTGATAAGCCCAATGGCAGTTTGATTTATGTGAAAAATGTCTTCAGTCGACAGCCACCTGGCATTAAGCAGGGTGTTATTCTCCACTACATGTGTGAGTTTTAGGGGAAAAGTTGTTGAGGTGCTGTTATCACCGTCTGAGGGGACACCTGGTATGTGGGGTCAAAGATGATGCTGTCAACACATCGAACTGCACACCAATCAAAACACTTTATTTGAGTGAGAAGGTGGATCATTGACATCTTTTAAAGGGCACTAATACTAGTTTAAACAGCTTATCATCCTCTGACATTTATGTGACGTTTTTATGACGTCAAGCGGCCATTTTTGTCTTTATCAGACAACTCGCTGCGTTCACAGAGTAAACACCTATCCCATAATGCCATGCAGCGCTAGGAAGTACATAGCTCCACTTCTAACAAAGCGTATTGCTGCTATACAATAGCATAGCTTTTCTGGTAGCAAGATAATTGTTTGGGGTAGGGTTGTCAAACGTAGCAGTACCAGATGGTACTAAATATAAATATAATTTCTGCAGTAGGCTACCAGTAGTACAGAGTACTGGGTATATTCGGTACCCGCTGATAGACACTGCTTTCATACACTCTCGTTCGTGTTTGTCTGAGCGCTTTCTCAACTGTGTCAAAGGTTTCTGTTTACAGTGTGTTTTTACAAGCGTTGCACATTGTAGCCAATCACAATCATATCTGTTGAGCGCGTGAACGCAATGGCCAATCAGAGGTGCTAGTCAGGAAGTTAGTAACTGTATTTAAATGCTCAATTGAATCAGAAACTGCAGTGATAACCAATGGACGAGACAAAACGAAAAAAAGACGAGACGGGACAATATATTTTTTAAAGCAATTCAACAGTTTAATTAAAACTGGTAACGAAAACCACAAAATTTTACTGGTATTGATACCGACTACTGAAATGTAATCCTACACTCTAAAAATACTGGGTTAAAAACAACCTAAGTTGGGTTGAAAATGGACAAACCAAGCGACTGGGTTGTTTTAACCTAGTGGTTGGGTCAAATGTTTGCCAAACATGCTGCGCAGTTTTATTTAACTCAACTATTGTTTAAAAAATACTATATGGCTGGCTTAAAATGAACCCAAAATGGGTTGGAAATTAAAAATCAGACAATTACTAGAGTCAAAAGGTAAACATTAGTTAATTAGCAATTTAAGAAATGCTTATTGTTTAATTATTATTCATTAAACTTATTAATAAATGCTCATTTATTAAACATATTAATAAATGTTCATTTCCAACATACTTTCGGTTCATTTTTCAGCAAGCAATACAGTAATAAATGAGTTAATGAGTAAAAGTTGAGTTAAATAAAACTACCCTGCAGGTTGGGCGAACTTTTAACCCAACCACTGGGTTAAAACAACCCAATTGCTGGGTTTGTCCATTTTCAACCCAGCATTTTTTAGAGAGTAGTTTGGGGGGGAAATGTTTAACAAGTTTAGCTAGTTAGCCTAGCCCAGTTAGCCCCTGCTGGCAAAGAAAGAAAGAAAGAAAGAAAGAAAGAAAGAAAGAAAGAAAGAAAGAAAGAAAGAAAGAAAGAAAGAAAGAAAGAAAAAAAAAGAAAGAAAGGGGAAAAAAATATATTTTGGCCATTCTAACAAAGTCACAATTTCATGTCAAAGCTCACAATAGTCACTAATGAAGAGCTTAGCTGTATGCATTCTTATGGTGCCATTAGCTGATTAGCACTTAGTAAAATGGCATTATTTCTGGAACTGGTGATTAGAAGTCCAAAATTAACCATCCGATTCAAAATGGCACATTTCAAAATGCACACTGTGCTAAACCGAGCACCTGTCAATGGGAATCCTACCACTAAGTTTCAGGTATATATCAGACATCCTTTTTTGAAAATAGTAATTAACAGTAATGCTAGTGGTTCTAGAAATTAAACACTCATTAAAAATTAAAAACTCATCTTTAAATTAAAAGAAGCTTATAACCGGAAAAGCTATAATTTATTTTTAAGGAACTTCACAAATAATTATGTCATGCAATTAAAATATTAAAATGCTTAAAATATGTAAAACGTACAGTAAAACATGTAAATCTCTGATGTTTTTCCAAAGTGGACCTGTTCCATGGGGTTTAAAGGTGCCGTAGAACGTCTTTTCAAAAGATGTAATATAAGTCTAAGGTGTCCCCTGAATGTGTCTGTGAAGTTTCAGCTCAAAATACCCCATAGATTTTTTTTTTATTAATTTTTTTAACTGCCTATTTTAGGGCATCATTAACTATGCACCGATTCAGGCTGCGCGGCCCCTTTAAATCTCTCGCTCCCTGCCCTCCCGAGCTCTCGACTATAAGTGCAGTTATACAGTGCATAAACAAAGTTCACACAGCTAATATAACCCTCAAATGGATCTTTACAAGATGTTCGTCATTCATGCTGCATGCATGCATCGATTCCTGTGAGTATAGTATTTATTTGGATGTTTACATTTGATTCTGAATGAGTTTGAGGCTATATTCTCTGTGGCTAACGGGCTAATGCTACACTGTTGGAGAGATTTACAAAGAATGAAGTTGTGTTTATGAATTATACAGACTGCAAGTGTTTAAAAATGAAAATAGCGACGGCTCTTGTCTCCGCGAATACAGTAATAAACGATGGTAACTTTAACCACATTTAACAGTACATTAGCAACATGCTAACGAAACATTTAGAAAGACAATTTACAAATATCACAAAAAATATCATGATATCATGTCAGTTATTATCACTCCATCTGCCATTTTTCGCTGTTGTCCTTGCTTGCTTACCTAGTCTGATGATTCAGCTGTGCACAGATCCAGACGTTAATACTGGCTGCCCTTGTCTAATGCCTTGAACATGAGCTGGCATATGCAAATATTGGGGGCGTACATATTAATGATCCCGACTGTTACGTTACAGTCGGTGTTATGTTGAGATTCGCCTGTTCTTCGGAGGTCTTTTAAACAAATGAGATTTATATAAGAAGGAGGAAGCAATGGAGTTTGAAACTCAACGTATGTCTTTTCCATGTACTGAACTCTTGTTATTCAACTATGCCGAGGTAAATTCAATTTTTGATTCTAGGGCACCTTTAAACAAATTCTTCCCAGACCTTCCTTTTTCTTCTTTCTCTCCTTTCTTAAAGTTTATTTTGCAAATTAATATTCCAAGCAGTGGCCCTGAGTGAGCAGCCATTTGTCAAAGTTAGCTGACAGAAACTCTCTCTCTCATCACCTTCCCCAGAGCTCTGCCTAATAATCATTAATGCAATTATCAGGACACACACTATTCATTACTGTCCTTCCATCCCTCCTTTTCTCTCTCTGTCTGTCTACGTCTGGTCTGAAGGGCCTCTCTCACACCATGTAGTCGGCCAGGGCCTGGAAGAAATAGACGTGCCGTCTGTCTGGCCGATGCTGCTTATGCTGCCTTCAGGTTCTTCTGTCACTCTACCGAAATTTAATTAACTTCTAATATTGTGCCAGTCTGTGTGGCGTACAGGCTTTTCTCATTATCCAATAATACAGAAATAGATTCAATCTACAGCAGAGAAGATGGCGTTTGTATTCCTCAAACACATAGTAAGACCTGCATGTGTTTGCAGGAAAACAGATCACCAGATGCACGCTATGTACTCAAATAAACCGTCAACGACGAACCCCGTCAGCTTGAATCCGGGACAGTCGGGTGAGAGAGAGAGTGGAGGGAAAGGAGCCGGGTGTCTTCAATCAAAATAACAATGCTCTTTAATTCTGCTTTAATTAAATCTGCTTTTTCCCCCGAGCGAGGCGCAGGATCAGACAGCCGCTGGAGACTCGCAGCCCCGCAAAAAGTGTCTCCTCCGACTGGGTTTGTGTTTAATCATCACTTCTTTAAGCTCTGTCAGAGAGCTTTATATTCCAAACTAATGCTGGTTTACACAGCCGGCCTTCTGAAATAGAAAAGCTTAGAAATGAGTACATGGAAACTACTGGATTTTGACTTGATCAGCACACAATGAAATTTGACAGACAGACAGATAGATAGTTAGATGGATAGATACTTATATACTAAACAGATTGCAAGCTGTCTTCATGTTTCGGTTGTCTGTGTGTGACAATGAAAAGATGAAAAGAGCAGCCCTGTCTCTTCATCACAACTAACCCTCGTTTGTCCCTCTGAAGTAGATTCGGCAGGAAAGACAAACGGTGCCCGCTTTCCACGATTAAGTCTGCTTATTATTTTCCTGTCCTTTAACTAAAAGTCCATTATGAGAAATGGCAGGGTGGCTGTGGCCTTTTCATCGCCGCTGGTGTCACACCGCAGCCCTGAAGACAATAGAGCCCCTGACAGCTGTTAAATCAGGGCCACCTTAAACAGTCTGATCTTTAAATCTGTTCGCTCTGTAATTATACTGGAGGAAGGAGGGGTGAGGGTCCACCTGTCAGAGCACAGAACTGTGTCCAGAGCACTGCGATACGGTCAGGCAGGGCCTGAGATCCTGGCCTGTGAGCATCTGTCAAAATATATTGTTTGTTTACAGCAGGAGATAGCCGCTGGGATAGCATATGGCGGCCGCTGATGGGTACAGCATGGCAGTCGATCAGAGACGGAGATGCAGAGCAGATGCTGGGTGAAGGACTCAGGAATGGGCCGCTTTGTGGCACCCCAGAGGAAGATTTCATTGCTCAGAGTTGTCATTTTTGCATCAACCTAAAAATAGAGAAATAAAAACCAACACAAATGAGACATGCATTAAGAATATAGAGCTATAAAATTAAAGGTAGGCAATTTCAGAGAGGCTAGCAAGCTTTGAAAGCATGAGATCCTACCTTCCTTTTAGAGCATCTCCAAAGCCACGCCTCCTTCAAAACACATGAACGCACACAGCAGAGTCTGCAAAGCATCAGGAGAGGTGGCGTTAAATTACCTCATGTCTCAAAGCACATGACAATAATAATGAACATAATCAACGTGCACTGTAAAACCGAACAGTGAAATTAATTAAATTAAATGAGTTGGTTTCACTCAAATAATAATGAAAGTTCATTGTACTTAATAGAAAAAAGTTGCATGAACTCAAAATTTCATTGTAGTAAGCTGAACTTAATATGATTGAGTTGAGCTGCAGCAGATTTCTAATTCCAGCATGTTTACGTCAGACCATATAAATAACTGTTGAAATTAAGTGTTATTTTGTGTGTTTTTGCACAAGATTAACATATGGAGATATAAGTTAATGTTTAATGTTGTGTTATTTTTGGGATTCAGGGGGGTTCTGTTATGTTAGTTTTGTAGGGTTACAAGAGTAGAGCCTGTGGTTAGGTTGAGGATGAGCTGCAAAACATTTAAGACCACATATGTTGTTTGATTACACATATACAAGTATGTAATGACAGTCTCTCTGATAGTAATAATAGCATGTGTTATTTGCTATGTAACATTTAACCAAGATCTGAATGTGATGTTTATGTAAATTAACTGTATGTAATTAACATTATGATGAGTTGGGAAAGGGATGCTGGTGACGGGATTGTTAGTGAGAGACACCTGTGCACCACACTGGCCTTGATCCGCTTCCACGGCTCTCAGCCCCGCCCCACTTGTCACAAAAATTTTAAGTTCTACCAACTTTAAAAAAATGAGTTAGTTTACTTAAATGTTTTGAGGTAATAAGTTTCCTCAAATGTTTTGAGTATTCTATTGGGTTTTACAGTGTAGAGAGCTCGGACTTGGACCACTTGACTGCTGCAGATTAATTTCTGCGTTGATAGTGTTGAAATCCATCTGAAGACGTGAACAGCTCCGGGTAGAACGTCACGGGCTGCCATCTCATAATTACGGTTACGTGGTTACATGGCGTGAACGCAGCATAAGCTTATTGTTTTGGTTCAGTACACACGCCCGCCTCCTCTCATTCAGTCTTCTCATTCACTCCGGTTAAATATTGTTGGTGTGAACGGGTCTGAATTTTGATGCAGATTGCGCATAATCCTACTCATTCCAGCAGATTTCGTTCTCACATCCGAAGCACACACATAAAGCAGCCTCTGACATACAAGTGCCAAAATGGGCTCCTTTTCACATTTTTTCAAAATAGTCAAATACAAGCTATTGCGACAAAATTACCCCACTGTAAAAAACAATACATTGAGTGAGCAAATATTTGTGAGATAATCATAATGTTAATTGATCAACATTTATATATTACACCTGCAAACTCCAAAGTGGTAAAAAAAAAAGGTGACATGATTACAAAGTAAATAGTAGTAGGGGGGTCTCTGGGCAGGAGAAATTTTTTATGATTTTAACATGTAAATGAAGCATTCTGATGCGCTCTGACAAGAAAATAAATGGAAAAGAAAAAAACGTTTCTCAAATAATGCTGTAAACTATACAGGGAACCACAGCTGGTACATCATTATAATATTAAAGATTAAAATTAATTGATTTGTAAGCTACTTACATATAAATTACACAAAGAAGTTTTTATAATAACGTTATAATAAACTTTTAATGACATAGTTATGTTTCTACTCGTTTTTAATATCGGCCTAAACATTTAAATGGTGGCCGTCATAAAACGGTTTTATACATTCAATATTAAAGCACATGTTAAGTACAATGAATATGCAATGGCCTATAGTCACAGTGGATGTATATCAAAATGCTCCTCTCGAAGTTCATTTTTGTAGCTGACTAACAAGTTTTTGGACAGTGAACGGCTTTTCTGAGGTAAATGTTACGGTAAATGTGACATTTTTACAAGCTGTTTTATTGACGCTTTTCCGCGGTTGAAACACTGATTGATCGATTACCGTTACATGTAACATGATACGGATTTCAGTAAGTTGTACTTTATCTTTCAACATACCTTCGGATATTCATTCATGTTTATTTTGTGTTGTAAAGCAGAGGAGATGGTCGGTTCATGATGTGTCAGTCACTCCACAGAGCGCAAGATCACAACAGCTCAATAGAGGTCTATGGTCTCACTCCAGTCTATGGGAAATTAGCCCATTTTCGATTCTTGTGAGGTTTATTGTGCTTGCAAATTCACCCTGACCTCCCCCCGAAAAAAAAAAAAAACTCTTCGGACACAATTCACATAAATTACATATTTTGATTCAAAACTGTGAATTTCACCAAAAAGTGACTAGTTTGCAGGTATGATACATGAAAAAAGCTTAAAAGCTTTATCATATAAAACGATCTCTTTAGAAGAAACTTTTGATTGCCTAGACTTTCAATGGAAGGACAAAAAAAAGAAATAATATTAAAAAAAATATGACAGCATACGCAGTATTTTTTCCTTAAGGGTATAGAAAATGGTATTGAATAGATACTTTACAAGGTATCGTATCGAAGTTAGAAATTCCAGTATCGTAACAACACTAGTTTGGACCAAGGTAGGACCGAATGCAATGATTGGACAAACACAGAAGATATATGTACATTTTTTAATATTTAGACCACTTCTATTATTGATTGCTATTAGGATGTGAAGATTCAACCAGTATAACAAAAAGTGTTTATAAAAAACTTGCCTAAGCTACCTTTAATGTATATAGCAGCTTAGGTAATTTGATCTTGACATTTTTTTTTAAAGTACAGTTTGTGTATCTCTTCTGTAACTCTAAAAAAAGTAAATATTTTAGACTATTTCCCCCCCCAAAAATGTCTGTTTCCACCTAAAAAGGAGTATAAAAAGTAAGTATAAAAAGGATAAGAACAAAAAATAAATACATAAATAAAAGTTAATGGTCAAAAAAAGTTAAAAAGTAGAAATATTAATACATAAAAAATATAAATAAATAAATATTAATTGTGAAAAAGTTTAAAAGAATTAAACTAAAATCTGTAATTGTGAGAAAGTCACATTGTCATATAAAGGTACAGTGGGGAGAAAAGGGTAATTATAATCACAACTAGAAAAAATAAAGTTTATGATTCAGTCTATGAAAATCAACCAAGAAATTGTGATTTTCCTTTCTAGGGACGCTGACTTGGGAATGGTATTGCATGAGTTCAGAGGATTGATGAATCATGGCAAGTTTGTCGTGACTCTACGTTGCTGACAGTAGTACAGTTATTGAAGCGATGCTTCCTGTTACAAAATGAGCCACTTATTGTAATAATGAAAGGAAACATTCTTCCCCTCTCTGTCTCCCACTTTCTTCTCTGCATTTCCTGTTTCCTCTCTCGGCCCCCTGGGGAGCGCATCGCTCTAATAGAAATGGCTTTTCATTCTCTTCCACTAAGCGGAGGGTTGAAGGATGAAAGTGTGAGTAGTTTATTCTTATATAGATGGCTGAAATAGATTTGATTTGTGGTAAGCAGCTTCGAGATCAGGCCAAAGTGACTCAGCCAACACAACGGCGGACGATGATTAACAGTATACATGTTTGCATGGTTCTAAGTATGGCCAGGACCGTGTGCTGGCCATGTTGCAGCCACTCTCAGAGTCAAGTTGACGTTTAATCTCTGGCTCACCAAACACTACTACAAAGCAAATCCTTTTATTTACACGGTACCTAGAGACAAGATACGACACTGTCGCACACATTACCCCAGCCTGTCTCTCTGATTAGCATTGCCAGTTTGATAAAACGCATCTGGTCTCTAGGCTTCTCAGATGAAGCAAGTTGACAAAGTAGTGTTTGAATGAGAAAAAACATCAAACCTGCAGTCAAACAGATATGAGATCACATATACACCTGTATGACAGACAAGTGACATGTACAAGTACAGAGCAATACTCTCTCTTCGCTATTGAGCTGATTATCAGTAATGCACATTTCAAAAACACACCCACATGCGCATACACTGATCCACCGCAGATGCGCCGCACAGCACCCACTCGCTGTCGTGAAGCTGTCTGTCACAATTAGCAACAGACAATCTTGAAGTGAGCTGATTCAGAATGGAAACATGCAAAACAACTGAGAGAGTAGCTGAGGTTAGCACAAGAGTGTCGGAAATGGCACACAGCTCTGATTTATCCTGTATCCACTTGCTTGTGGATGAGTCAAAAAGCATACAATCTTAGCTAATCACAGCAACTACTACATCTCAGCAAGGAATACATAAGCTTTTGTGGGTGTATAAACAGCCCTGAAAGTTTCACTATACAATGATGCTAACGTTAACAATGTAAGCTTGATTTTACACTGTGTTATCCTGAAATGTGTCAGCGCAATTTATAACACAACAGAGATGCATTCTTAACAGGCTTTAGCATAAACTCTGCTTCTACACTAGCAAGCTTGATTTAGCTACGACACTGCAATTCAATAACATAAAGTTGCATTCTAAGAGGTATAATGGGCTTTAACTTAACTGTCTGCTTTTATGCTACAGTATGTCAAGTCGCATTCTTAGTGGCTGGCTTTAGCGTAAATTGTCTGTTTATGTAAAGCAAGCTTGATTTAGCTACAGTACATCACAGAAATTCAGAACACAACCAAGTTGTATTCTCAGTGGTATAAACAGGGTTTAGCATCTGCCTCAACACCAGTGGTTCTCAAAGTGTGGGGTGCAGGAACTGCAGGGGGGCAGCAGAAAAAAAAAAGAAAGCCACAACAGCGTTCAAGTGCTTGAATAGTGGTTGGTGCTAGCTGCCTTTTATAAAGCGGCACCAAAATCCAGTTCCACTAAATCATTCTTCTTCAGACTCGTCACCATCTAAACAAGCCTGACATAGAAGTTTGAAATTTACTATGATAAAACCATGTTCATCGGCATGATTGTGTCAATGACATTACTAAATGGGCCCAGGAATACTTCCAGAAGCCACTGTCGGTAAACACAATCCGCTGTGCCATCTGCAGATGCCAACTAAAGCTCTATCATGCAAAAAGGAAGCCTTATTTGAACATGGTCCAGAAGTGCCGTCACATGTCCTATTTCATGAACTGTTTCAAAGTGGAAAAGTTTTCTATGGTCAGACGAGTCCAAATTTGACATTCCTTGTTGGAAACAACGTGTCCCAAATTTTCCTCAGCAATGTTAACTCTATAAATTATCTGATATCTTCTGCCTTATGGGTCACCCAAACTGTCGTGTAAGGTTCCCTCGTCGAAATGAGACATGAGAGATCCCTTCCAGTATTTACAGCGTGATTAGACCTTCAAACCCACATCCTCTCTGGGCTAACGTAGTTTTGGAAAGGCCTACTTTCTGAAAAGTTCCAATTTTATCAGTTGCAGCAAAAGCCAGCTCTCTGTTGTATGGGGTGCAGTGCACAGGTATGGCAGCTTGGCATTTTTTGGAAGCACTATGCTGCTGACAGTATATAAAGGTTTTGTTTGAGAGCAACATATGCTCCCCTCCAGACACATCTATTTCAGGAAGGCCTTGTGTATTTCATCAGGAAATGCAAAACCACATCTGCAGCTATACAACATCATGGCTTTTCCGTCGTAGAAGAGTCCGTGCTGAACTGGCCTGCAGTCCAGATCTTGCACCTATAAGAAAAATACATCAAGATGACCACAAACTCTTCAGCAGCTGGAAACCTTATTCGGCAAGAATGGGACCAAATTTCAACACCAAACTCCAAACTCATAACCTCGATCCTAGACATCTTCACACTGTTATTGAAAAGAAGATAGATGCTACATAATGGTAAACATGCCCCCATCCAACTATTTGAGACCTGTAGCAGGCATCAAATTTGAAAAGAGTCATTTGGTGTGCTGAAATGGTAAATTCTCAGTTTAACATTTGTTATGTTATCTGTGTTCTATGTGAATAAATATTGGCTCATGTGATTTGAAAGTCTTTTAGTTTTCATCATATTCAAATTTAAAAAACGTCCCAACTTTCCGAATTCGGGTTTGTACATAACCCATGTTTATTTGGTTTTATTCATATTAAAACCAAGGTTAATTTTCATAAGGGCATCACCACAGAAAAGCACCTCTTCAGTGAACAGCATCACAAGCTGTATTGTGAATGCATTTTTACAAAGACTATAGAATAACACAAGACGCGTCACTCATATTGTTTTGAATGGGAGAAAGTGTAACGTGCAATATGACGGAATAAGTCCCGCCTTCTAAATAAGAGCCAATCGCCGACTGGTAAAGTCATCGCGTCACTTCAGCTGCCGTTAGAATCACCGGTTTCTATAGAAACAATCAGACGCGCGCCTCCGAAGAGACGCGCATTTAGGTCTGCGCATGCGCATTGGCTTGAGCCAGCCTGAAAATACAGTTTTTTTGTCATGATTCGAGCGTTTAGAAACTAAATTTATGAGCCGGTTGTTGTTAGATTTCATTAGTGATTTCAAATATGAAATTTAATCGTAAGGTTGGCGAACAGTTTTGGAGAATTTGATGTTTCCCCATTCAAAGAGATTGCATGATGCCCAGGATGCCAGAGACGCGTTTCAAAGATGGCCGCGAAAGTGAAATGACTTGTCTTAAAGGGACTTTGATTTTTAGCAGTCGTGAAGTAATTATTCAAAATATGTACCTACTCAAGAGAGTATGCAATTTAGCCCATGTCTTTCTTTTCCTGAGATCATGTGACAATAATAGGCCAACTTCATTTTATTAGCAAAGTTACACATTTCAGAAAGCTTTTCCGCTGTGTAAGGATGCTTCGTTCCCATCAAGAAGCCTATAAAAGGAAATACTGCTAGCACTGAAAATATGTACCAGGAAGCTGATTTAAATCCTTTTAATACAAGCAGTTGTCAGTGGACTTGCACACTGGGAGGTTTTAAACAAACCCTTAATCAGCATTTTGAAGTAGAAATGCCTTCATACCAACCTTCGCACAAGTCATATTTATAAACTCTCATGATTACTGTTAGCTACTAGTAGTGTTTGCTAGAGCAATCCAAGCTATTATTGCTAACTTCCAACAGTAACCGTTCACTTGTGCAGCAATGGGCGTGAATACTTCAAATCATGCAGCTATTCAAAAGGAGGTGTGCTAATACTTACTGATCAGACCTACTAAAATACATGCTAACAACATGCTAAAAACATTTTAACACATTAGCGACTACCTAGCATCATGGCAGTTTTGCTACTCACATTTTCTCATGAAAATAAAATTCCAATCAAGTTCATGTTTGTAAAGAAATTGCCAACGTAACTATTGTTCTAATTATTGTAAATAACTATTAGCTAAAATCAGATGTAATAGCACCTGAGCTACTCTATTCCCCTTCACACTATATAACTGATGATTTAAAATCCAGGTGATAGATTGAGGACCGTAACAAATTGAGATTTGGCTTTGTCGGTGGAATAGTCCTGGCTCAATCCCAAAGCGTTTCCCCCTGGTTCCCCGCTTCCAGATAATAAAGCTCTGGTGTGCTAAAAAGAAACGAGAATGATCAATAACAGCTGCTAGTGGTGTAGATGATCAGTCTGACATGTTACATAAGACTAGCCATAAAAATGACCAATGCAAGGGCCAGTCTCATGAGCATAGATTGATTTCAAGTCTAAGGCAAGACAAGATTAACCATTAGCAAAGACATGAAGTGGAAAAAACTAGCCTTATCTCGTACATAATCTGTTAAGAAAGACAAGAGAGGAGGATAAAGAGGATTTTTGTAAATTATAAGTGAATTGTATTTCAAAGTTCATCTTAGCGGGGGAACGGGGACCTGCTGGAGAGACAGGTAGTCAAATGTAATGCAAATTTAAGGTGACACTCAATGGATTTTATCTTATTTTACACTCATCTCCTCTGTCATATCAGGTTTTCCTCACTTCCCATCTCTCAATCATGCCATTTTTCTATCAATTTATCTGAAATTGGCCATCTCTTTCTTGTTTGACTCTTTGTGGTTAAAGCTGAAAGCATGCCTGGCAAACCATAGCGAAAAAAGTCCAATTACACTAGGCTGAGAACATTTAAAAAAAAGACACAGCAAATTAATCTTTAATATTTATTATATTCCAGAATACTGAATACTGTCTGGTTTTTAGACCACATTTCGTCCAAATGTGTTTGCACGTCTGAACAGATGAAGCGGACCACACATGTATGCACCCTTGTTTTTTTCTCGCTACTCACACATACACATACACACACAAGCAAACAATCTCCCTGCATGAAATAACCTTCCCTGATTTCATTATTCGTCAAATAGGAAGAAATGAGACAGGGAATTGGCACCTTTTTCACAAGACATGTTACAACACTGTCACCAAATGGTGGAGTCATATAATTACACCTTCTGATCACAGAGAAACACTCTCACACACACATACATTCAGAGGGAGAGAGAGAAAGCACTGAAAATCTGATTAAGGTCGGCTCGCCTTGGCAGCCCCGTGTCTTTATTTATTTATCTCAGTAAACACACGCTCACTTTATTCTGGGAATGTGAAGCGTAGCATAATTAGCTGAACATGGCTCCCTAATTGGGCTTTAATTGATATGAAGAGTGTCGCCAGGGCTGAGGCCTCACGTAGCAACACATGCTGAGCAAGTGGGCGTGGCCTCGCTGCCAATCAATCCCACTGGCACGGCTGAGGATTAGCCATTAAAATGGCCGCCTCCAACCAATTACTGAGTGAGGTTTGGTTCTGAAGCAGAACATAGGTATATTTTCTTTGTGGACGAATGTGTATAGAACTAGAATTATGCTAATAATACTATGAATATTCAACATCAGTATACATTTCAATGTGTCATCTCTGTCTATTCCCTGCAATCACTCAGTTTAATTAAATATCTAATTTCTGCCAAAGCACCATAGTTAGCAATTTGCTGCATTCCGTTTAAAGTTAGATCTGAGATATTCGTAGTTGACATCTCAGAATCTCTGGAAAGTGATGTAGAAATAAACAAAACGGCACTGCTAGCACTTATTCTGCAGGAGTTCAATTACCAACAGAGAAGATAATTTACTCTGTTTTACACACCTATCTTTGCAAATGTTTGGAATCGCTTTATCATAGCAGAGTATAGGACCTTTGCCTAACTGATGCATTTTATTTGCTTAAAGGTACAATATGTAAGATTTTCCAGTAAACTCATATATTTTGTTCACTTGAGTACTACAATATCCCAAATTTTCCACTATTTGTAACGTAAGAAAATTGCAATTTTAACCAAGCTCCAGGACGTGTGAGGAGTCGACTGTCAATTGCGTCATACCCGCGTTACCCGCGTTTTCCGGTTTTATTTTGTAGAAACCATGGAAACACCAAAGACGCTTTAATATATTACATGTTTTAATAGACAAGGGAAAAACTGTTTTGATATATTAATAGAAAGAAAAACTAATCATTGTTATATTGCTCAACACGTTTAGTTTTATTGTTTAAATCTAATTTTCTTGATTTTTTGCGAGTACCACATGCCTCAGAGAAAAACACTATTTTGTGAAGTAGCTAACATAGCATAATCAGATCCAGCTTTATTTTTAGTAACAGTAATACTGAATTTTTCTCCATCATACAATAGTTTTTTAAATTAATTGCATTGCATTTATCACACAAGCCATCCAGCATTTAATATGATATTCTAATATCGATCTATCTTACTGCAGTGTGCAACAGTGTCAAACAGCAGCCACCGAATGGACGCACAGAGTAACGTTATAACATAATTTTCAATACTCTCAAATGTATCTAATATGATAAACAGAGCTGTGTTACCTCATACTCATGACTGGAAAAGCGTAAGCAGCGCCGGTGACTGTGGCATAATAAAAGTCCTGCTGTTCATGAAGCGTGTGTTGCGCAATCGCTCCAGCGGCCTCGTTCAGCTCCCACAACACTCGGTCCTGCTCTGCTTCATACTACAGTAATGTTAATAATCACATCCATGAACATGATTTCTGCCCGAGTCCTATCCCAATTATTTCCACCGGCTGTGATGTGAAGACCACATGTCCCAAGATTCTGCGCTCAAACTTGGCGTCATCAAGCTACGCCTTTGTTTTGAATAGGCCTCTAGCGACCTCTAGCGGACAGAAAATCTTACATATTGCATCTTTAAAACTGAATTTTTAGACATTAAAGTCAGTGAAATGCAGTTCAAAACAAGTTTCACCTCTCTTTATTGTAGGATTTTTATCTATTTGAAACTGATTGATTATGAAAAGTGGGTGTTACAAACTGGAAAAGAGCCATATAATTTGGAAGAATAGCCCTGAAAAGTAAAAGGATTTGTGACTAAAGCTGCACAGAAGAACTACTAATATTAACACTTATGCAAATGAAACCAGTTTGTGAGAGAAGTATTAAAATCTAAGTTATTACATTGTCATATTTACCAATATAAGTGAGTTATAAGTGAACTGAATTGTACTACAAAATCTTCTTTGTGGGGAACAAAGACCTCTTAACGGGAATGGTTAGTATTGAGGCTGTGAGGGACAAACACATCTCTTCAGTGGGTTTTACTATTAATTAATGTGTTTTTGGATCGTTCTGCCGATGAAACGCTGCAAAAAATATCTTTCCAAGAATTTTTTTAGTAGACAAAAAACTCCAGACGACATGAGGTGTGGAAAATTATAAGTGATCTAGCTTTTTATAAATAACTTGTTTATAAATCTTTGAATAATCTATAGCTCCTTTTTATCTGACTAACCTACTTCACCCTTACACTCATGTGAGAGGACTAAGATCGGAGAGAAAATTACTCCTTAAGATCCCCAGAACCCACCTAAAGACAAGGGGTAATCGAGCTTTTGAAGTGGCTGGCCCCACTCAATCTTCCTAATTCTATTAGAATGGCTTCCAGTTTATCTGAGATCTCATATTTTCTCTCTTGCATTTTGTATGTAATGTAGGTACATGTGTGTGTGTGTGTGTATATATATATATATATATATATACACACACTATCGTTCAAAAGTTTGGGATCAGTAAGATTTTAAATGTTTTTAAAAGAAGTTTTGTCTGCTCACGAAGATTGCATTTATTTAATTAAAAATACAGAAAAAACAGTAATATTGTGAAATATTATTACAATTTAAAATAACTGTTTTCTATTGGAATATAATATAAAATGTAATTTATTTCTGTGTTGGAAAAGCTGAATTTTCAGCATCATTAATTCAGTCTTCAGTGTCACATGATCCTTCAGAAATCATTCTAATATGATGATTAGTTCCTCAAGAAACATTTATTATTATTATCAATGTTAAAAACAGTTGTATACTTTTTTTCAGGATTCCTTGATGAATAGAAAGTTCAAAAGAACAGCATTTATCTGAAATACAAAGCTTTTGTAACATTATACACTACTTTTCAAAAGTTTGAGGTCAGTAAGAATTTTTTTTTTTGAGAAGAATTTAAAGAAATTAATATTTTTTTCAGCAAGGATGCATTGGTCGGCCTGTGGCCATTTTTAAATGTGCTTTAGAAATAAACCGAACTTGAACTTCCAGTGGATGCCATTGAAAAACGGTCTGTTCTTCACAGCCTCGCTTTCATACATGTCATGCTGCTGCTCTGAATAAGGTCTTTCTTTCTTTCTGCCAGAGTTACAGTGTTACTGTAGGAACTTTGAATGGTAAGTTTTATAAGGGGAATCATAAGTTAATTTCGAACAGTATTTGCCCTGAACAGGGACACTTCAGGACAGGCTGTCTTTTTAATGGAAAAAGGAGGTCCTCACCTGGGAACAAACAATCATAAATAACACTGAAAAGCGTACACAGCAGAAAAAGGGCACACCTGCATCATGTCAGCATTTTGTGGACAGCTGAGTTCCTCTGACATCCGCGCTGCACTGAAATTCTCCTCAAACGATCATTTAAGTGGCTGCTTGCAACCAGAACACACAGCTTTCACACAGAGCTGCCTTCATACTCCCTTCGGGGAAGCGGCGATGTCTGCTGTCTCTCAATCTCCCGCCGTCACAACCTTCAAGGACACTCAAGTTGTGTTCTGAGGGCCAATTAGGCGCTTTCCTGATAGTAAATTAAAAAACAATTCTCTGCGGATTTAATAGCAAACTCATTAGACACCGCTAAAAGGACGGAACTGCCTTTCAATTAGACCCGCGCCTGATTAATGCACAATTAACACAGCCAGTTCATTCATCTCGACTTGGGTGGGATCAGAGTCTAACACTACAGGTTCAGAAAGCTCCCCGTCTTGTTTTTTGTCTCCATTATAATGAAGAACGGAATGGCAGAGGGCATGATCTCAGTCTCAGAACGTTACTGATGTTTCGTGTTTCACTGTACCAATTTAATGATCTGATCTGCATACAATGCGGTTCAAAAGTCTTGAGACCACAAGTGAAAACGCTTCTGTTTTGCATTTGTCAGATTCTTTTTAAGATGCTCAGAATTATCGTAGTTCATTTGAAACCTATAAACATAGTACTGAAAGGATTAATATAAATTTTGCATTTTTAAAAAACTATTTATTATTCCAATACAATGATGTCATTGTGAACTAAAACCAAAACTATTAAAATATTAATTGAAAATAAAGCTAAAATAAAATAAGACAAATATTAGATTAAATACTTGAAAGAAAACTAGAAATTTTGCCTAGGCTACTTTCAATAAAAGGTCTAACACATATTAGAAATACTTTTTACTGTGTTACTATTTGTCAAGAGAGTATCTAACACTCTGTATAGAGTGAACGAGAGCATTTAGTATATAATAAACAAATCCAACGTACATTTCTGCACCGGGCACAGTTTTGACATGACAGCATACCCGATTAAAAAAAACCCGGTCACCGCTCGCCACTGGTGTATACACTCATTAGGGGGAGTTGCATGTGTTGCATAGCATGTTTGTGTATTTGGGGGCGGAGCTATCAAGGGCGTGTTTGTTTTGGTGATTTCAAATATCAACAGTATTTCTCAAATTGTTTACTGCACCTTTAAATGTCCTAATTGAACTAAGGCCTAATCCTGGCTTAATCTACGCCCTCTGTCTGTGAAACTGGGCCTAAAATACTATAACTGAAACAGAAATAAATTAAAGCTATATATATTATATATATATATATATATACATATATATATCCATATACATATATACATACATATACATATATACATATACATATACATACATATACATATATATACATATATACATATACATATACATATACATATATATACATATACATATATTACATACATATACATATATATACATATACATATACATATATTTATTTATTTTTATATAAATGTCAAATATTGCAAAAACAACAAAATAATAAAACAAACTACAGTAAAAAGTTGATTAAAATTTGATCAATAAAAAGTCTTTAAATAATAATAATAAAAAAAACACTGCTTCTAATTGTCTTAGATGCTTGACCCCACTATAGACAGACAGAATCAACTTTATGCATATTTCATTTATTACATAAAAAAAAATACAAAAAAAGTATAATTAAAACATTTTTAAAAAATGCAACTAATAGACAAAACATGGTGCTCTTTGTACTATCACCAGTAGAGAGCACTGTTTGCAAAAAAAAAAAAAAAAACTGTAGCAACATCAAGTAGTGTTGAATTCTGCATTAGCACCTGGGAGTGCCTCTCACATTAAGTGTTCACAGTACAAAAGTGCTTTGTGACTATTTCAGGCTTGTCTGTCAAACTGAACACTCTGGCAGTTGTGATCTTTTATTAGAAGTTTGTCTTGTTCCACAGAAGAACATATATAATTCAAATGTTTCAGTAATGATCAAAGTTATTCAGAATGCATATTTTCAGATGTCACGAAATATGGTGCTAATGAATGTGTTCGAGATAACCATAACAGTACGGTGCTTGAGCACTTCCCATTGCAATCTATGTTAGCCATTACCTTGATTAATTATAACAAGTACTGCAATTATACATCACTTTATTATAGGTTTGCGAAAACAAATTTAGTGTTTTTTTTTTAAAGATAACTGACATTTAGGTAATTGTGCCTGAGGTGTATTTTCAACAAACCACAACAGATGTGTCATTTAACATTTATATTTTGTTAATAATTTAGCTATTTATTTAAAATAGTGCTGTCAAATCGATTAATCGCATCTAACATAAAAGTTTGTAAATATATAAAATATGTGTGTATCCATACTGTGTGTATATACAGTCAAACCAAAAATTATTTTTGATATATTTTTACTAGTGGGTGCAGGACACTATAGTTCATTTATGTAAGTGAGGATAGCAAAATAAAGTAAACTGTGACATATTATACCCAAAAATTCTTCATACAGTGGACTGCCAGTAAAACTGATCAAAATCTGGAACCAAAAATTATTCAGACACTTTGACCTGACCATGTTTTGCTTAAGTGTTATCTGACATAATTAAGATTAATTTTTTATGAGATCATTTCATATTTTATTACCATTTTTTAAACTATAGTGGATAAACTGTATTAATGAATGAAATGTTCAAGGTATGTATACACATATATATATATTTACAAACTTTTATTTTAGGTGCGATTAATTGCGATTATCAATTTGATAGCACTAATTTAAAATGCATTTAAAACTGTAGTTTGAACTTTAAAAAAAAAAAAAAAAAAAGTTCACATATTGACAACTGCAGTTGACTATGAAAAGTTATGGTGAAATAAACTGTTGAAGATCTTTTCAACACTTAGATAGTGAAATGATAGTCCATTATGTGTAATAACCACATTTCTGGGCGTCCCCGCCCAAGTACAGCTGTGAAACCACTGCCAAAGTCAGCACAGAACCTTAATATAACCTGTAGCTTTGTGTCTCATATCCCGGAGAGCAGTTACAGGTTTCTCATCCTGGTTCTTGACGCCTGTTGCGAGACATATTCCCAGCTCATATATTTGGCTAGAAGACCAGCGAGACTAGAGTCTCTCCTCTTTCCTCTCGTTCAAGGCATTGACATGTACCTCCTGAAGTCAGGATGAGACTTGTGCTGTGAACGATGGCAACCCTCACTAAACGATCGTGCGTGTGCAACCTCCGGGGCCTTCCACCACATATCAGTGGACTTTATCAGCTCCGGCAGGATATCGGGAACCACACACTTCTCCGCCAGGAAGACTATAGGCAGCAAAGCCAACAGCAAAGCCCAGCCCACCACTCCCATCCAATAGGAAAGTCCAAGTCGAGTGATGTCATCCCTGATCTCACAAATATGTTGATGGGTGAAAAGTGCCCAGCTGAGAAAAAAGAAAAATCCTGGAAAGAAAATGGGGAGAAGGTTAAAACATGTACGTTACGTGGCTAAAGAAAGCCAAATATCGAGGTACTGACCTGTAGGTACTAGTGTGAACAGAAGCAGGGTGGTCGGGTCAAGCGCCTGGCCTGCCATCAGCAGTGAGCGAGTGTTTGAATAGGAGCGCACCGTTTGAGACGTCCAGCAGAGGGCGAACATGAGGCACAGCACTCCAGAGCTCACAGACATCAGGAAAGCGACCAATGCAAACACTCTCTCAGCCTCCAGAGCTGTGGAAACCAGACCAAAACACCTTTAATATACATGAATTTAAAGGAACACTCCACTTTTTTGTGAAAATAGACTCATTTTCCAATTCCCCTAGGAGTTAAACAGTTGAGTTTTACCATTTTCGAATCCATTCAGCCGATCTCTGGGTTTGGCAGTACCACTTTTAGCATAGCTTAGCATAGTTCATTGAATCTGATTAGACTGTTAGCATCTCGCTCAAAAAAATGACCAAAGAGTTTCAATATTTTTTCTATTTAAAACTTGACTCTTCTGTAGTTACATCGTGTACTAAGACCGACGGAAAATGAAAAGTCGCCGATATGGCTAGGAACTATACTCTCATTCCGGCGTAATAATCAAGGAACTTTGCTGCCGTACAATGGGTGCAGCAGGCGCAATGATATTACGCAGCTCTTTGGTCATTTTTGAGCAAGATGCTAACGGTCTAATCAGATTCAATGAACTATGCTAAGCTATGCTAAAAGTGGTACCGCCAGACCCGGAGATCGGCTGAATGGATTCGAAAACTGCAAAACTCAACTGTTTAACTCTAGGGGAGTTGGAAAATGAGCCTATTTTCAAAAAAAGTGGAGTGTTCCTTTAATATAGTATGAATGTGTTAACAGTCAAAAAAAAAAAAAAAAAAAAAAAAATAACGACTTTATCCAACAATTTCTAGTGATGGGCGATTTTCAAAACACTGATTCATGAAGCTTCGAAGCTTTACGAATCTTTTGTTTCGGAGCGTGTATCAAACTGCCAAAGTCACATGATTTCAGTAAACGAGACTTAGTTACGTCATAAGTGTTTTGAAATTTCAATAGTTCACGTGACTTTGGCATTTTGATACACGCTCCGAATCACTGATCACTAGATATTATTGATTAAAGTCGTTATTTTGTTTTGTTTTGTTTTTTGGCACACAAAAAGTATTCTCATCACTTCATTAAGGTTGAACCACTGTAGTCACATGAACTGTTTTAAATACGTCTTTAGTAGCTTTCTGGGCATCTGAAAGTGTTATATAATGGAACTCTATATAATGGAACTCAATGGGAACCAAAGCTGTTTAGTTAACAACAATCTTCAAAATATCTTCTTTCATGTTCCACAGAAGGCGAAATGCGCCAGGTTTGGAACGGCATGAGGGTGAGTACATTTTCATTTTTGTGTTGACTATCCCTTTAAGAACGTCTAGCATAAAACCATGACAATGATTTCAGTTTGAGTGCTCTTGAAGAACATCACATTGTGAAACTATCTTAAAAAAAGAACTGATCCGTCATAACGTCACCCTTAAATAATTTTCACTTGTCTTGTTCTGAAAAAAATGAACCGAGGGAAAAACCAGACAGGCTACAACTAATAAAACATGCAAGTAATGCGAGTTCAGCGTGTCACAGCCTATCTGCTGCAGCCCACCGAAGCGTAGAAACCCCTCCAACACAAAACCATATCATTATTTTACGCCAACGTTGGAAATTCAGGAGAAGAAGTTCAAACATTCCCACTTATCTGGCTGCTCTACTTCTCAGCAGGTCAAAACTTGCAAAAATGACACAAAATTTTTCTTAAGCTTTCAGCTCCAGTCAGACCTTACGGCTATATATTTCTATACTCCAAAAATAATGCTATCAAAGGCCTAAAAATTAAGAAACAAAACAGGAACGCATTTTTATGTATCTTTTATAGAGGCCACATGAATGTATGTTTCTAAGATCCAAAGCAGTTGTATAAAATTAACAAAGGCCACACGTGGGCGCCTAAAATGTTATGTTTCAGTATTTAGACGGGTCAAAATCAAGTCAAAGAGCTTCGGAGGCATCATGCTCATATTGTTTTTTGAGGGGGCACTAGTAGCAGTCATGATTCACTTCTTTCACAAGGCGAGATAAAATATGACCATATACATAAATATATATATATATATACTTTTTTTGTTTAGCTTGTAAGGAGACCCATTATATTATATTATTTAAAATAGCAATATGTAATAATTATACTTTTTTTTTTAACCAATGACACTTCTGAATAGCATTCATTTCCTAAGGTATGTGGTAAAAGCAGACACATCACACACCTTTAACAATGTCTTCGGTGTTCCAGCTGTCCTTCGGTCCGGTCTCATTCCCTGAGAACCACAGACCCCTGTCATCCAGCCAATGAGGTGTCCAGATTGCATAACTGATACATAAACAGCCCATCAAGCCAAGACATGATTCAATAAATCGAAAACGACTCCTCGAGTCAACCAGTTCTGGTCCTTGCATTGCTCTGATGATAAAAAAATGAATGGTTAGACATAATATTAAACTAACAAAATTGATAATTTAGCTGGAAACGAAACTTAAAACAATACAGTTGTTAAATTTCTTCAGAAAACCAAGTAATCGCTGATGGGTTTCCTTACCTTGAATGGTTGTGAAGTCTTTTAAACGTTTTCAAGTGATTCGATTCCACACAGTGCGACAGTGACTGATCACGTTTCAAATATCAAATGAATCAGAGGCAGAAACAACAGTGTGTTATGAGGATGTACAGACGCGTCTTTCTCACTTCCCCCTCACAATGCTGTAATATGACACTGTAAAGATTTCCCTCGACCCACAGTGGAGACCCGCTTGTAATGGAAACTCCCCCTCGCATAAACACACACACATACACCACGAGTGTTTAAATTCCCCCAGAAAACCCTGTGATTCAGTGGGGTTTGGAAAGTGAAAATGATATTTTATAAATCAGTCTACTGTGCTCAGAGGAGAATGCGTAGGCTTAGAACATTCAGAAATGGAGAATAAAAACAGATACCATCACACACACACACTATATATATATTATATTACATCACTGACAAATAAAGCTGTTTTTTCAAAATCTTTTTTTGAAACTGATGTAATGCATATTTTTAATCATGAACAATGTGTTTAAAGTTTCAGTTGTTAAATAACATTTTAATGTGTTTAAATTCATTTTTACTGTTTTTATGTCAGGTGTATATATATGTATATATACTATAGTTGTACCAGCTGACATGGAAAGTGTACTAACCTACCCATATTTGAAATTAGCATTTTTTACCAGTATTTGAGAGAGATTTATAAACCTTTTAACTCTGCCACAAGGATGCATCTGGATGATGCATTACCATGTTTACTGTTATTTTTCGATTCATATAAAAGAGCCATATTTGTCATCTGTGCCACCCTGACATTTGAGAACACACATTTCTGGACAAAAGTTTTTCAATTATTTCAACAGCTTTAAAACTACTGATATTTATAACATTTGTTTGTAAGAAAGGTTTAATCTGTTCATTTGTTTGGACAGTTGCATAGGGTCATTGATGAACAAGGTTTTTAAAAGTGAAAAAAAAAAAAAAGAAGATATAATTAATTTTTAAGTTTGATTAAGTGTTAATAATAAGATTGTGATTTTATAATCAATTAACACGCTTTTGTAATTTTTTTTTAAAGAAGGGTAAAATTTTTAACCAAAAAGTCATTTGGTTTAACCAAATTTCGGTTTACTGAATGCACTTTTAGTACTGAATGACGATATTTTTCAACATGCTAACAGGATATCTAGCTAGCTAACATGATATTGACCACATGACTTGATCCAAAATGGTCCCTTTATATGGTTACTCCGAATGACATCAATGAAATTCATTTTTCCGGACATTCTTTCTCATAACAACGACTTCTACACATAATTTTAATACCATTTTGCAATATGTTGATATATGATGTTATAAATCATGCCAGAATAAAAAATATATACATTTATTACATTTTAAGATATTTTAATCACAAATGAAATGGCTGTATTGGCCTTTGGACGGTTAAACCGAATGACCTTTTGACACTTCAAAGTCTTTAAAACCTTTATATGTAGCGAAATATAATTAAAACCTTTTGGATTCAATAAAAGAGATCTAGTTGTACTACCTTACATACTTTGGATGTCTTTTATTTTATTATTAAGGCCTTTTGTATATTATATATATATATATATATATATATATATATATATATATATATATATATATATATATTATATATAAAATAACTTAGGTTTACAAGACAACGATGTGGTAAAAACGTACGTTTTTCACATACAGACGACAACATTGACAAAATGATCCCGTTCACACAGATCCATGAACTAAACTAAAAACGCTGTATTCTGCTGACAGGCCAGTAGATGGCAATGTCACTTGTAAAGAACCACTACACCGCCTATAAACTGAACATGCAATACTCACGCACACGACGTTACCATTTTTACAAATGCACGTTTTTGTAGGTTACACAGAGACGATAATGCTAAAAACTTGCACTTTGAAACCAGCTTTCAAAAGTCAGGCCTCCAAAACACCATTGTCAAGTAAATGAGTGGCCAAAATGCAAACAAAACTCTTTGGTTGAAAACTGCATTGTGTAAACGGCCCCTTCCTTTTTTGCTTTTTATGTGATAGTGGTGAGCGACACCAGAGCTGAACCACAGTGACCGTGGCAATACATCACAAGGGTTGTTGCTGTGTCGTCATGGCAACGACTAAACGGCACAGGAAAGAACTTTCTCTCCTCTCTCCAGCAAGGTGGGCTCACAGGAAACCCCTAAAAATGGTTACTTCCTGTTGCTTGCTTTCTGTCACAGAGCTGAGATCAGTTTTGCCTTAGTCTCACGAATACATGCGAGGCAGCGGCCTCTGGTCCCAGGTCATTGTAAAGGAGCAACATAACACAATGAAAATGTAATTTAACATAAAACATTTTAATTGACGATTAATTCATTCGTTCAGTCAGGAGCCCTTAAAACATTGAACACCAATGAAGATCTGAAACAAGCAGCTTCCAAAGACGTTTTCCTTAGGAACTGAAAAACACCCTGGGTGGCGTCAAAAACAAGGCATTTATGTAACTTAACAAATTCATCTTTTAAAGATAAAAAGTGTTGAAAAGTAAAGAAATATTTAAAACATCAACTTTTATCCCAAAACTGAGAGCCTAGTCAATTAAAAAGCTTTTTTTCCCCCTCAACAAAACCTAAAAATTATTTAAATCAATTTAGAGGGGTCATATTATACATGAATTCACCTGAGGTTCACTTTATGTTAGTAACATTTCATTTTTTTTTTTAAAACATTTTGCACTCTCTCCGAAACGTAACTTGGGTCCATTTGCTGTAATTAATCAATAAAAAGTTATTCTTCAATAAAAGTCTCTTCGCAAAGCTGCAACAGATTTTTTGCAATGGATATTTGTCGCTGAAATTGATAAAATATGACTGAAATGATCAGGGGTCTTGTTAAAAATAAATATCTGTCTCTCGGTTCAAATGTTGGGATCTTTAACAAGATAAATTTACTTGAAAAGAAATTGCTTGAAATATTAAGAATAGCATTGAAATAAAATATACTTGAATTAAAGCAATATTACATTATGCAGTGTTGCTTAAGTAAATTCATCTTGTTTGAAGGATATTTCAATATTTTAAGAGGAAAATAAGACAAAATCCTCATTAATAATAGGATTTGTTTTGCAGAGAATAGCACTGAGAAGCAAGTTTTAGGTTCTGAAAGTTAATTTTCATTTTAAAAAAATAAAATTGGTTCTTTATGATAAGACCCCTTCAAATCAATGTAAAGACAATACATTGGATACTTAGAATTGAGCGCAATTAAAGGGCCAGTCTCCAATTACTGTGACGGCCAAGGTAATAATTAAAGTATAAAAACATCCAATAATAACAACACTTTCCTATACTGCTGTGGTAACTCTCCACAATTCTGCTTCAGTCTCTAATTACAGGGTTCGCAGTGGTGCCCTTTCTGCAATTACAGACTTTGCCTTTAAACTGTACATAAGGTGAACATTTCATTCATTAAAAAAGTATTTGTATTGGCTGTTCTACCAACTGTTACTATTTTCCTGGCTTTTTCTAGGAGGTCTGTGAAAACATCCAATTGCGTTGGGTCCTTTCCAGCAGCTAGTTCAGGCTTGTTCTTCTCCAGCCAATCAGACGAGCGGATCTGCTGCCGCAGAGTACCAATCAGAGAGTCCAGACTCTCTGAGCGGATGTCGGATTGGCCGTTAAGAATCACAAAGTTCTCATCAGCCAATGACACGGGCTCTGTCTTAATGCGCACAGTGTCATGTTTGGTTTGAACGCTTGAGGTCTTAAGTGTCTGGTTTTTGCACTCATCTATTGTCTTTGCGTCTTCCCTCCTCGCTGCCCCGCTGCTGTCGTCCTGTTTGTCTGTCGTCCGCTGTGTCTTAAGCATCGAAGAGTCCTGAAGCTCTTCTAATGCGTTTTTAATCCTCTGCACACCTGAAGAACAGTAATGTGAGAAGAATGGTTTGGGGTAAGCTGTGCCACTTAAATTACTGCACATTGCTTTCATTTTAATAAATTAGGAAACAGGAAATTTATAGGAAAATACTTTTTTTTTAATTCAGAATATTTTGATGAAGACACACACTATTATTTATATTATTATATCACACTATTATATATTTTTTATTATTTATTTAATAATACCATTACCACACACACCATTAAAATAAATTATTAATTTGTAAAATTAATTATTATTATTATTAATTATTATTATTATGAATGTAATAATACTAATACTAATATGTAATACTAATAAGATTAATAATAATAATTTTTTGTTATAATTTATAAATAAAGTGACTGACAAAATTATAGTTTGCTAGATTAAATAATAATCATTAAATTATTAAAATGATATCACATATATATTATATATATATATATATATATATTATATATATATATATATATATAAATATAAAATTAAGAAAAATACTGTAATAATAACAATATAATATACTACGTAATAATATTAATACTAATAATATTTTATGTTATATTAATTAATAAGGTCTGACAAAAAAAATGCAGTTTGCTAGATATTATCATTATTAAATAAATAATTTAAGAATGTAAGTATTTAACAATAATATAATAATAATAATAATAGTTATATAATATATTTCTAAATAAGGTCACATGACAAATTATGCAGTTTGCTATATTACTAATATTCATTAATTATTTAAAGGTGCCCTAGAATTAAAAATTTAATTTACCTCAGCATAGTTGAATAACAAGAGTTCAGTACATGGAAATGACATACAGTGAGTCTCAAACACCATTGTTTCCTCCTTATATAAATCTCATTTGTTTAAAAGACCTCCGGAAAACAGGCGAATCTCAACATAACACTGACTGTTACGTAACAGTCGGGATCATTAATATGTACGCCTCCAATATTTGCATATGCCAGCTCATGTTCAAGGCATTACACAAGGCAGTAACGTCTGGATGTGCACAGCTGAATCATCAGACTAGGTAAGCAAGCAAGAACAACAGTGAAAAATGGCAGATGGAGCAATAATAATAACTGACATGATCCATGATATCATGATATTTTTAGTGATATTTGTAAATTGTCTTTCTAAATGTTTCGTTAGCATGTTGCTAATGTACTGTTAAATGTGGTTAAAGTTACCATCGTTTCTTACTGTATTCACGGAGACAAGAGAGTCGTCGCTATTTTCATTTTTAAACACTTGCAGTCTGTATAATTCATAAACACAACTTCATTCTTTATAAATCTCTCCAACAGTGTGTAATGTTAGCTTTAGCCACGGAGCATAGCCTCAAACTCATTCAGAATCAAATGTAAACATCCAAATAAATACCATACTTACACGATTAGACATGCTGAATGACGAACACTTTGTAAAGAACAATTTTGAGGGTTATATTAGCTTTGTGAACTTTGTTTATGCTGTTTAAGGCAAGCGCAAGCTCCGTGGGCGGGGAGCACGAGATTTAAAGGGGCCGCAACCTGAATCGGAGCATTTCTAATTATGCCCCAAAATAGGCAGTTAAAAAAATTAAATTTAAAAAAATCTATGGGGTATTTTGAGCTGAAACTGCACAGACACGTTCAGGGGACACCTTATTACATCTTTTAAAAAGACGTTCTACAGCACCTTTAACAACTATTAATAATAATAATAATAAGTAAAAAGAGCACATGGAAAAAATGAAAGGGGGGGGGCAACACAGCTTACCTATTGACCACATCTTACCCCTCTCCCCCAAACTACATATAAGACACTACATAAGACACTACAAGAAGACAGTAAGTAAAGTAGAAATGAGAGATGGATCAACAAACCTAGCTGTAGTTTGTGCTGTTGTTCTGCGAAGATGATTCTGAACCAGCCTGGAGACTCACAGCAGAAGGCCTGACCGCAGCTCAGCAGAACCTTGTGCTTGAGGAAACACCTCCACACAGACAGCTCCTCAGCAAATGTCTTCTCCTTCAGATACTACACACACAAACTAGTTGAACTTGACAGATTTAAACAGTTTAGATGCAGACATCTGTTCTAAAAGTGCTTATTCTGTGACCTCTCACCTTGCTCAAGTCCGCCCAGATGAAGAATCCCGCGCCCCTGTGCAGGAAAGGTATGTCCAGTTTCTTCAGCTCTTCTGTCAGGTAGCTGTGAGCCTCTTTTAGTCTGCGTCTGTTCTTCGGGAGGAACTCACTATTCAGCCAGTCTGGAAACAGCAAGAAAACTCTCTCAGTTGTTTGCTGTTGTGAACAAATCACTCTTTTGAGTCAGATCTTGTCAACGAATCAGTCTAAATGATTCATTCATGAATTAGGTTGTTACGGTTCTTGAGTTCAACTCAATGATTCATGATCCAGTCGCAATGGTCAATTGCCCACCGGAAGGAAAGATTATCAGGGAATAATTACATATATTTTGGTCTATTCATCAAAGCAACTGAATGGATTTGGATGTGGATGGAAGCACTTTCTTTAGCTCTTACTCGTGATTCCTGTTCACTGCCATTATAAAGCCTGGATGGGTCAGGGTATTTATTTACATATTTCTACGGAAGAGGATTAGGGCCAAGCAATAATAAAAAAATAAAACCATCTTGAGATTAAAGTTGTTAAATTTCGAGAAAAACTTGTTAAATTTCAAGAAAAAGGTCAAGATAAAATGTTGAGAATAAACTCATTAAATTATGAGAAAAAACTCGCAAAATTTCAAGAAAAAAGTCGAGATGAAATGTTGAGAAAAACCGCAAATTTCGAGAAAAAAGTCGAGATAAATTGTTGAGAATAACTCGTTAAATTACGAAATTTATCTCAATTTTTCTGAAATTTCGTTTTCGTTTATGAACATTTTATCTCGACTTTTTTCTCAATTTAACAACATTTTTCTAATTTAACGAATTGTTATCGTAATTTAACGACTTTTCTTGTAATTTAAAGTTATCTCAGCATTTATCTCGACTTTTTCTCGAAATTTAGAGTTTTTTTTTCGTTTAGGAGTTTATTCTCACATTTTATTTCGACTTTTTTCTTGAAATTAACTAACGAGTTATTCTCAACATTTTTCGACTTTTCTCGAAATTTAATGACTTTATTCTTTATCTTGACTTTTTCTTGAAATTAACAAGTTTTTTCGTAATTTTTCAATTTTATCTCGACTTTTGAAATTAAAGTTTTCTATTTAATGACTTTATTCTCAACATTTATCTCGACTTTTTCTCGTTTAACAACATTTTTCTCATACATTTGTATCAACGACTTTTCGGTAATTTCTCAACATTTGACTTTCTCGAAATTACGAGTTTTGTATTACATTTATTCGACTTTTTCTTGAAATTAACGAGTTTTTTCTCGTATTTAATGACTTATTCTCAACATTTATCTCGACTTTTTCTCAATTCATAATTAATGAATTGTTATCGTAATTTAACGACTTTTTCTTGTAATTTAACAAGTTTATTCTCAATTTTCTTTTTTTCTCGAATTTAACGAGTTTTTTCTCGTAATTTAAGAGTTTATTCTCAACATTTTATTTGACTTTTTTCGAAAAAACAGTTTTTTTGTAATTTAAGATTTATTCTCTTTGTTCTTGATTAACAGGTTTTTTTCGTACTTTTCTCAGTTATTTCCAACTTTTTTTAAAAACTTTTTCTCGTAACTTACGAGTTTATTCTCACATTTTATTTCGACTTTTTTCTCAAATTTAACAATTAATCTCAGATGGCTTTATTTTTTTATTATTGCTTGGCCCTAATCCTCTCCGTATTTCTGATTGTGTTCATCAGAAAGAAGAAAGTCACACCTAGGATGGCTTGAGGGTGAATTGAGGGTAAAGCTTGCAGAAATTTTCATTTGAAAGTGAACTAATCCTTTAAGTCCATAAAGGCATGAAGAAAACAGTACTTTTCTTTGGACATAATATATTTTGGGACACACCAATACTAATCTTTCATACTAGACAGGAAAGAAAATATGGGAACTGTGAATCGGCCATAGAAAGAAAAACAGCCAAACTTTAACAAAGCAAGGGAGAAAATGTGTGTACCTCTATCTCGAAGAAGCTGGGCCATCTGGTACTGTGTGGGTCCCGGGACTCCGTGGAAGGCGCCCAGCTGATCCAGTGCCTGTACCAAATCTCTGTTCTCTGAGTAGACCACGCCAACTCGCATCCCTGCCATTGCAAAGTCCTAAATGTGTACACAACAGAAAATCTGAATGCAGTGCAGCAAAGCCTAGAATCTGAGGAAATGCTTTTTTTTGACAGTTCAAATAGAGGCTTACTTTACTGACGCCCCACATAACATGGGTTCTCTGGGGATCTGGCAACCTGTGGAAACATTTGTGTAGTTTGTGATGATTAGTACAAACACACTCACATGCACCCTGAACAAAAACAGCCCTTTCTGACATTACAATAAAGATTAAAATAATAATTCACCAAAAAATGTTAAATCAGACAAAAAAAAAAAAAGTGGGTGTTCACTTTTAAAGGGACTTCAATGCAAAGGGAGATTTTTTTCTTTTAAAGAATTCTCTGTTAAAGGACTACAACAAATGGCTGGTAGAGACTACAACGAGCTTCTTCCCAGGTTTGTGACATCACAAACCCCCATCATTTACATAAACCCTGCCCCCGAGAACACGCAACATGAGGCCATGTTGGGCTGCTTTAGAGAAGAGGAAGAGTTGTTGTAGTAGAGTGTTGTTGCCATGCCATCATTTTATGTCAGACTGCTTCACAAACGAGGGTTAAATTAACACTGGATTTGCACAAAAGATTAACATGACGGCACATGCTAGTTGAATCACTCCACAGCAACTACATAAATTTATCCACTAACCATTCAGAAACGTCCAGATGCATTCTAAAAGTTGTAACTTCTTCCTGAGTCTCTCCATCAGTGTCCGACTCCGGTTTGAACAATGTAAGGCTGAACAACTTTACTGACAGTCATCATTTTGGCTGTGTGAGATTCTCCAATTTTGTTGTTGTTGAGCAACTGAAGCGTGAGCCGTTAAAGCTCCGCAGCAGCTCATTTGCATTTAAAGGGACACGCACAAAAATTGCGTGTTTTTCCTCGCACCCAAATAGGGGCAAAATTGACAAGCTATAATAAATGATCTGTGGAGTATTTTGAGCTGAAACTTCACAGACACATTCTGGGGACACCAGAGACTTATATAACATCTTGTAAAAGGGGCATTATTGGTCCCCTTTAAGTGGTTTGACTTGAATTCAATTTTCCTTGACACCTAATGAAGTATTCTTCAATTTAAGTTCAGGGCATATCAGTTAAATAAGCACAAGACTAAGTAAATTAGAATAAACAAAACACAGCAATAAGACAGAGATAGTTTGTGTGCATGTCTCTCACCCGTCCAAGCTGAGAACACTGCGAAAAGTGTCCGTCTCGTTGAACACAGAGAGCATGTAAATCTCATCTATGATCACATGAAGCCGGTGCCTGGAGCATATGAGAGAGAAACAATGAGTAAATGAGTGCCTGACATGAGTGAACACAAATGTAATTTCTCCTCAATAATGTGCATCTTAATGAAGCACATGAAAACATTTCAAAAACAAAGTGTGATGAGAGTCCCAAGAGTTAGCCAACCAAAAAATTAAAACTAAATTGACATTTTTTAATCATTTACTCATCCTCATGTTGGTTGAAACTCTCAAAGAAGTTTGGAAGAATGAAATTTTATATACTACAAAAATATAAAGTGACTAGAGCTGCACGATGAATCATTAAAAGATTGCGATCTCGATTTAAACATTCCTAAATGAAAATGATTCACTTGCATCTACCTTTGACAAGTATGCTAAGTATGACATATATGACAACTAGTGGATTACAGTGTTGGCGCTGCCGCTGAGTCAGAGAGAGCAGTTGTCACGTATAGGTATGAAACAGCTTCACAAACAGTCTTTTCAACCACACATTATTTTTGTTACAAACCTTCAAATTAACACAGAATCACTGGGATAAAAGTTTATAGTTCAGATATAAACAGTGATGTCTACAGTTGCGAAATAGAGTAAATCACCTTTTGAAAGAAACTTGATGCTTCATATAAAGATTGTATCAATTACATTGTTACACCAGTAGGTGGTCCCAAGTGACAGCTAAACAACGTATTTGTCATTGAATCATTCATTCAAGAGATTTGCTCAAAAACACTGATTCATCCAGTAATGAAACAAGTCTTTTTGAGTGAGTCATTGAATCATTCACTTAAAATGGTTTATTAAAAAATAATCCATATTAGTTCAATATATTTTTAAATAGACTGTAGCAATTAACATTGAAGTCAGAACCTCTAGTAAATTGCGTTATTTTTTAGTTGTCTATTCAGAATAGTGGGAAAATTGTGATTATTAAAAAAAAGTGAAACTTAATTTATCCAGAATTGTGCACCTCTAAAAGTGACCCAAAAAAGCACCATAAAATCAGTCCATAGTAGTGTTGTTATCCTTATTTAAAACTAAAATTATCAAAATATGTTTGTTTATTGAAATAAAGCTGAATAAAATATTAAAAACTTTAAACTAAAATTTTATGTTGTCTTGGCAACTAGCTGAAATAAGTACTAAAACTGAAATAAAATAAATTAAATTTCACATTTTTAAAAAAACAAAAACTAATAAAAATGACAAAAGCACATAAAATGTCTCAAAATGAAACTTTAGTCCTAATCATTCTCGATGTGTTTTGATGTCATACACCGATCGTTCTGCGCTAATGGTTTTGGTTCAGTGCTTGTGAGACATTGTTTGAACTCACATTTTGGCAAATTGTAGAAAGCTGGTCATCTCTTCAGATGAGTATACTTCTCCCAGTGGATTGTGGGGGTTTAACAGGATAAGGGCTCTGATGTTCAATCCCTATATAAATAAAATATAAAGAAAATGGCTATTTTTGCAGAAAATAGCATCTTCTCGACATGGTAACAACACAAACCAAACTCTTCCAGGCCTCAGCTACTACTATAATGTTTGAGGGTCAAAGCAGACATTGTTCGAGGGCAGCCAATGAAGACTATAGGCTATTACATTTGTTGTTACATTGTTACGTAGGTAAGTGACAGTATGTGGAATTGCTGACGACTTGTTTTGGCAGTTCAGAATCTATTCTTTCTTTTAGGAGACAATAACTTTATTTGTCGTGCACTTCCTTAGAACTTGATCTTTAAACCTTTGCAGACCTTTTACATTCAGCTATATTACACACTGTATGAAAGGTAATATTGGAAAAAGCATAATAAGGGCACTATAAATAAAATAACCTCTTTTTTGGCATCTTTAAGGGAGTTCTCCAGTTTCTCAACAGTTAGCTGGAACGGTCTGACATCACTTCCTGTGGGCTGTACAAACACAAAAATATACAAATAAAAAGATAAACATTATAGGCACATAAAAGAAAACCACTTTATAACATGCCAGTGTTACATTATCAAACATTACGCCTGGACTTTCGCTAAGCACCTGACTATAAAGTGGCACATGGTGTAGTTTGACACTGCTGTACAGGCCCACGTCCTCCGTTATCACACCATAGAAAGGCGACGGGATGAGAAAGGCGTCTGTAAAACAAGCAAAAAAAAAAAAAAAATTAAATTAAAAAGTCCTGCACCAAATTGTATATTATATTAGTAATGTTTTCTGGGTTGGTAGATTCAGTTCAGATAATATAAAACACAAAAGAAGGAATCCACACACCAAACAAGTTCGAAGTCCAAGATCCATTGAGAAAATGTTTTACTGTTACATGAGATTTTTCAGTAAAACATTCTCTCAATGGATCTTGAACTTTAAACTTGTTTGGTGTACAGATTCCTTCTTTTGTTTTTTTATATCTGTAAAACAAGTACATAATATCAGGCAACATTTTCAGACACCTATGGTCACTTAGTTTGTTTAATTTTTCTCCATTTGATTTAAATTTTTACACAATTACTAAAAATGCTAAAATTTTATAATAAAAATTAAATATAATAAAAATTTACATATTTGCCAATACTGGCCAATACAAACTATTATTCAAATATTTTAAGGAAATTAATACTTAGATGCATTAAATTGATCAAAAGTGAGAGTAAAGACCTTTATAATGTTAAAAAAAGTCTATTATTTCAAATAAATGCTGATCTTTTGAACAAAATCCTGAAAAACAAATATTTAGCAGCACAACTGTTTTCAACATTGATAATAATAATAAATGTTTCTAAAGCAGCAAATCAGCATATTAAAATGATTTCTGAAGAATCATGTGACACTGAAGACTGGAGTAATAATGCTGAAAATTCAACTTCGATCACAGGAATAAAATACATTTTTAAATGTAGGAAAATAGAAAACAGATTTTTAAATTGTAATAATATTATTTCACAATATTACTGCTTAGACTGTATTTTTGATCAAAGAGATTGAGAAGATAAAAATTGCAGTTGTATTCTGTAGTGATCAGATGGTCTTAATACCTTCTGGGTCACAGAGGGTTGCTGCTAAAGCCGAGAACAGAGACCCACAACCGTTCATAACAACAACCTGCAAAAAAAAAAAAAAAAAAAAAAATCCAAGAAAATAAGCATGTGAGCTGGATTTCTCTTTCTAAAGAAAGAGGAAGATTAACAGAAATAATACAGATGGTTTAATATCATACTGATGTGTGCAAAAGCAGAAAAACTCTCACATTCTTGGGTTTTAGAGGTTTGGGAGAACAGCAGTAATCTGACAGGAACTTAGCAACTTCCTCTCGAAGGCTTTGGGGAAAAGAAATCAGACACAAGAACATCAATACTGTGAAACAAAAACCTAAGCACTTGATTTTACTCTCTCTGTAAATTGAGAGTCAAATGAATTCTAGTTTCTACAGGAAAACAAACAGTTATAGATAATGTAAGCTTACAAACTGTGGCCTTTCCAGTCAGGGTATTGTAAGAAAGCAGGTTCAATGTGAAGCATGTCAGGTCGCATCAGCTGTTGGAGAAACCAAGAATCAGAAGTGACTCAACCAAGAAACTCAAGTCTTTCTTTTTGTAATAAAACTATATTATTCTTCTGAAGACAATGTGAGTGGCACTTGCATGTGCAAAACTTAATAGGGTGGTTGCTAGGACATTGGTATGCTATTGCTAAGGTGCTCCGAGAGGCATTTAGCTTGTTTTCAAATTTATGGTATGCAGTTGCTAAAGTGCTCAGAGACATTTAGCTTGTTTTTATTCGGTTACCAAGGTGTTTTGGGTTGTTGCTCACTGGCAAAAACAGCACATCCCCAAGACTGCATGATATTGTGATATAATGTTGATAATGTTTTGCGCCACCATGTTTCTACAGTAGCCCTAAACGGACAAACTGCTCTACAGAGCGCGCTTGCTTGACTGGCTACTCTCTGCTGTCTCAGACATCTTTGTCCTGTGTCGGCCACCGTAGCTTCTCTATGTGCTTCGAAAGGGACGGGTTAGCGGTGGACCGAGTTGTTGGTTGCAATTTGCAACCTCACCACTAGATGCTGCTAAAATTTACACACTGCACCTTTTAAAGATAAATCTATTCATTACTCCTGGAGCTGCTAGTTTGCTAGGTTACAAACGATTATTTAACAGCAACTGTTGCACTCAGTGTCCAAATTCACTCACTCGTTTTCATTCACTCATTCAAGTGGACTATATTAGTGGACTAATGTAGAAAATAGAGGGTAAAGGGGACGATTTCAAACACGGCTACGGTTTTCAACTAAAAACAGATGTGCATTCGTATTGCGTGTTCAGTCTATTGATGCATAGTGTTTCTTTACGAAGTGACATCGCCATCTACTGGCCTGGTAGCAGAATACAGTGTTTTTAGTCGTTTTCACTGATCTGTGTGAACGGGGATCGTTTTGACAACATTGTAGTCTGTATGCTAAACATTTCAAAAATTTAAAAAAGGAAAAGTTTTCCTTTGCATTTTTCGTGTACAGAGGACAATGTTGTCAAAATATCCCTGTTCACATGGATCAGTGAAAACAAAAATGCCATATTCTGCTCCCAGGCCAGTAGTTGGCGATGTCATTTTGTAAAGAAACACTACGCAACTGAACACGCAAAAGTTTTCCAATTTTAATTGAAAATGGTGTCATGTAAAAAAAAAAAAAAAAAAAACATTTTTCACCCATTTTATTGCCCACCAGATGAAAAAACTAATGAAAAAGGATCTTTGCTAATGAATGCTTAACAAGTAAATCACATCTCTTACCCTTTTCTGCAGGAGGTCAAAGCATAGCTTGTTTTCACTGGTTCCCAAATTTATAATACCCTGAAATAAATCATATTAAAAACCACAGCAAATTACCACACAGCAGAAGCTAGATAAAAGCAAAAGTGTATTCAAATGAGAAAAACCACACATTTGAATTTCCTGGACGTCCCAAGAGACTTGTGGCCACTGCGTCAACCAAAGCAGTGCCTTAAAAACCAAGACTTGTTTTATACAAGGCTTACTGTATAATATCAGAATAAGTGAGAACTCTCAGACAAGGAATGAACTAAGCACAGATGGGTAAGTGACTACAGATGCATAGTTGAAATACAGTAATTTGTCTCAATAATATCTCTAATATAAGCATATTTTATGAGATCATATTAAATCAGATACTACAAGCAATATTATCCTGTAATTAGAATATTGTAAAAAAAATTAATGTCAAACTGCAAGATGATTTAAAATGAACTAATTAAGGAAAAAAGATTAAAAATTGTGCAAAATTGTGTCATAGTTGTGTTTTATTGTGTTTATTATATATATATATATATATATTATATATATATATATATATATATATATATATATAACATACAACTATGACACGAGAAACTTTACCTAAATTGTTATGCTGATAATGACAAAAAATGTAAACTTGCAACATTTTCATGAATGGATCCCACTATATATTTCAATTTTGAAAACACTGATAATGAATAAGAATAATAAAGTTTTACTGTTTCCAGGGAGACTAACATGAGGGTTTGAATTCTCATCGTGCTTGTTGGCGTGATACTGGTTGTAGCCTTCCTGCAGGATTCCCTGGTGCAGCCGCATGCTGTTGCCACGACGAGACAGGTACGAGCTGTACTGGGGTGTCTGAACACCACAAAGCATGCTGGGTACAGCTTTGGCACTGTTGGGTAACAAGGTTTGTGAGGAGCTGGGCATTTCCCTGCTGGTGGTGGCGCTCTGGTCTTCCGTTCCACGTGTCGAGCTCAGGACTCTGGTCAACATGGACATGAGACGAAACTCATGTTCTCTTTCTTGCTTCGCTCGTCTCTCCTCCTGCTGCTCCCTCCGTTCCTCTGCCCTCGCTTCTTGCTGCATCCGGGCCTCCTCCAGAGCGAGGAAACGCTCTTCCGCTGTCTGTTGCCAGCTTAGATACCCAGCCAGAGCGCTCGATAACACACCCCATCACCCCCGCGAACAACCCGCCGACGCTTCCTCTGATGGAACGATCCGGAAACCCCTTCCTGGTCACCATGGCTACCTCCGTCTCTCATCGCCATGGGAGCTGTTGCCGGGGATACACCAGCACCGGAGGAGCCAGTCATGTTCTGGTCACTGCAATCTGTGGAGTGAAATCATCAAAAAATAATCAGTCATGTTTAAAGTAAAAAAAAAAAGTCTCATCAACTGAAAACATAATTAAGAATCAACTAAAACAATCAACTCAAAATTCTATTGAAACAACAGTTGGCGTGATAACATGCCAAGGCTGTCAAGAACATCTGCGCTGCTGAAAATAAGGCACTGGATAACAAACAGTGCCAACAGCAGACACAACAATGAGCTTTGCATAAATACTGCAATGCCTGTGCACTGTTAAACCACACAGTCCCTCTTAATAAATATGGATTATCAGCTAAAACTGATAGATCAGGCCCAGAGTTCAACTTAATCTTGACGTTTTACAACTTATCAAGGCTACATCTAAGCTACTTTTTTGCACACTGTTGCAATGAAAATATTATAAAGAGTTCCAGAAGATTGACTGGTAGAGCATGGCGCTGGCAACAACAAGGTCATGGGTTTCATTCTCATACTAAAGAAATGCAAAATTTGATCGCACTAAAAGAAATGATAATAAACAAACATGCCAGCCAAATGCATTAATGTATAAAATATACAAAGGTATGCATTAATGCATTAACTTGAACAAAACACCAATATTAACTATATAATGCTACAAAAAGATTTATATTTCAAATAAATGCTGTTTTTTTGTTTGTTTGGTTTTTTTAACTTTCTATTAATCAAAGAATCATGAAAAATTGCATTATGATCTCCACAAAAATATTAAGCTTTTCAGCACTGATAATAAGAAATGTTTCTTGAGCAGCATATTAGAATAATTTCTGAAGGATCATATGACACTGAAGACTAATGATGCTGAAAATTAAGCATTTTAAAATATATTCAAATAGAAAACAGTTATTTTAAATTGTAATAATATTTCACAATATAACTGTTTTACTGTTTTTTGATCAAAATTAATGCATTCTTGGTGAGCAAAGGAGACTTTAAAAAACAAAAACAAAAAACAAAACAAAAAAAAACATAAAAATCTAAAAAGTTGTGAGAATAACTAACTGTGATTATCATTAGTTAGATGAGTCGAATATTACAAACCAATTTATAATGTATATAGTATTACATGATATTGCATAATTCCCCCCCCAAAAAACGTTTATGATTTTATAGTGGCCATGAACAGCCGTATAAATTCCAAGTGAAGCTACAAATTAAAAAACTAGTATTAAGGATGTACCGATATTAAAATTTTGGCCGATACCGTTAATTCTTTTATACTATATCGCCAATCTAAATCAAAAATTTTTATATAGTTTTTGAGAGCCTGATTACAAAAACAAAAGTTTCACTATTAAAAGCCATGTCTCAAGCACACAATTATGTTCTCATTATAATTTTATGTAGCTAATATGACAGACTTGCTCTGCACATCTTAACTTAACTGTATTGTCCTTTTTGAAGTGACTTCAATCATATTTCAAGCAATTCAAAACCATCATGGTGAACAGTCACATCTGAAGTGTCTCAGCTGAAGGAAATAATCCATGATTTATTATCAACTTTAATATATCGGCCAAATTTTCTTATTGGGCTGATAACGATAACATTAAAAATGAATATATATCGGCCGATACCAATATGGTGGCCGATATATCTTGCAACCCTAACTAGTATGTTTCTATTCAAGAAAACTTAAATGGATAGTTCACCCAAAAATGAAAATTCTATCATCATTTACTCACCCTAAAGTTCTTCCAAACCTGTATGAAAGATGATATTTTGAAGAAGAATGTCCGTAACCAAACAGTTATAGTATTTTTAAGCCAATGGGGCTCATCAACTGTTTAGTTACTCATATTCTTCAGAATATCTTCTTTTGTGTTCAGCAGAAGAAATCAATTCATACAAGTTTGGAACAACATGAGGGTGAGTAAATGATGACAGAATTTTCATTTTTGGGTGAACTATCCCTTTAAGATTTAATGACAAAAATGAACATTGTTCTGGCACATATAAAAACAATATGTAGGTAAACATTACATACAAAAACTGTGGTGGGACCAGTGAAAATGTTAACATATACTGTATTTACTGTATCTATCTATGCAACAAGTGCCTGTATAGTGGAATATCTGTGTATACTGTGTGCACATCATCATGCAGATAATGTTTGGTTGCTATTGCATTGTAATTATTGAAATATGCATCAACATCCATATCTGTTTATCTATTTATCAACAGACTGTTTAGGATACCTGATGGGGAACAGATGACATGTGTGTTTCCCTGCTCTCCGTCCATCTCAGCTTGTTCCTCAGTGTTTGGACCGGCATTTTTGTGTTCAGCACCGGTTTCATCTTCCTCATCAACAGGTCCGAACTCGTAGAGCATCTCGGGCGGGCCCGCCGCTTCATCATCCGAGCTCATCACCTCCGTCTTGATCTCCAGGATCTCACCCGCTCTGGGCGGGTGACCCGGCGCCTCTGACCCCTGCAGTCCGATCATCTGGTTCGCCACCGTACCGCCCCATAAAGGCAGAGTAGAACCTGAGGTTGCGGCGGATCGGTTACTCTGAGCCCTCTCCATCAGCTCGTAATACCTCGCCGATCTCAAAGTCTTCTGTTTGTACTCGAGCTTCAACTTTTTGATCTTCTCCCTGCATTGATCCCCGGTCCGATTGATGCCCTTTTGCCGCAGAGTGCTGGCGATTCTGTTGAACACATGCTGGTTCCGAAGACAGGTTACCAGTTCGGTTTGGACCGGCACGTCCGACCAGATCTGCAGCAGCTCCAGCACCTCTGGTTCGGACCAGTTGCTGCCGCGTTCATACTTCTTACCGTATACGTGAATCAAATGCATTGCAGCACTGCAAATAAAGCTACAGTGTTATATTTATAGATTGCTGCAAATATGTTCATGCAGTGGTATGGCACCGCGTTTATGTGACTAAAAGCAAATACATTAAAATATTTAAACTCCAAAGTGTGAGTTACTGTAATCAATCATCTGAAACGAGCACTGGTAGCCTACTTTACCCGGACCGGAACCAGATTCCTTTACTTTCTAAAAACAGTCTTGATGCATTTTCAGCTCGATGCTTTTGTTCTTTATTCAAACAAGTCCTGATACATCCGGGTTCACGGCACATGCGTGCTGTCCTTATTCCGGGATAAATTTGGACCGTGACAACAAAGAACGGCGCTGCGCATGCGCTGAAAGAAGAACGTTAAGGAGACTCATTTGTTGCACGGGCGCGCCATCTAGTGCTAGCATTTTGAGCCTTTGTGTGATGTTTATTCACTTTTACTTAGTGACATTTGTGAATATTTTTGAATAACAAACAAATTAACATTTATATGTTATAATCACAATTAAACTACTTTTTCCCATTTCTTTAGTGTGTCTGGATATATTGATGAACAATTTTATTTTTTATATTAACGTTACAAAGATTAGCATTTCTCATTGTTAATGTATTAGCCTAATTAATGCTAACTAATGGGACCTTATTGTAAAATATTGACATTTTTTCTTATGGTGATATTTATTATTGTAAAATAGATATAATTCCTATTACAATCAGCGTTAAATAAATGTAATAAAACAAATACTATAATGATGTATAAATAATTTACGATTTAAATTGTAAGAGAGAGACAAACCTTTATTGTTGTTCCCCTGATATTGCTCCAGTTGGATTGCCTGTGAAAATATTTCACTTGTTTTCCCATCCTTTTCTAAAATAGTTTGAGAGTGTGATGTGAATAAAGCATACTTAGTTTAGTATTTGAGGGAGCTGTGGTCTTAAAGGGATAGTTCACCCAAAAATGAGGAACTGTAAATTGATGACAGAATTTTCATTTTTGGGTGAACTGTCCCTTTAAGACAAGGTAACCTGCGCTGCCCTTTTCATTTATTTTTTTAAAGGATGCAATATAGTTTGTTTAGATTATTTCATATTTTTTTATTTGACCTTTTTTTTTAATTAATTTTATAATTAGGGCATTTCATTCCTAGTTATATGAACTATAATAAGTGTACATTTTATTATATATATATATATATATATATATATATATATATATATATATATATATGACACATTGGCAATAAAAAATCTATTTAAAAAAGGTTTTTTTTTTTTTAAATGAGGGAATTGCATGGACTAACAAAATCAGCTTAGCAGAGCTGCTTCAGCAAAGAGGAATCCTTGAGGAAAATCCTGTTTTCATTCGTGACCTGCATGCTACTGCTTTCGGAGTAACAATATCGGCAAAACTGTTAATCTAATTTATGTCTGTCAGAGCAGAAACGATGCTGATTACATTTAGCCCTCGCTCCACACTGAGAAGGATCCAACTGTAATCTAATTTATTCACAAAAACAAAAAAACACACGTAAAATCTGTTATCCTTGAAGTTTATGACCATTCACTTTCATTGTGTGGAAAAATACGCCAAGAAAATCAACAGTTCCTAACATTCCCAATGAAAATAAGTCTTGGAAAACATGACAATGTGTAAATAATGTCAAAATTTCACTGTCAGAATTTTCATTTTTCGGTGAACTGTGTCTTTAAGAATTGCATTGCGACGCCGCGCAGAAGTAACATTAAACACATATATATTTACTACTGCTGCTGCATTTTATAAGAGGTTTGCGATGAGGTAAATTAATAATCATGAGTATCTGAATCCTACAGATGGAGCCCCGCGAATCGCAGACCTCAAATAGGCTCATACCATGACGTACTTCCTGGGAATTGTAGGCCATTTATGATTACCAGGGATTTGTGTACGGATGTATCCCGTTATGTCTATAGAACAATAAAGCAGACGCGACCGATGACACATGACACCGGATCAGAGGTTTTCATTTTATATGAAAACATTTAGATAATAAGTACAGCACGGAAACTGAAAGACACAAGATTAATAAATAATTAAAATAAAGGACTACACTACAGGAAGACGCGCGCACTGTTGAAAGTTTCATCGATCTGCGCGCGCCCGCCGCGTGATGCTGAGTTGAGTTCGCGGAGCGGCGCGAATATACTCCCCGTGAACGGTTTCTCAGTGGATATACTTTTAATTTCTGTCGTGAATGGAGTTCATTCCGGAGCTGTAGTCTGAAATGTGAGCCCGTTACCGGATCCCGAGGCTGTGTAAAGCGCAATGACAGCTCGGTTCGTGCTCGAGGAGGGGTCAACGGTCTCATTTCTGAGGTAAATGACAGTTCGTATGTTGTCGTTATTTTATCTAATAAGAACGGAAAACCTGAGGCGAAGATAAAGGTAAGAAAGTTTTTATTTAGTAAATTTGTAAAAGCTTTACATTTTAATCCAACTTCTGAAACACATTTCATACCATTTGAGCGAAATAATTTGAATTTCTAACCGTTTTTTATTTGTGTTTTTGCGAGTGGCAAGACAGATCGTTTACACATTTATGTTAAACTGGTCTGGTGTATTATTTTATAATTTTCTAATAGTACTTCACTCAAAAATAATAATTCGGTTATCATACTCACCCGGAGTAGTGTTGCTCCAAACCTATATGACTTTATTTCCTACACAAAAACGAGATGCTCGGCACAATGACAGTAACGGTCACCGTTCACTTTCAATTGCACCTGTTTCCATACAACTGAAATGAATGGTGACTGATGTCATTCGTCTCATTTTGTCTTCCACGAAAGAAAGAAAGTCATTTGAGCACATAACAATATTTTAAATTTTCTAAACTGACTCCAAATCCTTCAAAGATTTATCATCGCATCGCGCCCGGTGCTTTCAGCGTAATTGAACGATTTCCGTTGATCTGACTGATTCACGGTGCACGTGAGCTCCTCCAGCGCGTGAACCCAGTGAAAATTCAGTATATTCAGTACAATTAATAAAGCATAAAGACAGTATTGTGATATTCTTTGTCTCATATAGTTCATATAATGACTGTGTATAATGATCTTGATTGTATTATAAGTGTCTTTTGACTTGTCTCGAAACATTCATTCTCTTGGCAGCTTTGCTTATGAAACCTGGTTTTACACACAGGGCTTTTTAAGAGCAGGCAGTGTGGTCATCTTCTATATTGATCCTAACAAGAGAGAGATGGAAAAAAGATAAACAGAGTACCTATTTGTGCGCTGTCTGTCTCTCTCTAATGAGTGACTAAGCACTTCGGTTCCTGCCCTTACCAAGCCATCATGGATCATTAAAGGTTTAGTAGTTGTAGTTGTGTTTGATGAGGAGTTATTAAGGCATAGTAATTACTGTTCTTTCTTCCCCAGAGAGCACGCTATAAAAATTTGGCCCTCCTAGCCAGCATACTGTAACATTGCCCGGGACGTCGCCTCTTGCAAGAATGCAATCTGTCAGATCCTCAGAGACAGCTAGATAATCTTACTTTCCATTCAATTCAGGCCTTAATGCATGCTCAGAGTCATTAAATATGAAAAATAAGTCATTTGAAGTGTTGAATGAAGATTGATGGCCCGACCTCCAAAAAGATCCTGAAGTTCTACGTGACTGGCTTCACATTAATTCCAATGTCATTTTGGTTTTGTGATCTGCTCCTGAAGCACCAGGAATTCATGATTTACTAGAAATGCACTAATTTTCAGTTCTAGGAAGGCTGTTGATAACCAATTATTCTGATAGTTTCTCTGGTCAGTGTTGTGGTTGCAAATGCAATTACCAGAATTCCCTCTGGACTGGTTCCACGTTCTGCTTGTAAGCTAAAAAAAAAAGTAATCTTCTGCCTTGTTTCCAACACCAAAAACAAAACAAAGACCTTGTCAGACCTAATAAAGAGAAGAAAAGACAAGCCACAAGCCTTGTTTTGTATGTCAGAACAGAAACTGATTTGGAATCAACAGCCTTTCAGTCACATCTTACATGTGTTGCGCTCTAAAGGTGAGCCCTTCATTACCTCCAACATTTATCCATTAGAAGAAGCTTTCACAAGTGGCTGCGTTATTAAATTAGTCTTGTCGAGACAGGTGAAAGATTGAATAACGGGGACGGTTAACCTGAATGGCAGTTATTTGACATTGTTGAAAATGGCTTGCGGATAAGAGTACTAGAGGTGGCGAATAATTTTCTGAGACCTGACCTCTTTTCCATTACCTGTCTTGTAGACTTGTCTTAGCTGCTAATTGAATCTGTTTAAAATTAGCCTAAAGGCTTAATTCAGGCAAAAATGAAAATTAACCCATGATTTACTCACCTCAAGCCATCCTAGGTGTATATGACTATCATCTTTCAGACGAACACAATCTGAGATATATTTAAAAATATGCTTGTTCGTCCAAGGTTTATAGTAGTTGTGAAGGGGGGGCCAGATTTTGAAGCCAAAAAAATGCATCCATCCATCATGAAGCTTCGAAGCTTTACGAATCTTTTGATTCAAATCAGTGGTTCGGAGCGTGTGCCAAAGTCACGCCCTCCAGTGGTGAACCATTGAAATTTCGAAACACTTATGATGCAACAAAGCCTCGTTTACTGAAATCATGTGACTTTGGCAGTTTGATACACGCTCTGAACCACTGATTCGAAAGAAAAAATTCATAAAGCTTCGACGCTTCATGAAGCAGTGTTTTGAAATCGCACATCACTAGATATTTTTCAATAAAGTCGTTGTTTTGTATTCTCGTCGCTTCATAACATTACGGTTGAACCACTGTAGTCACATGAACTGTTTTAAATATGTCTTTAGTAGCTTTCAGGGCATTGAAAGTGTTAATTATCTTGCTGGAAATGCAGGCCTCACTGAGACATCGGATTTTATCAAAAATATCTTAATTTGTGTTCCGAAGATGAATGAAGGTCTTCCGGTTTGGAAAGACATGAAGGTGAGTAATTAATGACAGAATTTTCATTTTTGGGTGAACTATCCCTTTTACTATAATAACTAGGGATGCACAATATATTGCTTTAGCATCAAAATCGTGATGTGCGCATCCACGATAGTCTTATCGCAGGAAGTGCGATGTCCAGTATAGGGATCGTTAATACAGACCAGGCACCATGTTTTGAAAAGCATCCTTGTAAACACAGTTGCTTATGGCTTAGGTAACGCAAACAAAGAAAACGGATGTGTATCATTATAAAGGATCCACGCATTCGGTCTTAAAGTGACAGCAGGCTTGCTGCTTTCTGTGACATGAATGTTAACAAACAACAAAATACATAGAGAAAATCACTTTTGCTGCTTTAACACAGATTAATTATATTCAAATTATACAGTGAAGACTATGCAATGTTATTTTACATTTGATTATTCGTTTTCTGTACCCAAATATTTACCTGAAAAATATAAAGCACTGTTTATTTAATTTAAATCACCCCAATCGTACTAGAATTATTCATTCTTTCCAAATAGAGCTATTCAAGTAATCTGGTGAACTTCATATCACAATATATATTGCAATGTCAGTTTTTTCCAATATCATACAGCCCTAATAATAACTATCTTCAGGCAGACGGGGCCGAACGCATCGATTTTCGGTGAAAGAGTAACCCCTGACCTGACGCATGATGTAATGACGAACGTGGAAGCGCAGAAGATAGAGCAAAACAAAACACCAGTCACGAATTAAAAGTCTAAAACGATAATGCTTAAAGAGAAATGTCGAAAGATTTCGATATAAGAGAAGAGGAGCTTAAGTTTTTTGCCCAGCCCTATTTGTTTGAACTGCGAGAGGCGTCTAAGCTTACACTCCTACATTCTGCTCCATACATCGCATCAGGGGTTACTCTTGTGGCGTAAGTCGACTTAAACAGTATGCGTACGGTCGTCTGCCGGAAGCTAGTTATTTGAATTTATAAAGACATAAATGTAGATATTTTTTCTAACAAAAATGCATCACTTCACTTCAGAAGGCCACACATGTCATCTGTTCAGAAGGCCTTACGGCCCTGGAGCCGTATGGATTATTTTTTATAACGGATGAATGATTTTTATTGGGCTTCAAATATTTTTAAATATTCCTCCGATTGTGTTTGTCTGAAAGAAGATAGTTATATATGGCTTGAGATTGAGTAAATCATGGGATAATTCTCATCTTTGGGTGAACTATCCCTTTAATGAAATCTATTAATTGGTTCAATCAATCGATTAGGTTTAGATACGGTTTAGATAAGGTTACAGTGAAGTGTGCGGATACAGTATATCTCTCTCTTTCTCTCATTCTTTGTGGTTGCGGAGGTGTGACATTCACAGGTTCCATCAGTAAGACACACATGGTTTTCTCTTCTTTCCTCTCCAGCTCACTGCACTGTGCCAGCCCTTAATGAGCTCTGTAATGCAGATTTTAGACGTGACAATTTGTTTGTTTCTTCAGCAGGCCTTTTACTAAGATCCTCACTTCTTGCTACCAGGAGCTGCTATTTAAATGCTAAACTCTGCATTGTAGCCGTCATACTCAGAGGAATTGTTTTGCTAATGGCATTCTCTTGTTTTAAACCTCATTTTAAAAGACATTGTGCAGGTTGGCGCTATAATTTTAACACTATTTCGAGACCTCATGCGTCACACATTCACTTTAGCAGGTAAACACTATGAATTTGCACGCTTGCTGTCTTCGAGAGCACACGCCAGGCTTTATTGTTCATGCTCTGTTTTGTTGTAGAGGGTGTCGGGTTATACACCAAGCCCTGAGCCAAGCTTTGAGCTTACTTACACAGTCAGCAAGAACTGAGCTGTCTCTAAGGAGCTCCTCTACTCTCACGGGACTCCCTCTTGCTGTGTCGGAGAGCTTCTCTGGTGAATGGTGCAATACTCAAGCTACATGGTCATCATTCCAATGTATATGGTGTCAAACCTTGCATAAAACACCTTCTGTCTTTTGCCAACCTTGACTGCTGTTCCTAAAATGTTCTTCTGTTATAAGAATCCAAGGGCATTTTAAAAGTAGTCCATGATTGTACTGTATATATACTGTATATACGCTACCATTCAGTAGTTGTGAAAGAAATTAATACTTTTTATTCAGCAAGGATGCATTAAATTGATCTAAAGTGACAGTAAAGACCATATATATATAACAGTTATGTTTCAACAGTTATGTTTCGTACTGCAATCGGCTGCTTTTCATACCTTCGTTCAAAGGCTTTGCTTCAGTCAGCAGAGCAAGTGCAAAAGACGTGCGTGACGGACTACACTTCAAAGAATGTTTAAAAGGTGAAACAAGTGATGTGCAATTACCAGACTGTCTCATGCTGCTGATGTTTCAGCCAAATTAAATGGAAATACTACAGTTGGATTATCATAAGGAAGGTCAGAAATTAACAGGGCTTGGGGCAAAAATGCCTCCAAAAATTAATTTAAAAAAACCCCCCACACCGTTATGAATGCCCGTGCGCATATTACTTTCCCTTTTGAAGAAGCGGCAATTCGGAGGCGGAAATTGCTTGAATGGTGAGTGGGTTCGTTATTATTTTTAATGAAAAACACAACAACAAAACAGTACAATGACAAATTCGCTTAAATATGCTCGCTCAAATCGCTGTTACATTTCGCTTTGCAAACAAATCTTCATCCATCGTCCAAAGTGAGGCGAAATGGGGTGAAGTGAGGTGAAATCTGACTCCTGCTGCAACTCTCATTTGGCTAACGCTGAATTGAGCATTCAGTTTTTAACTGTAGTCTGTTCTCTAACTGAATTAAATGATTTTTATTACTATAAAAATAATCAAAACGACGGTGGGGGGCAGTGCCACGGTCACGGGGGGCAAGAGATATAACCGATGTTGCAGCTGAACACCGATAACACCGTCTATCGCAGCACGCCTAATATGTAAGTTAAGTAATAACTAGGGGTGTGACAAAACGGGTATCTCACGAGACGAGACGAGACTCGAGATTGAGTTCACGAGACGAGACGAGACAAGATTTTTACACACTATTTTTAAGAAATCCTCAATGGCGAAATACATGACTAGAAAAAATATTCTGCAGGTGTGTTTGAAATGTTTTAACTAATCATCTTATAATGAATGTCATTCAGTTCTACTTTCTGAGTATGAATTATCATATGCAGTAAAAGACAACAATACTCAAGTACTGTAAAAGGTTTTGCCACTAACTCAACTGACTGACTTCTCTTCTGTATGATTTCAGTCTCTTCAGACCTTACTGTACATGATTTATGAGCTTCTACAACTTTTGACCTCCTAACTGAACTCCTTTCCACAAATTGATCATAGAAATAAAACAGTATAAATAAAAATGGAAACACTTTACAATAAGGTCTCATTTATTAACATTAACATATTAACCAACATCAACTAACAATGAGCAATATATTTGCTACAGTATTTATTAATCTTTGTTTATGTTGGTTAATAAAAATAGTCATTCATTGTTAGTTCATGATAGTTCACAGTGCATTAACTAATGTTAACAAATGAAACCTTACTGTTTGTGCTTAATAAGATTAAGAGAAAACTGTTATTCGTTTTTATGGTAACACTTTACAGTAAGTGCAACCATAATCACACTCTCTCAATATTCAAAGTGCAAATAAGTCCAACTTTTTCTTTGATACAGAGCTAAGAGATGGTTACAACTACACTGCCCAGCCTAAAATAGCTTTCATATTGAGAGATATCTGTATTCATCAGTGAGCCGCTTTCAAAATGCGGAGTATTGAAATCACGTTTGAATGCGCGCGCGCGTTTACTTTCACTTTCAGCGATCGCGCGTACTCTTTAAATATGGAGCGGCGGCGACCGTTATCCAACTTAATTAAATGTTTTTTATTTAAACACAAAGCAAAAGGACAGTGGAGGCGTAATGTAAACGTAGCGGTGGCATATTCTTTCCTAATCATCCTAACACTCTGTCATGGCAACATCACGAGACTACTTTTCGCCTCGACGAGAAATCTCGTCACTTTCGTGACACGAGATCTCGTCACACCTCTAGTAATAACACAAGTAGACTCCTGTTTCTCAGAGTATTGGCATGATTGCAAATGTGATACTGTTCTTATTGAAGTCCAATAAACAAGTTGAAATTAAGTGAATTAACATTTTAGCCACAATACTGTCTGTTTTTGCTCTATTTCATGAAAATAGTTTCAAACAAAGCCACACCAGAATTGTTGCACATCTCCAAGCAACCGTGATTCCTGAATAAATATGCATTTTGAACGACTGAATGAATGACTTGCACAGATTTACCGCCACCTTCTGCCGGTTTTATTTTCATATTTACATTTATTGTCATATTAAACACTTTACATAGACTGTTTCTACTTAAAATATCAAATTTTTAAAATTTCATTTTTAGTTATTTTTACAATTAAAAAATTATATTTAAAAACATTCATACAACATTATTAATCAAAGAGCTGCATGAAGCAGTCTAAATGTGTCTAAATAATACCACTTCAGATGGAGCTTCTGTGCCACTTCTGCAGTGCAAAGATGGATTTTTTTGATGATTTCTTTTGATTGGTAACAATTTGATTGGAGCTTATTGTTCTAACTGGATTTATTGTTTAACATTTAAAAACTAATTTTCAGTTTTAATTTAAGAAATTAACGAAATATAATGCATACATTTAATAAGATTAGAAAAAAATTATCTTATAATGGTAAAAATGCTCCTGGAAAAGGGGCGAATATCATCCTGTAATGGGAAAGTTCATGTCTGTTATTGATCAGATAGTTTACAGAGTTTTAGTGTCATTACTACTACATTAAATTACTATATATAATGTTGAATATAATGTATAACAATGTAATGGGGGAATTTTTGTGGGTCCTGATAATGCTAAATGTCTTATGTTACCAGTAAAAGTGGCCTGCATTATTTTAAATATATCTAGTGAGTGACAGAGTGCAAACATATTCATATGTTTCAGCGTTAGAATCATGAATATTGTTATACTGTTGTCACCATTGTCCTGTGCATTGGGTTACCAGCACCAAGTCCAAGCCGATTAATTTCCACCCCCAATGTAATACCAAATTCATCATTTTAATCAGCAGTACATTTTTTGTTATCCTTTTACCATATGTCTTGGAGTATCGCAATAATATCGAATCGTGAGTTCAGCATCGTGAAATGTATTTAATCGTTACACCCCTAGAATACAGATCACACTACTTTTATGACACTTACATTGTGCTTTTATGCCCTTTTGATATATAAAAGCTTTATTTATTGGACAATTCTGCAAGTTTTTGTTTCACGGAAGAAAAAAAAAGTCTCATAGGTTTGGAATGAGGGTGAGTAAATGATGACAGGATTGAATTTTTTGGTCAACTGTTCCTTTAAGACAAGCAACATCAGCAGAAGATAGATTTTATGTCCTTTTACTTGTTCTAGATACATACAAGCAAGTGGGTACAAGTTGTGAAACGCACATTCTCCTACTTGTCCTACAAAGTGTTGTTTATATCCCAGTTTCCCTTGGTGTAACGCTATCAATAGCACTCAAGACACCTTTATGAAAATTTATGACTCGCCATGGTCCCTCTGAGGATGTTTTCTGACAGAACAGTTATGTTTAGATAACCTAGGCTTTATAGAAAACGATGGGCCTCCTGGTGTGCTATAGTATTTTTTTTCTGACACTCTGTCTTATCTTCTCTAGGTCATTACAGTGCTGAATTTACAGAGCAGCCCACAGATGCATTAAAAAACAAACTCCATCTAGAAGACCAGAAGGCTTGGAGACGAAGCACTCCTGTTCATGGAGGGCCGCTGGACCCTGCTGCTGTTTCTGGGGGCGTACCTGGTCCTCCTGGCTGCTGAGGTACGCTTGATTGCAGGCCAAGGCATCTACACCAACACGTGGGCCGTCCACATTGAAGGGGGAGCCGAGGAGGCTGAGAGGATTGCACAAAAACATGGTTTCATCAGTCACGGGCAGGTGAGTGGTATCGGTGCTTTATCAAAGATTCATCTCCTGTTTCTTTTGAGAGTTGCTATGTTTGTGTATGTGGACATAATGCTGCATGAGGCTTGTAGTGATGTTCCAGTATATCATTCACCTTCTTGTTGTCAAGCTCTGTTGCTTTACTCAAGAGGAAGACAGATTTGCACAAACACACACCCACACATGTACTCACATAATCGTGAAGGCCCCTCCGAGAAGTCCTTGTAGATGCTTGTCGAGTCGCCTTTCCCATGCGTCTGTCACTGTTCATTTCATTAAGATGGAGATGCATCAGCTGTGATTGGGGAAATTAATTTCGGCTTATGTTGTATTCTTTTTCCCTGCTGCCCGCATTGTCTCGTTTGTCTTGCCAGATGTTCCCTCTTCTGTTGTTATGGTATTAAACGCTTAGCTGGGAGACGAAAAGCAGGAATGTATCTGACAGCTGAAACACTGTATGTGAATTAATCCCTGGGAGTGCAATGCCCTCTGAGCTCGCTGTGAGGAGTCTGTGAATAGCACGTGTGTGGGAGGACAGGAGTGGAAAGAGCTGCCAAAATGAACCTCTCCTCTCCTCTCCCTTCTTCTCCTCCTCTCCTTTCTCCTCACCTCTCACATTTACCCTACTGTAAATCAACCAATAAATAATAAATTCTTCTGACCCTGCTGAAATCTGGATCATGACAACTTAATATTTTTTTTCTTGACCTAGTTGGTCCAGTAATTCTTTTTACTTGCCCTGCCAACATTTCCTCTTGCCCCACCACAAAATTATAAGTTTTTATTTTTATCAATGCAAGTTTTTATAGAAATAATTATATTTTTTGTAAAAAAAGAAAAGAAAGAAAAGAAAATTTGCAATAAGAAATTAAACAGCAGTAATGTAATGCCATAAAATTTTGTCAGTCTGAGTTCTCCTTTGTGTTTTCTTGGCTTGAACAGACAAATACAAACAAAATTATGTCAAAATGCCTGTCTTAACAAGTATCCTCATAAATACAGTCGGTTTGTTAGTGTTGGGCGATATGCTTTAGTCATCGTCTTATCGTCAGCCTTAGGCGTGTGTGACGGTATCAAATTTTCATGTTGCGATAATTGCTGAAGCTTTTATTACGGTATACCGTATTATCACGGTATTGAAATAAGTTGCAAAAAAGTGTTGTCAAAGTATAACAGGTTTAAGAACTCTTTTTCTTCTGAACTCTGAACATTTAAATAAATACAACACAAACACAAAAAGATTGAGCAATAGCTACATTTGTTACAGAAGGAATTTTTTGTTAATGTTAGTTAAAAAATACAACTGATCATTGTTAGCTTCAGCTTTGGTTCATTAAATAATAGTTACAACTTTTGATTTTAGTAAAGTTATTAAACATTAACTAAGAAATTAACATTAAGTAAGATTATTAAATGCTTTATAAGTATTTTTCATTGTCATTTTGGTAATAATGAATTAGCATTGTCACTAAGTTTTACTGAACAATAACAAATAGCCTAATCAGAACATTTTCAATCATTATAGGGCATGTTGTAGTCCACATTAAAATATAAAAATGTTTAGGTTTGAAAATAATTCTTCTAAAGCTTCTCATGCACGTTGGGCTTGTTTACATCTGAGTGCGCGACATGTCCCTTAGACACAGTATACAGCGGTGTTGTGCATTTTATACACCAGATATAAGTGGTGTTACGCAACAAAAGCAAATAGAATCTATTATAATCAGTGATGCTGTCTACACTGGATGCGTAGGGCCCTATAAATTCCGTTTTATTTTTTCCCAAATTCCGTTTTTTCCGTTTTAATTTTTCTGGATTCCGTTTTTTTCTGTTTTATTTATTTTTTGACTCCATTTTAATGGTTAAGTTAAATTTTAGTAATCAAAAAGCATTATTGAAATAATGAATCTTGTCCAATTTACCAACAATTTAATAAAAGTTTAACAAAAAAAACCCTACGTTTTATTCTTTCCCCTCAAATTTTATTTTTTACCAAATTCTGTCTTCTGGATTCCATTTTAATGGTTTAATTCCATTTTAATAATCAAAAAGCATGTCTAATTAATTAATTAATTAATTAATTTCTTCAGAAGTTCTGTTGTGTATTTAAATTTTTCTGGCAATCAAATGAAAGCATACCATTTAATTCATCTTTTAATCATGAAATTAAACTTTTTTGTTAAACAATGTGCTGCATAACAGAGCTTTACTGTTAAAATTAAAACATGGAAGAAACACTGAGATTATTGTTTAAAATATATTTTAATAATTTATTATTAAATTAATTTATCTAAATTCTACTGTACAACAGTGATATGTTTCTGTCAAGTTAAATCGAACTTTTATTTTGACGGTTTGCCTAGAGCTTTGAGTTTTTCTGTGTTTATGATGGTAGTTTTCTCAAACGAAGTGTTGCTGATGAAGTGACTTTCAGAGCAGCTCTGGAGATGAATTTGTGCCTTCATATACTGAGGCGACAGAGGTCGAAAACACTGCGAGCATTGCACGTGCTTCAGCGTGCGTGCGCCCGCGCAATTGTGTGTGAGGCGGTGTGAGGTAAATGAAACTGCGCTTCCGCATCATTCATTTCAGAGGCACACAGGCATGCAGGATTCATGTTTAAATAGTCTTTTTGCGGTTTAATATTCAGTCACTAGTCTATATCGCGATTTAATTTACGTGTACTGACCTGCTTTTAATTCATTCATCAAAAATTTGACAAATTCCGTGACATTACGCGTTATATAGTAAATTCCGTTTTTATGACTGGATTCCGCGATTCCGTCCGCGATTCCGTGATTGTGGAAATTATAGGGCCCTAGATGCGATGCGACATGACACATTCCTAACAGTAAACTGATGGCTCATTCTGTTTCTGAGGTACTCCAAGCGCTCATGCTACTTGTGATACAAAGAAAAAATAGATTTGCAACAGTCACTTTGTCGCGTCCAGTGTATACGGCCTCAAGCTGCCATGTGATGTGATGACTTTTGTGTCCAGTGTTAATCAAACTGTGTATTTCATTTTTATCTATCTATCTGACTACCTATCATTATATCCTTCTGTCTGTCTGTCTAATTATCTATCATTATATTGTTCTGCCTTTCCATCGTTCTATCCGTCTGTCTGTCTATCTATCTATCTATCTATCATGAATCTCCTCTCTAATGTAAACTGACAGAGCTGAACAAATTAAGTCACTTATTTTCGACCGATTCAGACCAGTGATTCTGATGCACACATCTCAGACATCTATTACTAAGGAGATAACAAGCTGGAGGGGAGCAGTATTAGATAATTTAGTTTTAATTCCTTTGTTTATGCAGTGTCAGAAGTCAACCAAACACATTAAAATAACTATTCTGGTGGAACCTCAATTATTCCTCTGATCCAAAGCCATGATATTGTTCTAAAACGGCATATGTTGCATGAAAAACAGAAATAACTGGTGTCAGATCAGTAGGAAAGGGCTCTACTTACTAATAGAAGCCAGTGTATGTAAAAGTTTCCATTGGAAGAATGTCACATTCATTTAATGATTATGTGTGTGGAGGTTACAGGAGGCAAACAGTGCCAGTGAAAATTAATGTGTGCAAGTCTCGCTATTTTTTTTAATTTTTTTTTTAGGCTTGTGCACTTATAATAACATCAGGGTAAAAATATGTTATTATTTAATTGTTGGTCAGACAGTACACATGCATGGATCCATTCCATTGAGTCCATCGAGTTTTTAACTTTTAAAAAGCATCTTGAGAGCCTGTATTTTATTCTATAGTCTGTCCCAAGGTGATTTTTGGGCCTATTTACAATTGTCACTTCATGTGTATGATAGCTGTCTGAATTGTTTAAACTGTTCTATTTACAGTTGGCCGCATAAATGCATCTCCGCAAAACGAATATAAATCCAATCTTCAATTCATATGCTATGCAAAATCAGAGTGAGAGCGAATGATGAGAGAATTTAGCATTAACTACTTTGAATGAAGATGACTGTGTTAAACTTCAAGGTGCAATGGCGAAAGTTGAGTTTCATTTGCTGTAGTAGTCTGCGCTTCTGAGATGCTCATCTCGGCAGGCCATATCCGTGGAGATGCGTGTCGCAGTCATGCTGTGGTATCTGGCTACAGGGAGCCAATAACACACTCTCACACCTTTATTTCTTGCCATTTTGGGAGGAGTAAATTTACATATGTGGCTTCAACAACCAGATGCATTTACTCTGTGTCTGGAAATGTGTCTGAAACCCAGAATGTTTGTGCTCTATTTCTCTGACTTGTCTTGATATTTTGTTAGCTATGTAATGCAGAGACAATCATATATCCGGGCCTGAATTTCAGCATGGAATTGCTGGTATTGCGCATTGTTTTACTCATTCCCACAGGTTTCACACTTATAATGCGGGAAATTCCCGCAAACATTTATTCACTATAGCATGTAATTTGAAAACAGCATGAGTGATTCAGAAGTGCCGAGGGATGCACCGAAATGAAAATTCTGGGCCGAAACCGAAACTTCTGGCCAAAAACTGAAACCGAAAATGCTTTTTAAAAATGATTTATTTATTATTTTAAATTAGCTTTTGTGTGTGTGTGTGTGTGTGTGTGTGTGTAAAATTGTATTAATTTAAGACTTTTTAATGAAATTCAATCATTTTAATGATACTTAATTTAAAAAATACAAGCCAATAAAATAAAATAACCACACTTTTATTGAAAGTAACACACTAAAATTGAACAGAAAACATATTAATATTAAAAATATCAATATATTATTCTTTATTCAACAGAATCTGTTTTAACGGATTTATTTTTTGATCAATTATCCAAATAACGTATAGTCCTACAAAGCTATTATTATCAGAGCATGTGAGCAGAGTGTAGCGGGGAGTGGATCAGTGAATGAGAGGGTAGCGTCGTTTAGCCAGCACGGCTATACCACACCATGTTACAGCACAGTAGGGCTATTGCAAACAGAAACAACTATACTGCTACATAGAAATTTCACACTGGCATGTTATTTGTGCGGACTTTGCTTTTACGATGAGCATGAGCAGTACATGAGTGAAGCGAGTGGAGCACACGTGCATAGAGCAGAATATTGAGCAAAGCGTCACACCACGCAGCGATAATGGCTAGAGCGAGAGTAAAACCTGTGCTGAACACTGATGGGTGGGGTATCATATATTTTTGGGTTGACTTGACTTAATGAATTAGAGTCTTGAAAAACTTTAGGGGCACAGTCGGTTTTTTTTTTTCTTTCAATTTGAATGTAGGTATACGAGTGCTCTTAAGCAGAAATGTGTATGTAGACCCCTGTAAGATGTACAAATCACCAGTCAAGGCACACTTGCAAACACACATAAAGTTTGATTTAAACAGCTTGAGAACTTTTCCACTCATCCTTGTTAAAAAGCTTGCATTGTGATAGACTGTGATGTGTGTACGTGCTCTTTTTGTGTTTGCACAGAATTCCTGGCGTTCATTAGTGTGGCATAATGAACAAGCTCTCCCTGCATCTCCATTTATTTATGCCTGACATTGGCCTGTCAATCAAACATGGGACACTTTCACACCCAGCACGGCGGATTGATTTTTCATTATTCATTTCAGACTCTCAGACAGATTGTGAGAGTCCTTGAAGGATCCCTGTGTTCTGAGTTGAATTTTTGATGCCATATGGTGCTTTCTCTCGTCTCCCTCTCTCTCCTCTCCATTTGATGTTATTTTTTTTCTGTTCAGAAAGTGAGACTTGAGCTAAGAGCTTTGTGATGCAGGTCTCTGGATAAAAAGGCGTGGCACGCTAATCCGAGCTACTGTCGTGGCTGTGTCTTGGCATGGAGCTTCCTTGCAGGGATCCACCAGAAATCTTACAACGCTGAAATGATATTGCTTCAAAAATGTGTTATATAGAGGGAGGAAGAGAAAGCAAGAGACTGAGATAGAAAATGGAGAGAGACTGTGAAAACGGGAAGAGAAAAAGTAGCGAAAGGAAGAAAATTATTCAAGGAGAGCTGAGCAGCAAGATTCTAAGATGACAGGAAAGTTGAGCAAAAAATGGGCTGGATAACAAGGCCAAGATGTTAGACAGACCAAAATACTGTGAGAAGAGATGGAATCACAGCCAGTGAGAACATTTGATTATTAATTTACAGCTAATTTTTGAGTGGGACTTCCAGCCAATTAGATTTTACTGAGATTGTGGCCTGATTAAAACAAAAAGTAATAACACTTTAAACCCCCCCCCCTTTTTTTTTTAATCAAAGGGAATTACTAACACTTTTTATTGAGTCGTGCCTGGTTCGGACACAGTATAATACAAAGTCCATAGTGTCTTTTGTCGCACCTGAGACTCAGCATGAGTCCGAAACAGTGATTAAGGCTGACAAAAGTGACATCAGGTCAACAAATGACCTGTCCGAAATGGCGGAAGACACCTTATTCATCTCTGAAAGAGCCTGTCACTCTCCTCTGGAGAACGATGAGACACGTGAGACATTTATCCAGGCCCATAATTACTTGATTGCCTGTCTGGTATCCTGCGGGTAAAGCTTCGGCCTGTTTGCAGAGGAGAATGGATGGATAGATGGAGATAAAAGGAGCGAGAGTGGGGCTTAAATGTCATGTTTCTAGAGCTGTCATCCCTCAGAGCGATAGGATGTTCCTGTGAGATGTGGAGGAAGGTAGAGGGGACTTGGGGGGGGTAGTGAGACTGAGCCGCACACGCTCTCACGCTGGAGGCTGTGAATGTCACTGAACAGGTGAAGAGTGTGTGCATTGTCTCTCTTAAGCCTGCTTTCAACACCTTACCAATCCCTGACCATAACTAAAGCAAAATTCCTGCTGAGCAGGTAATTGTACAGTTCAGTTAAATACATCTTGACCTGTTCCCCATCATTTCCAGCACCGTCACAAGTGCAGATACGCTGATTCACTGTATAACACAAGCTGAACAGGCTATTGTAAGTTAAATTGACTTTCCCAATTTCATGACTACTAGACATTTCAAGGGCCTCCCACTGTCCACACACCTGTCACTTTTCTCCACCACTGTTGTAATGAGCATACCTGAGGAACATGGATGTTCAGATGGGGAATAAGGGAAAAAAAAATAGGAACAACTGGTTCTTATCACTGCAACTAAAAGGAATGAGTTTAGGGAGCATTTCAGGAAAATGAATCCTCAACCTGAGAGTTGTGAACAGCTGCTAAACCCATTCAGCGGAAAAGAGATGAAATAATTAGCAGCAGAGTAACGCCATATGCTCTGGTTTTGCATTAGCGTGGTATGTGGCTCTAGCTTCAGAAAGCATTGACACCTTCTTTGTCTTAAAGGTCAGTAGTCAGTAGCAGACCCTTTTATCTGAAGTGACTTGCTGTACATAGAAAATGGATAAAATATAGCGCCTTGAAGGGTTTTTACACACTACCTTTTGAATTTCTACCCGCTTGAAGACCCACAAGCTATACATCTGCCACTCCACTTCTTTTTCCCAAAAAGCATTTGTACCCTTCCAGTTGCTCATTGGGCTAAACCAAAGACTATAGCGCTGAATGCCGAGGGCATTGTTTCAGAAAAGAAGAGGAGGATTGGAGATTTGCATTTGGAACAGGATTCTAGCATTTGTGAAGGTTTAATTTGGGATTTGAGCAGCTTTTTATTGTCTTGACTGCAGTTGGTGGTGTTCTTGTGTTGTGCTACATTCATGTGTGTGTGTGTGTGTGTGTGAATAACAGCTTAACAGGCAGCTGATCAGCACACTTCAGTGACGCATTTCACCCATCTCTCCCCACCTCTCTGCGTCTGCACACAAAAACACTCGTGATTGCTCCCGTCGCTGAGTACAGCTCTCAAAGGCCTCTCTGCGCTCATAGTAGTCGGTGAGGAAAATGGTGGCCGGTGTATTGTGGGCTGATTGCATTTGCCACAGTGCCTCATCATTGTGTTCTGTTAGTTTTTAATCAGGCAGGTCCTGAGATTTAGTACACCGAGCAAGTCTTTGGTATCTTGCCTCTCGTGTTGATTTTTAGTGTTTGGCTGAACGCACAAGTACACATAAGTCCTAAAAGGGAGTGATGATTTGGTGCTAAAAGACTAAAGGAAACGTTTGTGATGTTGAAAGATTCTCAAATGACTCCAGCATGTTTCAAATTGTGAAGTGGTTGAAACACCCACTGTGAAGATGATGTTATACAAATAGCATTATTATTAACATATCAAAACAGCACTGTGTGTCCAACAAATTAATAGAGTTAAGTTTTAATTAAAATGTGGCATTTTGACACCAAACTTTGTAATGCTCCATTGACTGTAGTTTTTTGCCACATTTTTTTTAATCAAGCAAACACTAATAATTAATTTTATAATTAATGAGAATTAAGTTAACATGATGTCAGTTGATATTTTACTTTCTTAAAAGAGGCCATTCAACCACAAATGCAAATTCCGTCATTTACAAAGGGCTCGACAATAAGGACTGCCTGGGTCCAGTGTGAACGACACTCGGAACTGTCACTGTCCCGATCGGGCAAGTACTGCATCTTCACAAAATTTATCATTTACATACGTTTTTAAGCCTTGCCAATTGAAATATTCAATCGCAAGAAGACTCAAAAGAGAACTCAATTCAGTAATTGTGTGCTGTTTGAGAAGTTATGTGTGCGCAACACACACCCGAAGAGCTCACCCAGATAGCCGCGCCTCAGACAGCGCACAAATACTGAATTGATTTCTCTTTCACGTCTTCTTACACTTGAAAGGACATATTCACACAAAATTATGTCAAAATGCCTGTATTGGCAAGTTTTCTCATAAACATAGTCTGTTGTCTTGAAGGGTCATGAAACCCCCCCCCGTTTTACCCTGGTCGTTCACACCTAAAAGCTCAAAAACTGGGCAAAATGGGCATGTAAAGCTCTGGAAAAGCGAGAGGTAGAGGGGGGGAAGAGGGGAGAGAACAACCTATGAAACACAGACATAAAACACACTCATTATATTCCTGATGGAAAAAAAATGTCTCGCCATGGGTTGTAATCAATGTTTCTTATTGTCTACAATATAGAACTTAGCACACTGTTGTATGTAATTTACTATGACCTTTTTTTTTTTTTTTTTGACATTTTCCATTTTGTTTTTTTTCTTGTCCCCACATTGACTTCTCTCACATTACTTCAATCCCAGTTTGTCAGAAGTCCCCAGATGCAGACACTTCTACTCCAAATCCTGGTCATCATTCACATATACACATCTATGAAGAGCTCCACTGCCTGGCTGTCTGTTTCTCTCCTGTTCTCTCTATCTATCTACCTGCTGCCAAAATACTTCCAAAGGCTTTTTCCTCTGCCAACTTTTCAGAAATCATTACTCTAAAATGGCTGGAGAGCTAGAAAAAGTTGGACACCCTCCTCAAGGCTCTTAGCACACTAAGAAAAGAATGCATATTGATGGACCAGCTCTGCAGTCGCAAACACACACACATCCACTCAAAGATGGAGCCAAGATGAGACAATATCAGAAAAGTCACGTCTACATGACAGCATGGCTGTTGAAATGCAATCAGAAGTTTGTAGAGACAGTTTAGAGCACAAATTTACCATAGAGATCTAAGACTGTGCAAACAAACATACAAGGGCCATTCAAAGCAAATGTGTTTGCATTCCATTTTTGCACTTTTTATTTTACGTTTATCAGCTACATTGACATCTTTGGCCAAAACGCCATGTTAAAATTATTCTAGTGGATCAATATCAGCTTTCAAGTAGTGGGCCAATCAGAAAAATCTGTGGGCTAAGCATATTTACATATTTACAAGTGTATTTACATATAGAGAAGTGAAGTGTTTATATTAGCAATGGTGTACAGAAGTTAATAAGCCAATAAACGCACCTTCTGTTCTATTTCATTACGCTCTATATATCTGTTTCTTAAGCAAGAACACGTCCTCTGTGAAAGGCCCCTTAGCCTGCTGCATTCTCTCTCTGAACATCTGATCCCTCCTGGCAGTCTGGTAATAGAGGGGAATACAGGATTGTACTGTTTGTTGCAGGGTCGGTTAGAATGTTTGCTTTGATCTGGTGCCGTGACCCGGAGCTTTCATTACTTTTCCAGTCTGCCTGGGTTTCAAGAGCATTTGTTGATTTGAGATGATGAGAGGTACGCAGAGAAGACACGTTAATTTTTAAGACTAATTATTCATCAGCCTCAAACAGCACTTCCTCTAATCTTTAGAGGATTCATCTGTTTTGTGTAGCCCACAGCACTTGAGAGAAAACTTTTAGTTACAAAGCGCATGATGAAAAAGATCTCTTTTTGCCGTCTCTAACTAGAGGAGAAGAGAGTCTGTCTTGCAGCTGGAGACGATACTGTCTGAAGTTCTGTAGGAGGTCGATGGGAGATTGATACGATATACAGAGATAGTGGAACTTGAAAAATCATGTCTGGCGAGCTCAGTATGACTCAAGGGAGTCCATGTGGAGGAAAGAAAGTGAGAGCACTCAAGCAGTGTGTGTGTGCGGTAGCTTTATTGAGGCGTCCATTCAGAGCCGGCCTGCAAGATTGTGGCATACAGATTATGTTTGGCACTTTTTTTCTTTAGTCAGTTGGTTGCTAAATCTCTAAAAAGTGTGCTATTAGTGGGCTGTGTTAACTACGTCAACTGCGAAGGAGAGAAGAAATTGTTGTATAAAGCTGTTATTTTTGTTTTGTTTTTGCGCACAAAAAGTATTCTCGTCACTTCATAACATTAAGGTTGAAACACTGTAGTCACGTTGACTGTTTTAATCGATGTCTTTAATATCTTTCTGGACCTCAAAAGGTGTGGTTCAGAAACCCTCAGATTTCATCAAAAATAACTTAATTTTTGTTCTGAAGATGAATGAAGTCTTACGGGTTTGGGATGACATGAGGGTGAGTACCTAATGACAGAAATTTCATTTTTGGGTGAACTAACCCTTTAACTCTAAATCAATTCTCCACATACTGTATTAATGTATAGTTTCTACATTCAGAACAGATATGTGACTTGTCATGCGCACTTGGAATTTATTTCCCATAAATAATACAGCAACCCAAAGCGACTGGAAACTCTGAATGTCTTCATGCAGAGATGTCCTGATCAAGAAGCTGCATCATTTGCTTTTTGGCAGGAGTTAGATTTTAGACTTGAAAAGGAATACATGCATTTCAACGCCTGTGAAAAGACGAAGCAGATATCTTAAACACAGCGCAAACAGATCAGGTTTTTAGTAACAAAAAGATAATAAAAATCGTCTGTCACCTGTTGTTTATTTCCAATCTTATTTGTTTGTGCTGTTACTTGACTGCTTCTTTCTTCAAAGAGAGCTGTCAGAAAGGGAAGATTTCCATCAAGCAATCTGTCATTCTCCCTCCCTATCGCCCATCTTCGCTCATTCTATTACACGTCTCTCTCTCTTTGTACCGGCGTTCTGCAATAAAAGGAGATGAATGTCTCTCATTCTTCTCTGTTGTATCGTTATTTCCATAATTCATGGTACAGATAGAGCTGTTCTGGGTGAGTGAGTCACAGCGGAGTGGGGTGGGAATGAATATTCATAAGGTCAGCGAAAGCACTTTCTTAACCGACCACTAGGACTGTTCATCACTCTCAACTCACGTGCCACCGCCGGGCGTTGCTTGTTGCAAGAGGGGATGATGTCATGATTCTTCATTTCCTCAAACAGGTGTCTGGTGACAATTGTGGAATTATTTCAGCCTTTTTTTTTTTTTAATGAGTCACACTTTTTTTGCCTTAAATTGACAAAACAGTACATTCCATTTTACAAAAAATAAATTAACAATTAAATAAGTAAAATAATAATGTGAAAATGTTTGTCACCGAATATATTAATGACACTTACATTACATCTCACCACCAGGTCATTATCCTGGTCCTTCAGTAAAACCTTCAATAAAAGTATTTAGCCCACTTTCTCCTATACACTTCCATTTTTTTCAAGTAGTATATATGACTTTTTTGTATGCTGCAACTTTCCCCAATTCTGTAACCCATTCTTGGAAAGATGGCGACCCTGTTGACCGTCAGCCTCACATAATAATTTTGTCTCCATATCATGATACTTATTTGAATCCATTTGGTTGCCTCTACATCAGAGCCTAGAAAAGATGGGTCTCCAAGGACATAAATACCTGGACAGAATGAAAAGCAACATTCTGCCACATCTTGAATATAGTTATGAACCAAAATTCCTGTATTTTAGAGTAGGAACAGAGAGAATACATCAGGTCTCCGTCCCTTTCACATTGCCAGCATTCATCAGAGTCCTTCAAACCGAGCCTAAATGGCTTACTCTCGGAGTCCAGTAAAAACTATTCAGTATTTTAAACTGGATAAGTCGTACTCACAGTTTCCTTGACATTACTTTTAAAATTTGTACATATTCTGATCCAATCTTCATCACTAATTGAAATATTCAAATCCTTACTCCAGACTATTTTAAGAGCTGAATAAAAACTATAACCCACTTTATCCATTAGCAATCTGTAATATACTGACACCTCATGCCCACTACCCCATGCTGCTAGGATTGTAGACAAAATATTATCCTCTTGTGGAGCTTGACTACAAGAGCCAAAAGTCCCACATAACAAATGTCTTAGCTGTAAGTATCTCCAGCATTGCACTTTATTAAGGCCAAAAGTTTTGGTTAACTGGTGATGAAGTGTTATTCTCTTAAACATTCCCTAACTTCTAAATACACTTTGCTCTCCATTCCTTTCCAAAGAAAAGTGTGCAATTTGGGATTCATCCAAATACTTAAAGCTAAACTCAAGTATTCTCTCTATTTTCTTCCAAATTGATTGAAGAGGTGATATTAAGGGGTAAGACTGTACTGTTTAAGGTCATTTAATGGATAAGCATTGCAGTGGTGGCGACGGCAGGATATACATAATCTGTCTACACAGAATTTTTTTTTTTTTTTTTTGTGAAATACAAAGATATCGTTATAACCAAAAGCAGAATAGTTGGGCATAGCTTCTTTAACACCATCTAACTGGTAGAAAAACCACATGTATGTATGTATATTGCACATTACCATTTCACTGAATACTTGAAGGGTTAGTTCACCCCAGAATGAAAATTCTGTTATTAATTACTCTCCCTCATGTCGTTCCAAACTCGTAAGACTTTCGTTCATATTCGGAACACAAATGAAGATCTTTTTGATGAAATCTGAGAGATGTCTGTCCATCCATTGACTGCCTTTAATGTTTATATGTGAGTAAAGCCTAAATGAAATGGCGTGTAATCTTAGCCATCTCTACGGATAAATTAGCACACTTTTCCATTCTTTTAAGAAAATCTTTTTAGAATTCCTGCAATGGATTTCAATTGCATTTCAATTTATTGTGTAAACCTGTAGAATTAAATTTCCACATAGCCAGTATTGATAACCTGACACTTAACAATCACAACTCTGAATCAACATTTATCTAAGTAACCTTTTCAGAGGAAGATCCTGCTTTCTCTCTCCGCTGATCTGTGCTTTTTTCTGCTCTTATATTAGATAAGGGATTTTGGGAAAAGCTGGTCAAGGCCACAGCATGCCGCATCCTTCCCCTTTTTTCTCTCAAAAAAAAGTTGTAGTATTTATAACAAGCATGCTTCTCTCGTGCCAGAGGGCATGCTGTTCTGCTCATTTCTATATTTTCATTTGCAATTTTAGGTGCAGTGGCACCACGCCCCATCTGGAGCGCATAGGTACAATTTGTCTTCAGTGATGGATTTTTGTACCCCAAACTTGTTATTTGAACGTACATATGAATACAGAGGATGCACACATGGTGGAAATGTCCTTGGTTAACAATGTGAAAATGAGTATGTCTGATTATGTGGTATTTTTGTGCCTTTGTAAAGGAGTTCCTCACAGGAGATCGCTAAATAATTACTCCCCCACTGCTTCTGTTCTCTGCAGTTCTTTATTTCTCCTTTCACCATCTCTGCTCTGTCCTTTCTTCTCTCTTTTCTGCTTCACAGTCTTTTTTTTTCTTTTCTTTTTTATGCTATGCAACATTTTTATTTTCAGACCTTTCTCAACTCTTTATTAACAGTTGGAAGAGACAATGGAATAGGTCTCAGTGATTTATATGTAAAAAAAGATTGTTGTTTTTCAGTCATGACAATATTCAAAATATATCTCTGAAATTGCTTAGAATTGATCAAACTAACATATTTTTCACCCAAAAAGCCATTATTGTCAACTCTATTCAAGATGATTGAAGTAAGGTGTAAAACACAAAAAGTACAGCAAAAAATAATCAAGGTATGTTTTTCACACTTTTTTTCAAACTAGAAGGAACAATATATATACTGTATTCTTAATCCGAAGGGTTTAATATGGAGTTGGCCCACCCTTTGCAGCTATAACAGCCTCAACTCTTCTGAAGGCTTTCCACAAGGTTTAGGAGTGTGTTTATGGGAATTTTTGACCATTCTTCTAGAAGCGCATTTGTGAGGTCAGGCAGTGATGTTGGCGAGAAGGCCTGGCTCGCAGTCTCCACTCTAATTCATCCCAAAGGTGTTCTATTGGGTTGAGGTCAGGACTCTGTGTAGGCCAGTCAAGTTCCTCCACACAAAAACTCGCTCATCCATGTCTTTATGGATCTTGCTTTGTACACTGGTGCGCAGTCATGTTGGAACAAGAAGGGGCCATCCCCAAACTGTTCCCACAAAGTTGGGAGCATGAAATTGTCCAAAATGTCTTGGTATGCTGAAGCATTAAGAGTTCCTTTCCCTGGAACTAAGGGGCCAGGCCCAACCCCTGAAAAACAACCCCTTTATTTAAAGTCTTGATCTTTTAGCTCCAGTTTTTTTGTTTATTTCTGATCCCTCCAAGTGTTGCTGGTTTTATTCAAACATAACTCTTATAAGATAATTAATTATATTATATAAGATAATTAATTTCTGAAATAAATGGCTGATTTTGTCAAATAGATGGACACAGACTGACAGAGAGAAAGAGAAGTTGTTGCACATACCCACAAGAAAACACCCCTGAAGGATGAGGCTTCTTGCTCAGGGGCTCAACAGCAGTGGTTAGAGAAACTGCCCCAGGCTGCCTTTGAATCCGGATCTTCATTCATGGTACAGTGATCTTGCTGCAAAGACACTCAGCCCATGTTTCGAGCTTGAAATGAAAACAAGCCTCTTGTCTGTCCATGCACACTGTTTTTCTGGACTGATGAATGGATCATTTTTTTGAAAATGCACAGTAAACATGTCTGATCTTTCAAGCCTATTTCTTTTCACACTGTCAACTGTATATTTACGACAGAGAAAGTCTCCATAGAAACATGAAGTGTTAGAGGACGTTTTCAGTCTTATTACAGCTCAGCCATGTGAGAAATCCCTCCAGAGCCGTCGTCTGAACTACAGCGGTGTTTCACTGAGACAGAAAGACTGAAATAAATGCACTGGCTAGTTATTATAGTCATTACCTCTGCTCTAAAAGCGCTCATGATAAGCACCAAAGCTTCAGGGAAGATGCTCCTTTTTCTGTTACAAAAAAGTCTTTATGTAATTGAGGTGTTTTTTGTCCCCCACCCTCCCCTGAAATGTCCATAGGCACAAAGGAAGGATTTCAAGCTAAGCAAACGTTATTGTCATAATGATTTCACAAACATTGCATGGAGAAAGAGCTTTGTAGGGCATATTCTAATGCTTGACATACATCTCCAAAAAAACATAATGGTTATTACTGTTTTTCAAATGTCACATCCTAGAAAATCTCATGGGCCGTTTGGCTTTAAATATCTCATTATTTTTTTAAGGCAGTCGCTTCAAACAAAGATCTGAGGTCTGATTTATGACTGTAATGTTCAGTGCTGGTTTATCTCAGCTGTCATTGTCATCTCCTTGTTTGACAGTTTATGAATTTGAAAATTGAACCCTAGACTTGGGGCTAGGCTCTTTTGAGCAGCCACATAGCGACATCCTAGGAACACATTCACAACACCATAGGGCCTGTTTACACCTGGTCACCTTGTGCATTTTTATTGATCAGATTGCTATTCATTTTGTTAAAAACCTTTCCATTTACACTTAACTACATAAATGTGTCTCTGCAAATTGACTATAGATCTGATCTTTATTTCCCACACTATACGCAAATTTAAAAAAAAGCAACAAATATGAGCGGCAATTTATTTATCATTAGCTAATTTCAAGATCAAAAATTTCAGAAAGCGGTATCAGCACTGCTCACTACTTTTAATGAAAATGATTGTGTGCTTTAGTTTCAAGATCTGATGCCGAACTTTCAGTTTCATTTGTGGCAGCTTGCATGTTGGCTTGCTGAAGAGATCCTCAGCTACTCATCTGCAGCAGGTCATTTCTTTAGCGATGCATGTTGCAGTAGGCTGTCATATTTGACTACCAGAGCTGGTAATGCCCTCACACGTTTATATTTTTACCATATGTGGCTTCAAAAAACAGATGCATTTACACATCTCCACTTTCATCTGGAATGCGTCTCAAACCACCACCTAAAGTCTCGAATGCTTTTCGGAGGGCATTTACACCTGGTCTTTTCACTAACAAATAAATGCTGATATTTTGAACTTTGTATTCAGAGGCAGAGGATCACCAATTCCCCCAATGCTGCGGCGAAAAATAGTGGAGCAATATCAGAAAGGAGTTTCTCAGAGAAAAATTGCAAAGAGTTTGAAGTTATCATCATCTACAGTGCATAATATCATCCAAAGATTCAGAGAATCTGGAACAATCTCTGTGCGTAAGGGTCAAGGCGGGAAAACCATACTGGATGCCCGTGATCTTCGGGCCCTTAGACGACACTGCATCACATACAGGAATGCTACTGTAATGGAAATCACAACATGGACTCAGGAATACTTCCAGAAAACATTGTTGGTGAACACAATCCACCGTGCCATTCGCCGTTGCCGGCTAAAACTCTATAGGTCAAAAAAGAAGCCATATCTAAACATGATCCAGAAGCGCAGGCGTTTTCTCTGGGCCAAGGCTCATTTAAAATGGACTGTGGCAAAGTGGAAAACTGTTCTGTGGTCAGACGAATCAAAATTTGAAGTTCTTTTTGGAAAACTGGGACGCCATATCACCGGACTAAAGAGGACAAGGACAACCCAAGTTGTTATCAGCGCTCAGTTCAGAAGCCTGCATCTCTGATGGTATGGGGTTGCATGAGTGCGTGTGGCATGGGCAGCTTACACATCTGGAAAGGCACCATCAATGCTGAAAGGTATATTCAAGTTCTAGAACAACATATGCTCCCATCCAGACGTCGTCTCTTTCAGGGAAGACCTTGCATTTTCCAACATGACAATGCCAGACCACATACTGCATCAATTACAACATCATGGATGCGTAGAAGAAGGATCCGGATACTGAAATGGCCAGCCTGCAGTCCAGGGCTGTGTTCCACTCCAGTTTTAGACACGCACTCGCAAACTTCCCTAAGCACTTCCCCTCGGGGGAATCCCTGCCGCCATTTTGAAGTGCGTTCCACTTTGTGAAGTTTATATGGACAGACCCTCGCTCCCTTGATTTTAACCGAGGGAGCGAGTCTACTTCATATGTACACTTCAGGCAGCTCCATAACCCACAATGCAACACGATTATGACGTCACCGCATATCACATTTAATTTTACCCCACCACAAACAACTCTATGATATATTCATTTTTTTAAACATTTAAAACACACATATATACATATAGAATGCTGTATTAAACAATTTTGTAAGGGGGAAAAATAAATAATAAATCAACTCCATAGCGTATTCCAAGTGATCAAGGGCTTAGGACGTTCCAGTTCAGCCCATTGCAAAGGTTCCGCCAGTAGTGGGCACTCGTGCAACGTAAGCAATGACGTACATCCGAGTCAATGAGACTGAGGGAAGTTAGCGAGGGAAGGGCATTTAAAAAGCGAACTGGAACGCAGCCCAGATCTTTCACCCATACAAAACATTTGGCGCATCATAAAGAGGGAGATGCGACAAAGAAGACCTAAGACAGTTGAGCAACTAGAAGCCTGTATTAGACAAGAATGGGACAACATTCCTGTTCCTAAACTTGAGAAACTTGTCTCCTCAGTCCCCAGACGTTTGCAGACTGTTATAAAAAAAGAGGGGATGCCACACAGTGGTAAACATGACCTTGTCCCAACTTTTTTGAGATGTGTTGATGCCATGAAATTTAAAATCAACTTATTTTTCCCTTAAAATGATACATTTTCTCAGTTTAAACATTTGATATGTCATTTATGTTGTATTCTGAATAAAATATTGAAATTTGAAACTTCCACATCATTGCATTCTGTTTTTATTCACAATTTATACAGTGTCCCAACTTTTTTGGAATCGGGTTTGTATTTGAAATTGGGTAACACTTTACAGTAAGGTTCATTTGTTAACATTAGTTACTGTAATGTATAACTACATGAACTAACCATGAGCAATACATTGTTACTGTATTTGTTAATCTTTGTTAACGTTAGTTAATAAAAATACAGCTGTTCATAGTGTGTTCATGTTACTTCACTGTGCATTAAAGGAATAGTTCACCCAAAAATGAAAATTATCCCATGAATTACTCTTCTTTCAGACAAACACAATCAGAGATATATTTAAAAATATCCTGGCTCTACGAAGCTTTATAATGTTAGTGAACGGGGGCCTGTTTGAAGCCCAAAATAAATGAAGGCCATCGAACACAAAAAATAACCTATATTGCTCCAGGGGGTTAATAAAAGCCTTCTGAAACGAAGTGATGAGTTTTTGTGAGAAAAATATCCATATTTAAAACTTTATTAACTATAATAACTAGCTTCCAGCAGATGGCCTTCATTTATTTGGGCTTCAAAACAGGCCCCCCGTTCACTACCATTATAAAGCTTGGTAGAGCCAGGATATTTTAAATATATCTCCAATTGTGTTCGTCTGAAAGAAGACAGTCATATACACCTAGGATGGCTTGAGGATGAGTAAATCATTTTTGGGTGAACTATCCCTTTAACTAATGTTAACAAATACAACTCTTAAAGGTGCCCTCGAATGCTTTTTCACAAGATGTAATATAAGTCTAAGGTGTCTCCTGAATGTGTCTGTAAAGTTTCAGCTCAAAATACCCCATAGATTTTTTTAAATTAATTTTTTTAACTGCCTGTTTTGGGGCATCATTAACTATGCACTGATTTTTTCAGCCGCCACCCCTTTAAATCGCGTGCTTCCTGCCACACGAGCTCTCGATTATATTACAGCGCATTTACAAAGTTTACACAGTTAATATAACCCTCAAATGGATCTTTACAAGATATTCGTCATGCATGCTGTGTGCATACATCGAATCATGTGAGTATAGTATTTATTTTGATGTTCACATTTGATTCTCTATGAGTTTGAGGCTATGCTCTGTGGCTAAAGCTAACATTACACACTGTTGGAGAGATTTATAAAGAATGAAGTTGTGTTTATGAATTATACAGCCTGCAAGTGTTTAATAATGAAAATAGCGACGGCTCTCGTCTCCGTGAATACGGTAAGAAACGATGGTAACTTTAACCACATTTAACAGTACATTAGCAACATGCTAATGAAACATTTAGAAAGACAATTTACAAATATCACTAAAAATATCATGTTATCATGGATCATGTCAGTTATTTATCGCTCCATCTGCCATTTTTCGCTGTTGTTCTTGTTTGCTTACCTTGTCTGTGCACAGATCCAGACGTTAATACTGCCTTTCCTTGTCTAATGCTCGAACATGGGCTGGCAAAATGCAAATATTGGGGTCGTACATATTAATGATCCCGACTGTTACGTAACAGTCGGTGTTATGTTGAGATCCGCGTGTTTTCCGGAAGTCTTTTAAACAAATGAGATTTACATAAGAAGGAGGAAACAATGGAGTTTGAAACTCAATGTATGTCTTTTCCATGTACTGAACTCTTGTTATTCAACTATGCCAAGATAAATTCAATTTTTCATTCGAGGGCACCTTTAATAATATTTCACAATATTGCTGTTTTACGTGTATATTATGTGTATATATTCTATTAACACCAGCTATGATGCCATGTTTTAAGTCCAGTTATTTTCAAAAGTCCAGTTTGTGCAAATGCAGCTGGGGAAAGACTTTCTTACTCTTTCATGTTGAGCTTTTTTCTACAGAGGCAGAGAGAAAGCGTGTCAGGTTAAAAGAGGCTGAGAGAAGGGAAAAAACCTCCTGTTTCTGAGTTACAAACACCTTTGAAATGGCTGACATTAAAGTGTGGAGAATGTGGTCTCTCTCTCTCTCTTTTTTTTTTCTCCCTGTCCCATCATTCCCACTTGCAATAGACGTACGCACAAACACACACACAGCAGCATGTTTCATCTTCAGCTGGCACGTCTACTGAGAGAATGATATTGGTGTCACTTTGAGGTTTTACTCTTTGAATGTCATCTGTATAATCAGGTCCCACCAACCTCAGAAAGTTGCTGACCACTTAGGATTAGAGCTGAAATCGAAATTGAAAGGTTTCATTTCCATTCAAGGTCTTTGCCAGTACAGTTAATTAGTAAGTAATCTCACATCATTACTATAAGTAAAAGAGTAGATTTTCTGGTCATAATTAGGTCCGCCACCTCTATGACATGCAAGTATTTATTAAGAAATGCTCCGTATAATTCAAACTGGCATCATTCTGTTGGGGAACATATTCTGTGAGTGTCTGTACAAGCTGGTTAACCTCCTCACAATAGCCATCAATCCTCGGATCACGCCTCTGCGAGTTTCACGCTAGAATAAAACATCAACAAGCAGACCTTGTGTTTTTTAAATCACACACACAGCTTTGAGGTTCAAAAGAAAATGAGCCGCGGTGGAGAAACGATGGGCATAACTAACTCTTGCTCATGGACATCTGAGCCCCATCGATTTGTTAGCGAATCTCCTGTGTGTCAGATGCTGAAGCGCACTGGGAATGAATCATTGTCATTACGGTGTTGTGAAGAGCATGATTCAGAATAAGGTAAAATCTGGTCAGGACAGGTAATGGCTCTCTGGAGACATAGCAAAATATTGTCAGCAGAAGTATTCCTATTAAACCGATATGAGTAATGAGCCCTTTTGAGAATTCGCACTGGGTTTTGGGTACTTAATTCTGGGTCTGTGGAAAAGACATCTTTTAGGAATTCTTTAAAAGGTCATAGTTCGTAATATGCAGCATTTCCTTTATAAGTAATCCCTGGGTTGATGTTGATGAATGCTCCCAGATGGTGTTTAACATTACTCTAGAAATGTTTTATTTTAAAGATCTGGTGTTTTTTTTTTTTTTCCCTGTTTTATTTGTAATTCTTTGTGCATCTAAGTTCATAACCTACAATGCGCAATGTGAAGTGGTAAGGTTTTGACCATGTCAAAGTCCTTGTAAAGCAAGTTGGTTCACTCAACAGCTTTTTTTCTGCCTTGTAAATACAGCTTGTACATCTTATCGAAAAGAGAAAGACTAAAATCTGAAGTCCACTTTTTGTTGAAATGGTTTCAGTCTGAACTAGGGCTGCAGGATTTATCACACAATATGAATATAATATGTTTTTACTCCAAACTCACTTCATAACGACAATTGAGCATCCTTCTGTGAGGTTATGTGGCTTCTTACACAGAATAAGGCAGTTGTGTATATTAGCCATGTTAAATCAAAGTGTTTCAATCTTCTGTTTATTCAGCTACAGCGATATGACGCGTGTTATCTTCTTCTGCAGCAGGGCATATTTCTGCGCAAGACCGCCCTCTGGCTTCCAGATGGAGAAGCATTTACTACTGATCACAAAGCTGTACAACTCTGACAAGCTGCACATAAAATAATCGCAGCCTTTGCCAAATCGCGTGTGGTTTAATTGTGATAAATCGTGCAGCCCAAGTCTGAAACCCATCTAGTCAAAAATGGTGGTGCCAGACGAACACAGTCATCCACACATAGCACAAAGTACCCTAGCCATGTGAACTGCGAACCCAGTACTGACAATAAATTAGTGCTGTTATCAGGCATTATCTTTCTCAACTATTTAAAGGTGCTAAAGAGGATGTTTTGTTTTATACATTTTTGCAATATTACTTGAAACTGTCTTTACTAACTGATAAAAGACTATTTATTAGGTGCACTGAAAGGAATAATATTAATATACATCATCTGTGCACGAGGTAGGGCCTTAAAAACATCAGCCAATCGTTTACGCGATCATCGCCTAAACGATTGGCCCTCTGGCTTGTCAATCACTGCCGTGACGTTCCTTGTGAGAGACGTGCGCGGATTGGCCCTCTGGCTTGTCAATCACTGCCATGACGTTCCTTGTGAGAGACGTGCGCGGCTGCGCGCTCCAGTAACTTTCCACACTCCACAGGCGCTGCATGCAATGTTTTTGTCAGGAGACAGGAGTAACAACTGCAGATTATGAGTTACCTGCGGTGAGTCCGACATAATGAACCCACTAACACGACACAGCGAATGCCGGTGGTAAACACTCGTGTTCCAATACTCGTGCACGAGTTTTGGGAGGCGTTCCTTCGAAATGAGCTGTGAAGGAGGGGGGTTGTTCTTACGCATGCGCTCATTTCAAAAACTCACTAACAGTCTTTGGGTTCTCAGTCGACGAAAAGATCCTCTGTATCACCTTTAACGTTCCAAAACTGACTGCATTTAACTGAATACTCGCCAAGACGGGCATTTTGACATACTTTTTTATGTATTTGACTGTCTAAGCGCAGTAAGCCGCTCATTTCGGTACTTGCAAGTTGCAACTCACAAGCTGTTTGAGAGTGAGAAGCGGCTTGTGCACACCACTTATATAGATCGAATTGACTAAAATGTTGGGATTGACTAAAATGATGCGCAATACAAGCACTATTTAACCAGAGCGAATTAGACGAGTGGGAGAAAGGAGGTGGAGAGAGCGAGAACGCTCAGCTGACGTTATTGCTTATGCTGCTGGCAACAAAACAGACCAGCTCGAAATTGGAAAGACATGAGACTGATCGACCAGTCACCAGTCTGGACCAATCATGCGGTAAATCAGTCGATTCTGGTCCCTGGCCGGTCAATCGGTGCATCTCTAACAGAAATATATGCTAACATTTTTATTAAAAAAATTAATCAATGTATGTCCTTTATATTGCTCAGTTTTTAAGCTTGCTCTCAAATTACAATGTGCAGTGATGTCAGTGTGCTCAGTGCTGATTATTAATTTGCTCACATAATTATGAAAATTAGAGGGAGCATTGTTGTGACTAGGTACTTGGCCGGAGAAGCTTGAGAACCATTGGTTAAGACTGAATGTGGCTGTAAAGCACTAATGCGAAACAAGCCTCGTTAGTCACCATCAGAACAGTGTAAAATCTCTGTCTGTCAGCCGCACTGGTGCGTGAGAGGAAGAGGGAGAGCTCTTGCTTCTTTCAATTGCTTCATGCAATTGCTCTTTCGATTGCTTCATGAAATGAAAAAAGGACACTGTGATTCATTCAGGAGAGCTTAGCATCTTCTCACCTTTTCACTGCAACTCTGACCTGCTCAGGGGAGTGACGATATCCCTTTAGTGCTGGTTGTCATCTGCCTTACAGTTGCTTACAACTGGATTTGAGGAGTGAAAGCAGCACCTAGATCAGTATGAAAAGGCTCTTGCAAGCAGGAGTAATTAGCAGATGCCAGATTCCACTATAGGTCAGATCAATAGATCAGCATGGTTTTGTTGGGCAGGCTATTCCTCTGTGTTCAACGCTTAGGGAATGTTTGATTGCCTTTTCTGTGCTCTGCTTTTGGATGAAAAACAATGGAGAATCTTTTACCAGTACCTTTTAATAAGACCTTTCATGTCTTCCATTAATATAGAGAGCTTCTTTCACAAAAAGGCAGAGAAAAATAATGTAAAAATGTTAAATAAATAAATTAAATAAAGAATAAAATAGATAAGTGAATTTGACATTTATTATGTTTCTTATGTTCAAAACTTTGGGGTCAGTAAAGTATAATAATAATAATAATATAAGAAGTCTCTTATGCTCACAAAGGCTGCAAATATTGTGAAATATTATTACAATTTGAAATAACAGTTTTCTATTGTAAAGTGTTACCAATACATTTTAAAATAAGGTTCATTAGTTAACATTAGTTAACTACATTAGTTAACATGAACTAATAATGAACTGCACTTATGCAGCATTTATTAATCTTTGTTAATGTTAATTTCAACATTTTCTAATACATTATTAAAATCTTGTTAACATTAACGTTAATGCACTGTGAACTAACATGAACAAACAATGACAACTGTATTTTCATGAACTAATGTTAATGAAGATTAGTAAATACAGTAACAAATGTATTGCTCATGGTTAGTTCATGTGATTTAATGCATTAACTAATGTTTAACTAATGAACCTTACTGTAAAGTGCCACCAATGTATTTTATTCCTGTGATGGCAAAGATGATTTTTCAGAATCCATTACTGCAGTCACATGATCCTTCAGAAATCATTCCAGTATGGTGATTTGCTGATCTAAAAACATTTCTTATAATTAGGGCCCTATGATTTCCGCAATGCAGAAAACGCGGACGGAATCGGGGAAACCAGTCATAAAAACGGAATTTACTATATAACGCGGAATGTCACGAAATTTGTTACATTTTTGATGAATAAATAAAATGCAGGTCAGTACACTTAAATCAAATCACGATATAGACTAGTGTCTGTGAATATTCAACGTAATGTTATGTTATGCGTTCATTTGATTGCCAGAAAAAATTTCATAAAAATATATATTTTTTATATATATATATATAAATATATATTTATTTAAATTTATTAAATATAAATATATATTTATATTTTTTTAATTAATACATTTTGTTGTTTTTTAAGAATTCAGTTAATTAGACATGCTTTTTGATTATTAAAATGTAATTAAACCATTAAAATGGAATCCAGAAATGAGAACATTTTGTACCTTTATTTATAGAAATGTCCTTCAACTTGATGTATTTCAGAAACTGAAACGCATGCTTTGATGAAGTGTCAGTATGGAGCGATGCCATGTGATCGTCCTTTCACATGGAAATCCCTGATGGTATAATAAGTTGTTGTACCAGATTAGTTCAGTCACCTTTTCAGTAGGGGTCTAGAAGACAGTGAAGATCTCACAGTTCCCACTGATCATTTCAATAAATCAAAGGCAGATTTTAATGACAGTAATAACAACTTCTTATGAATAATACATTGAGAGATTAACGTGTGTGTTTGTGCGCATCTAAAACTCCCTCACATCTGAGTGGAGCTGAGCAGAGTGCTAATGATCTCTCGCTTCGTCCGTGTGTGCCTGTGTGTGTACGTGTGTATTTGGGAAGGTGTGTATGTGCTCTAAACTTGGAATGTCTCTCTCTGTATCATTAGTTTTGTCTCCGTTTCCCAGGTAATGACCCCTTTCCTCTCAGCAGCGGTCTGACTTTGTGACTGTATCATTCTCTCTGCCTCTCTCTTTTTGGCTTCAGACAGTCATTTGCCTTTTGATTGTGAGGTGTTTCTCGTGACCTTGGACTGCCTGGTTGCCCTTGAGCAATAAGAATTGGTCCAGAGAGCCTTTCAGCTGACGCTATCTGACAATTTGCATTATTCTTAGACAAATTTTAGTTTCAAAGATATTTTAAGTCAATGTTTTATGTCTTCTTTCTTGGAGCTTTAACATTTTATAGTCTGAATAATGCAAACGTGTTTTTCCGTTGATGTAAATTAACTCTCCAGTGGTGAATTTTCATCTTTGACTGATTTGCATCCAATTTCAGCCCAGATAAAATTCCTATCCATTTGTCTGTTCACGTTGTGCGCACAATGACATTGAGGATCTTGAGGTGTCACTGTAATGGATAACCAATCAAGCCCGGCTGCTGTACTGATTGCGTAAAATGACAGTGATAATTAGGTGAAATGGAATTGTATCTTGATAATGATCGCTACCACCAGTCATCTGATCTGGGGTCAGGTGAGGGTTAAAGCCACCGTGAATTTTTCTGATAGCCTCAAATCTTTTTTTTTTTCTTTATTCCCAAGAAAGTCATTATCAAATGAGAATTTTGCTGTAGTCATACGGCACACCTGATGATTTGATTTCTTCAACACAGAGACTTGGAGAGATGGAGAAAAGAGAAGAAAATAGACTGGTGGAGAAGCGGCATACGTGTTGACTCACAGTCTTTGGGGATATAGATATGTGTGTGCGTGTGTGTCTCAGGGAAACAGAATAGAAACAACATGACTGCAAGAACAGAAAAAGGGTATGGACTGTTGAAAAGAAAAGTAAGGGTTAGATTCTATGTGTGTGAAAGAGAGAGAAAAATAAATGGCGTGTTATTACTGTGCAAAAGGTTTTTTGATATTGCGAGTCTCAGTACTGTTTCTGTTGAACTGAATTGATGGCCTTGACAGAGGAATATTATATAAGCAAGCATTTTGGCTTCATCACTGTGTTTTTAAATTATTAATTTGGTCTATAACAGCATACAGTGTGGTCCAAAAGTCTGAAACCACATTAAAGATCTAATTTAAACCTGTAAATGTACAAATGTACTTTTTAAAAATGTATATAATATATGTATGTGTGTGAATAATATATATATATCTATATCTCAGTGCTTCCCACACATAGACTTTACTTGGGCGGACCGCCCAAGTATATTTGGAGACACATTTTTGCTTTTATTATTTTTATCCTCTTTACTTTTTATCCGCGCAAGATAATGAAACCATCCGCGATCGAATAACTAGTTGGTTCGTACCTGCTCATTATGTGTGCGTCAGAACTGTTTACTCCCGCTAACATTCCCACGGGCGCTGCATGTTGCAAAGTCACAAGGCAGCACTGTTGCGCGTTCTACAAGCTCGTGCAACAGTGCCTCAGACAGCTTCAAAGTGATTCTCAATCAATGAAAAGCGCAGATTTATGCCAAGCGATTGCTAATGAACTCAAGTTGATGAATTATTACAAAGTCTACTTTATGGCCTTTATATAAAATGTTTTAGATGATTGTAAGAATCTGAAGGATCAGCCTGCAATAGTACAGACATTTCAAAATAAGAGTACCTGTGTATTTCTGGCTTGTTATAATTAAAAGTCACACGCTAAGTTTTTTCTTTTCTTTTGGGCATTATTGGTATTTTGGTAACACAATAAATTGTATTTAATTTGATTTCCATTTAATTCATAGTAAATTATTGTAGTCTCTCCCACAGGAAGAAAAGACTAAGAACATTATTTGACACATATATTATTTATATATAAATTTTACTAGCAAAATCTGTGTCCCATTCACTGAGAGAGACACTATATGACAGCAAGGAGAACATAGGAAAAGGTGAACCATTTAAATGCTATATTTACAATGCATAATAATGCATAATATTAGTATGTAATTAAATGTAAATGCTATGTAATTAAATTAATTTCAATGAATAAAAATACTGTTAAAAATCACACATTATTTGTTTGTCACATGTAGTAGACCATTTTTGTGCCATGGGTAATAGGAGGATTTTCGCCGGCTACCACCACAAGTATATTTCAAACCTGTGGGAAGCACTGTGTATATATAGATATATATATATATATATATATATATTATATATTATATATTACTGCATTATATTGGAAAAAACTGACATTGCGATATTTAGTTTTTCTGTGATATGAAAAAAAATCAACAGATGACTTGAATAGCTCTATTTGGAAAGAATTATTCATTCTAGGATGATTGGGATGATTTTGTAGGTGAGTGAAAATAATGAACAATTTACAAGCATAGCTAAATATAATAGAACAAAGATACACATGAAATAAACAGTGATTTATATTGTCTTGGTAAGTCTGACAGTATTCAGGTACAGAAATTGAATAATCAAATGCAAAATAATACTGCATGTTCTCACTGTATAAATTTAACATAATTATTCTGTGTTAAACTACTAAAGTGATTTTTCTCTTTGTCTTTTGTTGTTTGATTAACATTCACGACACAGAAAGCAGCATGGGCTGCTGTCACTCTGACTATCACGGATAAACAAACAAACCAATCCCTCTCTTCATTGCTCCGCCTCCAAAACTCACTCTCCAATCCTAACCACCCTGTTCCGAGTTGGTCTCGAACCCCGGCCCGATCGCTGCTGTCTCGAGACGTGCCTTTGAGACATGATGCAATAACGGAAATAATAGAAATAGGCAAACAGCAGAATTGACTGATACAAGTTTTGACATGGAAAAAAAGAAAATAAGATAATAATGAGCGCCTCCTCCGCCACGTTGCCGTTTTATAAAACAGTTGTCGTGCCAACTCACAACGCTTGCCCTGCCTCCGAGTTCTTCTGATTGGTCCACTGTTTTGGAACTGACATTGATGAGCGGCGCTGCGTGTAAAAGTTGAAATTCTTTTAACTTGACACGGAGTCTTAAAAACTCTGCACTCATGTGCGAGGCGCTGCAAAAGACGCAAGCGTAATGGTCATACTCCTCCATCAAGCGCATGTTTACATAGAAAAACAATGGGAAAGTAGCACATTGGAATAGAAATTTTTCTTCATTTTTGTTTTGTTTAGTTTTTAATCCATTGTTATTTACTAATTCCTTAGGTCATTCACTCAGTTCAATCACAATTTTGCATTTATAGTGGTTTACTGTACCAAATGGTATGTCACACATTCCTACTATGGAAGAGAAATCAGTGAAAAGGCATGAGAGAGAGGGAAAGCATCAGTGGATACGGTGACATTAGATGACTATATCCCTCTGTGTCAGCTGTGGAATGTGGAAATATATGAAAATCTGGCCCCAAGAAAGAAGTCACTCAGCAGGGGAGATAAATTACCACCACCTTTGTTACAGTCATTTTTAAGATCTTCCACGTTTCATTTTTAAAGTGCACCATCATTGACATTTAGCTGGAGGCAACATAGACTTTGTTAGTAGAGTGTGCATGCTCCAGCTAATACACACTTTCTGCCCTTCCTTCTTCCTTCATTTTGTTCAGAAAAATTTAATATTACCAAAGAAAACCTCCATGGTTGAATAAGGATGAATGAAATTCTCTCTCATCGCAGTTAGATTAATGTTATCCCTCGTGACTGCGGAGGTAGGACAGAAATACTGCTCCATCACCTCTGTCAGCCACTGTAAAGCAACTCTCAGATCTGAATGTGTGTGTGTAAAAGAGTGTTTCATTTTTAAGGCGAAAAACGTAAGAAACGCTGCCAGAAGATTCATATTCTATGCATCGATGGGCCAGAGAAAATATGCAGCGTATACTAATTTAGTTGAACATATTCTTCAGCCCACTGGGAGGTTTAAAACTTATGATTCAACCAGATGGATTCTCTTGAATTTGCTGCGGCATTCTTTCGGGTTTTATCACCCACAAACACACACACACACACACACACACATCTCGGTTCATTAAACACAATCCTTATTAAACATCATTGAATGTGAATCAAAGGTCATCATCATGGTATTAAAAGCTATGGATGTGCTTGCTACAGTTATTTCACAATACAGAATAATCAGGACACACAAATATCGATTTAATTTAGCCATATATATTTGAACCAGAAACTGGAAGAGTGAATTCTACTGACAGGCCAGATTTAGTCAGAATCCAAAGAACGGAAGCCACAAATACACTGCCAATATCCTTCTCTGTCCCTCACCTGGGCCTTGACTCCCTTCATTCTCCCAAAAAATGGGATTTGAAAAGGATGTTTGATAAGATTCCTATTGATCGAAGGCCATTTCTGCTACGGTTCTGTATTCGTAAGGTGTGCTGCCTTCTCTGAATTTAATTTAGCCGTAGAACATCAATAGCTCAACGTCAGTGGCTCCATCGCTTACTTTGGAGCCCAGGGAGGCAGCAAAGACTATTACAATGATTTCCCAGAACTGTTTTTTTCCTACATGTCCCTGCATCTAACATTAATCTATTCATTACCACTCTCTGCGATGGCAATTATGAAAAAATGATTTTTATTGATTCGTGGTATTATGTAAACCAATTATGCAACTGTACCAATGATAGTGGTGAGTAACATGATCAATAGCTGTCACGTTTTTCAGATGAGATTTGGCGTTCTCTTTGGTAGTGCTGGAGCTGGTTACATCAGTGGCCTGATTCAATGACAACATCTCCAATGATTTCTAAACATGAGGATTGCTCCTCTGAAAATCAATTTTATGCAGGTGATAGAAAAATAATTATTATTATGATAATAAAAGAATTAAAAAAGTATTGAGGGTGCAGAGAGCTTTGATTCAATTCAATTCACATTTATTTGTATAGCACTTTTCACAATACATATTGTTTCAAAGCAGCTTTGCAGAAAAATGTGTGTTTACAATTTAGAGTGATCTGTTATCAGAGGTGACTGTGTCAAAATAATGTCCATATGTCAAAAATTACGTTTTTTTTTTACCCTTTATATGACTGAAATATTCTCTTCATGTATAAGTAGGCAGCTCTTGACCAGAATAAGCTGCATTCGATATTCTAAATTAAAGATGTTTAAGTAGCTCATGTCATGGAAAACAGGATTTTTTTCCTAAAACTTCCTGTTTAGGTCCAAAGATTAAAGAGAGAATGGAGAAAATGCTCATGAAAAGCCAAGAAAGTTGACTCACAAAAACTGGTACAAAAGTGGAATTTGGCCCTTTTAAAAGTTTACATTCTTTTAACAGGATGCCATTAAAAGGCTGCCAGTAAAAGCATCCTCACCATCTTTAGGTCTAATAAAGGTACAGTTTCTCTGTATGTGTCATGTCCAGAGAAATTGGCTCTGAGGGCAGTGAGTCTTTCAGATCTCTGGTCTGTGAGTTATGAATTATACACTCACACATCAGGCCAAAGAGAGTAATGATGTTCACTTTCACTTCTTCTGTAGATCAAAGTTATGTTTTATCCAACGAACTCTTTTAGCTTCCATCTTTATCCTTCCCTGTCTCTCTTTCTTTCACACACACAAACATGCTAGAAGTACACAGTAGTAGTATTAAAATCTTAGTATATGTGCAAGAGTGAATAACTGTGATTCAAAGATTATAAAACGAGAGTGAAAAGCAGTAGAGGTTGAATTCACACAACGTGTTGTGAATTCTGTGACACATCTGACAGCACATGCAGTGTGATTTGAGCCGTAAAAGCTAGAAGCTGATCTCAGCCGCCAGAGCGTTAGACCTCATCCTAGTTAACAACATGCTACAGGAGTCCTGCAGACCCAGTCCGTCACACTGAGTCAGATCAAAGAAAACTTTATTGTTCACATATTACTCTTTCATAGCTCAGGAGGCTTAATGGACTCTCAGTTATGTAACTTTATGAAGGATGTTTATCATACAATTTCTTGAGGAGAAATAACTTTTGAAATTTAAATTTGACAAGATACTAATACTAAAGATTTATTATTAATTTAATTTTTATTATTATTTTTAAGTCATATGTATTTATTTATAAAATTTCATATTTATTTTTATATTTTTAATTCAGGGAGCAAATTGTCAGTTGATTCTAGTGTTGTCACGGTACTGGAATTTCCTTCGATACGATACCTTGAAAAATATCGATATTCAATACCATTTTCGATATCATGGGGAAAACTGCCATAAATACCACCATTTTTACCATTATAAGAGGTATACCATTATACACATTTATACCATTATATTAAATGTATGCATCATATTTTGTCAATTTTTTAAGTTAAAATAGAAAATTAGTTTTTAAATGTTAAACAATAAATTCAGTTAGAACAATAAGACCCAATCAGATTGTTACCAATCAAAAGAAATCATCAAAAAAACCATCTTTGCACTGCAGAAGTGGACAGAAGCTCCATCTGAAGTGGTATTATTTAGACATTGGTAAATATATATTTTTTTAAATTTAGAAATATGTAAAAAATTAACCTTTAATAGTTGGATATTTAAGTAAAAACAGTCTATGTAAAGTGTAAATGTGAAAATAAATGTAAATGAAAATAAAACCGCCAATAGGTGGCGGTAAATCTTTATGTGCGAGTCATTCATTCAGTCGTTCCAAATGCAGATTCATTTAGAAATCACTGTTGCTTGGAGATGCGCAACAGTTCTAGTGTGGCTTTGTTTGAAACTATTTTCACAAAAACAGACAGTTTGTGGTTAAAATGTTACGTCACTTAATGTCAACTTGTTTATTGGACTCCAGTCAGATTAGTAAGTATCACATTTGCAATCATGCCAATACTTGGAGAAACAGGAGTCTACTCGTGTGATATTAACTTACAAAGGCTTGTTGCGATCAACGGTGTTACCAGTGTTCAGCCGCAACACCGGTTACATCACTTGCCCACCGTGACCGCGGCACCGCCCCAATGTCCTTTCGATTTTTTTTTTTTTTTATAGTAAAAATAATAATTTAGTTTAGTTAGAGAATAGACACTACAGTTAAAAACTGAACGAGTCTGCTCAATTCAGCGTGAGCCGAATGAGAGTCGCAGCAGGATTCAGATTTCACCTCACTTCACCCATTTTGCCTCACTTTTCTGAATGATGCAAAATGTAAAAGCGAATATTTAAGCGAGTTTGTCATTGTACTGATTTGTTGTAGTGTTTTTCTTTAAAGGTGCCCTAGATTCAAAAATTGAATTTATCTCGGCATAGTTAAATAACAAGAGTTCAGTACATGGAAATGACATACAGTGAGTCTCAAACTCCATTGTTTCCTCCTTCTTATATAAATCTCATTTGTTTAAAAGACCTCCGAAGAACAGGCGAATCTCAACATAACACCGACTGTTACGTAACAGTCGGGGTGTACGCCCCCAATATTTGCATATGCCAGCCCATGTTCCCAACATTATGAAAGGCATTAACAAGGGCAGGACGTCTGTATCTGTGCAGAGCTGAATCATCAGACTAGGTAAGCAAGCAAGAACAATAGCGAAAAATGGCAGATGGAGCAATAATAACTGACATGATTCATGATAACATGATATTTTTAGTGATATTTGTAAATTGTCTTTCTAAATGTTTCGTTAGCATGTTGCTAATGTACTGTTAAATGTGGTTAAAGTTACCATCGTTTCTTACTGTATTCACGGAGACAAGAGCCGTCGCTATTTTCATTTTTAAACACTTGCAGTCTGTATTTCATAAGCACAACTTCATTCTTTATAAATCTCTCCAACAGTGTAGCATTAGCCGTTAGCCACGGAGCACAGCCTCAAACTCATTCAGAATCAATGTAAACATAAAAATAAACACTGTACTCACGCGATTAGACATGCTGCATGACGAACACTGAGATCCATTTTGAGGGTTATATTAGCTGTTTGAACTTTTTTTATGTTGTTTAAGGCAAGCGCGAGCTCTTGGGGCGTGGAGCACCAGATTTAAAGGGCCCACACCCTGAATCGGCTCATTTCTAATTATGCCCCAAAATAGGCAGTTAAAAAAATGAATTAAAAAAAATCTATGGGGTATTTTGAGCTGAAACTTCACAGACACATTCAGGGGACACCTTAGACTTATATTATATTTAAAAAAAAAGTTCTAGGGCACCTTTAAGAATAATAATGAACCCACCCACCATTCAAGCAATTTCCGCTACTTCAAAAGTGAAAGTATGCACACGGGCATTCATAACAGTGTTTTTTTTTTTTTTTTTTTTTATTATTAATTTTTGGAGGCATTTTTGCCCCAAGCCCCCGTTAATTTCCGACCTTGCTTATGATTATCCAAATGTAGTATTTCCAGTTAATTTGACTGAAACATCAGCAGCATGAGATGGTCTGGTAATTGCGCATCACTTGTTTCACCTTTAAAACAATCTTTGAAGTGGTCCATCGCGCACGTCTTTTGCACTTTCTCTGCCTAAATATTTTTTCACAGTCGCACACAGTTATTTTTAGTCGCAAATGTGTCTAATGAGTGTAGAGCCCTGTTTTTGATCATTTGGTTAATTTTGTCATAATAGTTTACACAGTAGAGGGAGGCTTAATTTGAATCATTGAACTACATTTACAAAAAAAACAAGTAAACAGTCAGTAATAAATAAGAACAAATAAACAAATTGCAACGATAGCACAAATAAAAAATGGAATAAAGAGACAAATGAAATAAACATGGCTTTAAGTTTTTCAGGTGGGTATAAGGGTATATTCAGGTAAGAAATACTACAGAAATGAAAGCAATCAAATGTAAAATAACACTGAATAGTTTATTGTAAAAATTAAATACAGATGAATGATTACAAAAGTTATTAAGTCAAGAGAAGCAAGTGATTTTCTCTTTGTCTTTTGCAGCAGGTTTATTAGTCTGCTGTCACTTTAAGAGCTTATGCACGGATCTAATATACTGTTACACAACATGCGTTATTTACGTTCCAAAACTGATTGTATTTACCTGAATACGCAGCAAGATGGCTTTTTTTTACTTTATTTTGTATGTATTTGACTGTTTGAGTGCAACAGTTTGGTACTCGTGAGCTGCTTGAGAGGTGGCTTTATGAGATCACCACTTATATAGATCAGCGGTGAACGCACTTTTGGCACAAGCGTGAAACCTGCGGGAATGACTAAAATGATGTGCAATACAATCACTTTTCACTGGAGCGAATGAGACGAGTGAGAGCAGGCAGGTGTGTGTCAATTCGCCGTCGGAGAGAAGAAAGAGTGAGAACATGCAGCTGATATCGGTGTAATGATACTGCTGAAAAGGAGTATTGGAACCACTTAAAATATTTTAGCATCGATGCATATAGAAATATTGATATTTTTGACAACACTAGTAGATTCAAACCAAACTTGGACTTTGTGAATATTTTTGAGCATTATTGAAGGAACTGGTTCATAAGAGTCTTTTGTTCCTGAATTGGCTATGCTGTATATTTGTTTTAGCATTCTGTAGATCGCATGTGTTGTTTTTGTATTATTTCCGTGGTATGCGTTCTGTTTATCTCATCACATTCATGTCAGTCTGCAAACTCATAACTCAGATAAAATATAATTTGTTTTCCTGTGGTGCTGTACATTCAGCAGCTCAGCAAACACTAGATGACATAAAGTTAGAGTATAGAGCTATAAAATAAATATGACTATCAAAGCTCAAATAATTTTGCTTTCTGCAGAATTTAATGAGAAATTAGGCTAGTTTATATTGAAACTGCTGACTTTTGATTGCAAGCAACAGCTGGCACGGTTTGTGACGTTGAGATCTTTTTCAAGGAGACAGTTTAGCAAAAGTCTCTATTTGCTTTGTTCTCACTGCTGTCTAGGAGAAACAACAGAGATATTAATGAGATCAGCGATTTTTCTATTCTGAGAGGTTCCAGAACACCGGGCAAGACTCTACCCAATTTACCACTTCAGAAGCTCACGCTGAGTCCTGCTGGTCTCTGAAAGCATTTCTGTCCTTGTATGATCCCAGGGGACACCTCTGTAGTTTCAGCGAGACAAGTAGATGATGGCAGCAGAGGTCGTGTTATTGATCACGAGGACATAGAGTGTGTGAGAGAGAGAGACGGAGACGGCAAAGGAAACTGAGAGGCCGTCTGCAATGAAGCATCAGGGGAACAGAAGCCCAGCAGGGAAGCGTTTTGATAAATGAACGTCATTTTAGTAAGGAGACACTTGACTATATAGTGCAGAATCTATTCATTGACGTCACTTGTGAAAGAAGTGTGTGGGTATTCGGGCGTCCAGAAGTTGCTTTCCTCTCTCTACTGGGAACAGAACAAGATGAGTAATGATAGAGGTATGATTCTTTCAGATACGCACACACAAGCTCAAAGTACACAGGGTTATGAGCTGCCCAGCCGAGTGCCAGATCCCACACATCAGTGTGTGGCGGTTCAGATACAATGAAATTTCTGCTTTACCGAAGCACAAAAAATTATAGCTTCTGTGTATCAGATTAATGAAAGAGAGAGAGTTAGATCTTTTCACTTATACATTCCATTTGCTTTGCTTCACATTTCAAACTGTGTGTGTGTATTTTGCTGTTTTGTGTGCAAAAAGTACCTGAAGCCCCCTTTCATCATTTTCATAGAATTTGTCTCTCAGTGGGAAGCTCTTTTTGGGGTGTGTGTATGCGTGTGTTTTTGGATCTGTTGCACTTTGTAGGACAATGAGAAATAAATGTGTGCGGCTGAACCTTTGCAGCTCTGCCCTGAATGTGTGTGTGTGTTGGAGAGAGAGATGGCCAGGTCTGTGAGCAGGTGCTGGAGTTAATGAGTGTGTTTCCCTCTAGAGTGTAAGACCATATGACCTTGTGTGGTGGGTAAGACATGACTCCTTTGGAATAGCACTCTAATATATCACCTCCGTGTGTGTGTGTCTGCAGGTTTTTAGGGACTATTATCATTTCCAGCACAGGGGTGTGGTGAGGAGATCTTTGTCCGGCCATCGCGGGGTTCATGTCCGACTGCACGCCGAGCCGCAGGTAAAAATGAGCCACACACAAAGTCACACACCAATCACAACTCTAAAGATCACAAAGAGGAGATCAGAGGGGAAGATATGTGGGAGGTAAAAAGGTGGGAGGTGATGAGACAAGAAGAGATGAGAGGAGACGAAGGGGGAGGAGATGAGAGGAAAAGGAATGAAAAGAGAAAAGGGGGAGGAAAAAGGAGAAGATGGTAGGGGGACAAGATAAGAAATGAGGAGATGAGAAAACAAAAGGAAATGAGAAGAAATTAAATAAGAGAAAAGAAGAGAAAAAACAGAGGAGATGAGAGGGGAGATGGCAGGAAGGTTGGAGCAGTGTTGGGCAGTAGCATCGCTACAAGTAGCGAAGCTACTAGATTAAAGTCGGCATGAAATCAAAATTGACAATTCTTATTTTTTTATGGAATATTGTAGTATTTATTATCAATAATTTATCCGTGAACTTCATTATTTTTTTAAAATTCATGTGCCCTCATAATCTTTAATCAAAATCATCAAAATCATTAACCTCCCATCCCCCTTCAAAACGACTCATCGTCTCTTCCTGTCACATGCTATGGCGCAAGGGTGGAGCTATCTGGAATTGCAGTGACGTATGGGGTAAATGCTGTGCTTCACTTTATAGAGATTAATGCATTAACCACCGCTGATGCCAGTCATTGGGGTGTACAGTAAACATGGAAAGTAGGGCTGACATATCGCATGCGATTGTCACGCGCATCGTCAGTAAAGCCGGTTCCCTGATTACCGCTAAATCGCCATCACCTGCTTTCAAATGGAGCGGCATTTAATAGACAGAACCGTAGATCACTGACAAGCCACGCAATATCACGTTCATATCGCAGATGAATCGCCTTCGATAATGAACGCGATATTAAATGCCGCTCCATTTGAAAGCAGGTGATGGCGATTTAGCGGTAATCAGGGAACCGGCTTTACTGACGAAATGCGCGTGACAAACGCATGCGATATATCGGTCAGCCCTAATGGAAAGGAATCTGCGACACGCTCAGTCAGTCAGGCTGAATGTCCACTGGAGCAGAGCAAGCAACCCAGAGCATTTTTAGATTCATTCTTATGAAAGTTGAGCGTCACTTAACTTACGCGCGGCTCAACTTCCATAGGAATGAACCGAAAACACTCGCTCTTTTAACCGCTCGCTCCGCGCCAACGGACACGCACCATCAGTCAGTCTCTCTCGCTGTTTAGTGCCGTTAACCATCCTTGTCATCCTCAATACAGCTCTTACAGTAACGTGAGTGCTCGGAGTAATTCATATGTGCCTCCATTTTGTTAGCAACGCCCAACTTCCAATCAATTCCCGAAGGACGAATCAAGTCCACTCTCTCATTTCAGATGCCGTTTCACTTGGATAGACGTCACAGTACAGAAGAAAAGACAGTCGCAACTTCCGTTTCATGCCGACTTTAACTACATTTCTCAGTAGCGTGGTCGTAGCTTCGCTGCTTTCTGAATCAAATAGCTTTTTTTTTTTACCAAGTAGTGCGGTAGCTTCCACACAAGCTACATTTTCGCAAGCATTTCTGAAGCTCAAACTCAAATCGGGAAATACAACTGGTAAAGATCACTGATCCTGGATCAGTAAGTGACGCGCCACTTCATTTTGTTCGTGTTTACGGTGGATAGCAACCAACCAGCTTTATGATGCATTACCGCCACCTTCTGCTCCGGACGGTACCAGTCCTTGGCCAGTCACGCAAAAATTACTTGATGAAATGATGGCAGAGGGAACAGTTGATCCCGAGGAGCGAGTCGCTGTGGCCGTACCTCGATAAGTACATGACACTGACCGAGATAACAGAGAGAAAATATGTTTTCAGATGCTTATTGTGCAACCCCAGATTGAACCTGCTTTCAACTTCAAAGACATCAAACACAAATTTGAGGACACATATTCAGGTGATTCCCAAATACACAACCATCGCAATTCAGTCTTCAAACACCAAGCACTTTCTAGCTATCTTTTTTCTATCTGTTGGTAGAAAAAAAAGTGTTTTCCCTTGTTAATAAAAGAAAATCACATTTCAGATATACTGTAATCAAAGGGGAAAATAGCACATGCCCTCGTGCTAAATTAAAGGTGCCCTAGATTCAAAAATGAATTTACCTCGGCATAGTTGAATAACAAGAGTTCAGTACATGGAAAAATACAGTGAGTCTCAAACTCCATTGTTTCATATCATTGTTTAAAAGACCTCCGAAGAACAGGCGAATCTCAACATAACACCGACTGTTGCGTAACAGTCGGGGGTACGCCCAATATTTGCATATGCCAGTCATGTTCAAAGCATTAGACAAGGGCAGGACGTCTGGATGTGCACAGCTGAATCATCAGACTAAAGCAAGCAAGAACAATAGCGAAAAATGGCAGATGGTGCAATACTGACATGATCCATGATATCATGATATTTTAGTGATATTTGTAAATTGTCTTTCTAAATGTTTCGTTAGCATGTTGCTAATGTACTGTTAAATGTGGTTAAAGTTACCATCGTTTCTTACTGTATTCACGGAGACAAGACTGTCGTTATTTTCATTTTTTAAACACTTGCAGTTGTATAATTCATAAACAACTTCATTCTTTGTAAATCTCTCCAACAGTGTGTAATGTTAGCTTTAGCCACGGAGCACTATCAAACTCATTCAGAATCAAATGTAAACATCCAAATAAATACTATACTAACGCGATTAGACATGCTGCATGACGAACTCTTTGTAAAGATCCATTTTGAGGGTTATATTAGCTGTGTGAACCTTTTTTGTTGTTTAAGGCAAGCACGAGCTCCGTGGCGGAGAGCACGAGAATCAAAGGGGCCGCAGCATGAATCGGCGCATTTATAATGATGCCCCAAAATAGGCAGTTAAAAAAATTAATAAAAAAAAAACTATGGGGTATTATGAGCTGAAACTTCACAGACACATTCAGGGGACACCTTAGACTTATATTACATCTTTTAAAAACATGTTCTTCGGCACCTTTAAGAATTTTTGTGTTTTTAAAAACCCCATTAAAGTTTGATTTTAATCATTGATATGATTATATTATTTAATTATAATTTAAATATAATCAAGATTATATTTTCACATAATGTTCTTTAGGATGATTTAATGTAGAAAACAGTAAATCAGAAAATAAATCAATTTAGCTGGGTTTCCAAAGACATTCACATTGTGAATTTTGTAATCTGGGACAGGTTGTGCTGAAATCTGTGACATTAACTTTTTTGTCTTAGAAAATAGTTTAATTATAGCAACTATTAATAGTTTTATAAGCAAACTTTATTTTTCTGCATTAAAGGGGTTAAATGTGCAAATACGTATGCACATAGTATTGCAACATGATGTACAACTACATCTCAAACATAATTCAACTATTTTTAGCATTCAATCATAAAATAACATAAAACCTAATTTAAAATGTTTTTAACATTTCCTAGAGGGTTCATCCAACTAAAATGGCCTCAATAGAAATGCGTGAGCACACCAAGAAGAGGAGCACACCAGGGAATGAGGAGGAACACCCTGTTTCTCTCATACAAGGCAATGTAGCAAAGTATTTCAGAGGAGGTAACCCCACTGTAACCCAAGGGTGATTTGACAAGTTGATCCTTAACTTCATCATTCAAGGACTGCATCCACTGCATCCAAACTTGTTTGTTTGGAGCTCTTAATTGTTTTGCTACTGTAGTTTGAGCTGAGTTGAGTTTGACATTAACTTGCATTTTGTTCTGCAAAGGCCTATATTAAGCATGCCCATGCAAACAAGTACGTACACATACTTGTGCGTACATTATTACGTGGATTACATGTATTTTGATTGTTTTTGTTGCCAAATTGATAAGGAACACAATAAACAATTGAACTAAACAGTTACACCTGCCTATCTGTTTGACTGACAGTTTTATTGAGCACTGAGATAGCATTGACTTGTAATAAAACGTGTTCAACATAAAAATGAAAATTTTAAAAGTAGCTTAGATGTAGCAAGCTACTGTTGATGTAGCTTAGCTTGCTACATTTCCCAGGAGGGTAGCTTCAGTGTAGTGAAGCTTCATTTACTGTAGAGTAACTGGTAGCTTAGCTCACTACATTTTCCAAGTAGCTTGCCCAACACTGGGTTGGAGATTAAATGAGAGAAGAGGAGATGTGAAGGGAGTTGGAGGAAAAGAGAAGAGATGAAAGGAAGATATTAAAAGTTAGGAGACAAGACAGGAGGAGATGTGATGAAAGGGAATAAGAGGAGAAAAGATGAGAGAGGAGGACTGCAGACGAAATAGGACGAAATGAGATAAAGAAATGGACGTGAAAATGAGAAGGAAGGGGGACATGAGACAGGATGAGAAGAGGGAGAGAAAAAAACATGTTAATAGGAGATGGGAAAAGGCTAGAGAAACAAAAGAGGAGACAAAAACAAAGACGACATTGAGAGATGAGAGAAGGGTACAGAGGAATAGTTGAGACAAGGTAAGTAGGTTGGAGAAGAAATGTGAAGAGAGATGGAGGAAAAGAGAAGAGATAAATGGAGAGGATATGAAAAGATAGAATACAAGAGGGAGGAGACGAGAAAAAGAGAAGAAAGGAGATGAAAGAGGAGGAGATAGGACAAGACCAGACAACATGAATGGAGAGACAAAATGAGACCAGAAGAGATGAGGGGGGAAAATGAAACTAGAGAAGAGGAGAGAGGAGTAGATGAGGCAAGACATGAAGGTTGGAGATGAAATGACAGGAGATGTGAAGAGAAGTGGAGGAAAAGAGATGAAAGGAGGATATGAAAATATAGGAGACAAGATGGGAGGAGACATGCTGAAATGGGACAAGAGAGGAGAGGAACAGATAAAACAGGAAAAGATGAAATGAGATGGAGACAAGAAGAAAAAACAAGAAGCTGCGAGGAGAGGAGGTCAGACGAGAGGAGATATTGAAAGGGGGGAGAGGAGGAGGAAAAGAGGAGATAGAAGGGAGGAGGAGAGGAGAGGAGAGGAGAGGAGAGGAGAGGAGTCATTAGCATGCCATGACAAAGCAGTTGAGCCAGAGTCTCAGATGATTGACTGGCTGTGATTATTGGTGTGTGTGTGTGTGTAGTAGTAGTACTGAAGTGCAGGACTCTGGCTGTGCCGATAAGTTATCTGAGAGCAGCACAAGCGTCCCAAGCGACTGCATATTTGGGCCGCTGGCTGCAGGCTTCCATAGATCTCCTGCTGATCAGCCTCTTATCTTCACTCTCTGAAGCTTCAGCCGCTAGTTAAAACTCTGTGCACACTCCGGAGATCCAACTACATGGCTAATACTGATGCCCTCCCAGACCCCACCTGCCCACCAGATGCCAGCGAAAGACACCGGATGACTCCTAACACTGATCCATGACAGCAGAAAACGAGAGAGGGGAAGATACAAGCTGGATTACTGCTCCCTTGTGTGCTAGCCTCTATTTATGCAAGGCTAACAGCATCAGGGTTCCGCTCTGGGCCCGTTTCTGTTGCGGTGGGTCAGGCGTTCTTGTTGCCAGGGTTCATCTTGGCACAAGCCTCACACGTACAACGCACACACATGCATCGCCTGCTCTGCATTCTGAGGTCAGCATGGTTTTATGCTAATAAAGCAGATTTCTGAAGGCTGCCGCTTGTAAGCACATTCCCTCCAGCAACAGGAATTAATACAAAATTGAATGCAGGTACGTGAACGTCTACTCCCTCGCTAACTGGAATTTCATTCTCTTGCAAAAAGTCAAATTTGGAGTTCTCAGAAGTTAGCTGCTGAATGAAGGGCAGCAAGACATGAAGGGAACAGGAAATGCATTCTTCCTCCAAATCTGACCTGGCCTTGCTCCACATTTTCTGTTTTCATGATAAATTTAGCCCAGTGCTGGCATTACTGCAAAACAAGGGCGTAAAGGACGACTCAGTCAAAGGATTTTGAGTGTGTGTGTGGATTGTGTGAATCTCCCTCGTCTTTCAGCAGAACACAGCTGTGAATGCTTGCTACTCAAAAGTATATAATAATAAAATTATTTGTATTATTAGACTGGAAGGTTTAATCTCATTGATTTGCACTGACATAAAAAGCGCACATACACAGCAGTTTTTAGAAGATGATCCTTTGGTTTTGTTTGAAGCACATGTCACATGTCATTAATTACTCACTCTCATATCGTTCCAAACCTGTGAGACTTTGTTCATCTTCAGAACACAAATTAAGATATTTTTTATTAAATCTGAGAGCTTTCTGTCTCTCCATAGACAGCTACACGACTACCACTTTGTAGCTTCAGAAAGTTCATAAAGAGATCGTAAAACTAATCCATATGAATTTGAGTGGTTTAGTCCAAATTTTCGAAAGAGATTCGAGAATAGATCAGATTTAATTTAGGCTTTTATTCACATAAACATTGATCAGTGAACATGAACAAAGCTCAAATGAACCTGCTTCACGCTCTTCCAGAAGCTCAAACGTGCTACATAACACATAGCCTGATTTTGCTCAGTTCAACATGTTCCTGGGTCAACATTTTTGTTGATTCTGGAACAACATTCAAATCAACCAATCAGATTTGAGGGACAAGTTTACAGATTATGTCAAATTTAGGATTAAAATCATGAATTGGTGCTTCTACATCAGTGTTATTCATCTATCATTTCCCTCTGATTTTTGGGATAACTTATGGGTAGGGTTAGGTTTAGGGGTAGGAATAGGGTTAAGACTAACACTAATTCAATTCAATTAAGACTAATTCAGACTGGAATGTTGTTCCAGATCAACAAAATATGTTGACCCAGGAACGCATCTAACTCAGCAAAATCAGGACGTGCCTGCGTAACACGAGAATTAACCTCATTGGTTCTTGCAGTCAAGCAAACATGCTTGAGCTTCCGTTTACCACAACTGATGTGTGCGTTGATGAATGGTTATATGTAAAAGAATTCAATCTGTTCATCATTGGATGGCCACATTACCACCTCAAGTGTGCATTATTTTCTAATAATCTAAACTAATATAATAATCTAAATATAATCTAAATGGACCGGAGTCAGATATTCTGCTTATACTATGGTTACCACACCTCAAGACATTGTTCAGATGTTATATTTCAAGAAATCCTCATATCACTCACTGCCAACCCACCTATCCATTAACCAAGAGATGGTTTGTTTTCTTCCCCCAGACACTGAAATAAAAAAGACAGTAAATTACATCCTCTAAGAACACATGTAATTATGTAAACAATGCTGTGTGGTAAAAAGCCACAGTGGAGTTCAGGTGTAGTTTCCAAGAAGGAAGCTTCTTCTAACTTATCTGGGGGATTAAGAATGAGAAAGCGGCAAGAGTTAATCAATTTAATATTTGGGCTCTCTGGTCGTGCCCTTGTAAAGAGAAAAATGAATCCTGTATATGAGGCAGAGGGCCTGTGAACCTTTAAGCTCATTTAAAACATTGCTCATTGTTTTGCAGAGAGTGCACTTCATATGTCCATAAGTCTCTGAGCCCTGATTAGATTTCATACTCCACTGCTAGTACGAATGCTAATGTCTGTGCGCTCTGTCATGTCCATCTCCTCTACCAAAACTGCTCAGAGGACATTTTTTATTGCTCAGAGGTTGCTCTTTTGTAGCTCAGTAGACTTCATACAATTCTAAATTTCATGTAAGTTTTTGTCTCAGATGTTTCAACTAAAATTCTCAACAAATGAGTAAGTCGTCAACATACAGTAAGTGGACAAAGTGGATAGTATTGCTCATATCACTTGATATACGAAGAACTGAATGAGAAATATTTAAGTTCATATAACTGCGTGGTCACTTTTCATTGCAGATTTGGCATCTTTGCAAATCTGAGCAAAATGTGAGGCGTTGTTGAGATCTCTTATGAAACACTAGAAGAGAAATATGTTTTTAGGAGAAAATATTGAGAACTAATTTTCATAATTGCAGATTAAACACTAGATTGCTGTCTAGGAGATAGAAACGATAAATCAAAAAGATCTTATTTATTTAGTTATTTGGGTGGGGACACACAACCACATAAAAGAATATGTACAAATGTGCACACAGAGCTAAATTAAATGCTATAAAATACAGCAGATTGAAAAGAACAGCAGGGGAGAGTGTGGTGGAATGTGGTTATTTTTAGAGTGAGGACAAGCCGTGCAGAAGAGATATACATCCTTAGTTAAAGGTGAAAATAGAGAAGAGTGCGATAAGAATGTAGGTGTGTAATACTTGTAATACTGCCTCTAATCTATGTGTGTGTGTGTGTGTGTTATTTTCAGGTGATTTGGGTAGAGCAGCAGATTTCCAAGCGAAGATGCAAGAGAGACATTCATATTGAACCCACAGATCCAAAATTCCCTCAGCAGTGGTACCTGGTATGTGAAAAGTGTATATATTTATTTTGTGGTTGTACATTGAGCTTTTGAATGCAGTTGTGTCTAAAGTGCTTCTACAGTAGAAAGGCATCTGCCCTTGATTTGCTTTCACATTCTCTCTGATTCTTTCCCGCTCTAAATCCCCCATGTCTGTTTTGAAATGTATAAACATTCTGTGTGCTTATAGTCTCAGGACGACATAACATCAAGACCTTTTTTTCTTAGTTAATAAATATCTCTGTTCTTATTGTAAAAGAAACATCAATGCATGTTATTCTCAGAAGAGAAATGTTTTTTCAGAATTTTTCATCACAATGTAAAAAAACCTTCTCAGACTGTGGAACAGCTTTTTTGACCTGACCAAGGCCGAGGAGTTCATAAGAGGACTGGAAAATTGGACCCTTTCGCCTTGTCTCTGTTTTTTAGTCTCAGTAGCTACATAGAAGTGAACTGAATGACTGTGCATTTAAATAGAATTTGAAAACAGTCTTCTAACCACATAAAGCAAGTGTGATGAACACAAAGAATACATTCAGAGAATGTGAAGATGCCTTATGAAAAAATATAGAAAATTTATGTGGATAGTTCATACAAAACTGAACATTTTGTCATCATTTACTCACCCTCATGTCCTTCAAACCTGAATGATTTTTGTTTTCCTTTGCGAAGCACAAATAATAAAAAAAAATATATATATATTTTAATAAGTGATATTTTTAAAATACAGTCAAACCAACATTTATTCAGACACCTTGAACATTTCATTCATTAATACAATTTATTCACTATAGTTTAAAAAAAATGGTAATAAAATATGACAAAATCTCAGAGTTAAACTGTGTCAGAAAAAATTAATCTTAATTATGTCAGATAACACTTAAAGGATTAGTTCTCTTTCAAATAAAATTTTCCTGATAATTTACTCACCCCCATGTCATCCAAGATGTTCATGTCCTTCTTTATTCAGTCGAAAAGAAATTAAGGTTTTTGATGAAAACATTCCAGGATTATTCTCCTTATAATGGACTTCATTGGCCTCCAAACGGTTGAAGGTCAAAATTACAGTTTCAGTGCAGCTTCAAAGGGCTTTAAACAATCCCAGACGAGGAATAAGGGTCTTATCTAGCAGAACGATCGGTCATTTTCGGAAAAAATGTAAATGTATATGCTTTATATAAACAAATGATCGCCTCCCAAGTGCTTCCGCCAAAACCGCACTTTCATATTCTTCAAAAAGCTCACGCTGTATGTCCTACGCCTTCCCTATTCTACTTACGGAAAAAATGGAACTGGCATTGCGTTCGTGAATGCTATATATTAGGGGTGTAACGTTACACAAAAATGACAGTTCGGTACAGTATATATTCGATAATATATAGGCTATATAGTGCATATATTTAGTGAAAGAGTTCATTTCTCTAGCGAATTAACACTGAATGGCATTTCTTAGGTAAATGTAATGCAATGTGACATTGTTTACAATTGACGTCTTTCTGCAGTTGAAACACTGAGTGATTACATGAGATATGATACGTTTCAGTAAGTTGTACTGTATCAAAGCACCCTGGATTGGAATACTGACTGTATGTGATGTATGTACTGTACGGTTCAGGACAAATACATGTACCGTTACACCCCTAGTCAGTGTTGGAGGTAACGCATTACAAGTAACTTGAGTTACGTAATCAGATTACTTTTTCCAAGTAACTTAAGGTAAATTAACGCATTACTTTTTCAATTTACAACAAAATATCTAAGTAACTTTTTAAAATAAGTAATACAAGTTTTCATATTTATTGACTGACAGCTCTCCTGTCCTAGAGGTGTTGTGTCGCTGTGTGAACATGATGGTTATTGTAGTTCTAGACTAAACGTGAACATGGATTTAAACATTCAGAAAAATTCAGTATTCCTCAAAATGAATAAAAACAGTGAAATCTCAGAATTTTACGCAAACCTGTAATAATTAAATATATTATATTAAACAAGCAAGCCCAGGTGAGAAAAAGTAATGCAAAAGTAATGTGACACATTACTTTTCATAAAAAGTAACTAAGTAACGTAATTAGTTACTTTTTATGGAGTAACGCAATATAGTAATGCATTACTTTTAAAAGTAACTTTCCCCAACACTGCCCCAATAATGTCAGATAAACATACATTTCAATTTTTTATTTAAGGGAGTTCAGAATAACCCTATATTATTTTAATAGTAATTAGCTAAATTTTTTTAATTGGATAAAATTCAATTAAAGTAGTATTAAAGCGTAATGTTTTATATCCTGTCGAATTACAGTGGATAACACAAGTCCTGCCCCTACAATATTTCCTGCAGGATATTTTGTTTGACTCTAAAATACATCAGATGTGAAATGAGTTGCAAATTTCATGCCAAATTGAATGGTGGCATAAATAAGCCATGAATATATAAATATTTGTTATTCAGGTTAGTCCTTTGACCTCCGCACACACACACACAGGCAGTCTCCAAAAGGGAAGTGAGCTAATGTATTGATGGTCACGTTCACTGACAGAGAAGAGACAAAATCATATTAACCTTCGCAGAATCTTTTAAATTTTTTTCATTAAGTGATGACAGATTCCGAATGAGTCTGACTCACTGAGTATATACAAAACTTACACAAAATAATTACTCTGTGTGGGTGTATGTATGAATGCCCGCTCACATCTGTGTGTCTTCAAATGTTTGTTTGCATAGCTGCTTTTAAAGCACTGTTCTGTATTCAGAGCACAAGGCGTAGTCTAAAACATATTAATGTGCGAACCGAATGACCAAAGAGCATCCTAGGCCACGGATGACAAAACAAACGCGAGGGCTGCCGTTCTCCATTAGCATACTAATCTGTTAAAGTTTCAGCTCCTTCACAACCTCTTTTAAACCACATCTGTACGTGTTACTGTCAAACATTACCCGAAAAGCTAGCGCTTTGTGCTTTTTTACTCTAAAATGGAGATTGTATCGTTGCTGACAATGGAATGAATGCTTTTTAAGTTGTTTACTCTGAAGAAGCAACATAGAATGAAGAGCAATTTTATTCTGTCTGCTTATTTTTGTGTTTTTTTTATTGGGGAGAGAAGGTTGCGAAGAGGGCACTTATCTGAAGACGTGCCAATTGAAGTATTTCATTGTGTTTCTGCACCAAATTTCCACATTTATGTTTTATGTTCGTCCTTCCACGTTGAAGGAAATATTCAGCTGTGGCGTTTTAACAGATGGCATTGAACATAAAGCTTCACTGGGGAAAAAGCTGTCGGGTTAAAAGGAATGAGTTTCTGCACCTTGTTGGGATTGTCCTGCCGACAGGCTGCCATCTGGGAGGGAAAAGTGTGTGACTGTGTCAGCAGTCATCTTTCATTTACATTAGCTCCTGCGGCTGGGCCTTTCTCAATGGCAAGGGTAAAATATCAGCCTGTGTGCATAAAGTCCTGCAGATGGGCTTTCCCCTACTGGGAGGTCTCGGTCAAATTGTGTAACTCTCTCTTCTCCCAGAATGGCTTGGAGGGCTCGTGCTCCTCTGTGCTGCACACAGGAGCTTTACCAAGTCCAACATTTGCCTTTGCAGAGAGGAAATAAAAGAACTGAGAAATAATTTCTTGTTTTGCCCACCTCCAGTGAGCTTGCATGTAAAATCTTACTAATGGTTAACAGTATTTTTCCTTGCAGTACAATCCCAGTCATGGAGACCTGAATGTTAAGGAGGCCTGGGCTCAGGGCTTCACAGGAAGAGGAGTGGTCGTGACCATTCTAGATGACGGCATCGAGAAAGATCACCCTGATCTAGCGAGAAATTATGTGAGCCATCTTTTTTCACAAACATATATTTAAGTTTACATTTATGTTCCAACAAACTTGAAAAATTCTGCTTGATAAATGCTCTAAAACTTTTATGTAAATGATTGACAGATTTTTTTTTTTATATTACCTGTTTTATATATTTAATACTTGGTCAGTTTATTGATTTGTTTGTTAACTTTGGATAAATATTTTATTTAAAACCAGTGCAGTGCACAAAATTAAGATTCGAGAGATGGTTCAAGTCAGTGTTCAATAAATGATGTTAAGTTTAGAAATGTTGTGCATCCACTTATTATTAGTGTGACTTTTTAGCATGCAAATGAAGGGGAAAACTTCAAGATATCAGCCCTAAAAATCGGCAGCACATATCGGCCATCGGCTGACCCTGACCTGTAAATATCGGCATCGGTTATAGAAAAACCCATATCGGTCGATCTCTAAAATGAATTGAAATGTAATTGTAAATGCAATGGAAAAATATATTTTTTGTTGTGATTAATCAATTATCATAAAAGTCTAATGTTTAAAATTCATTTAAAATTCTATTTCTTATTTGAAACATTCATTTCATATATCAGGCTTAAGGTTAAGATGAATAGTATTTGTGACCCACTCTGGCGAAGTGAGTCGGAAGTCGCAACGTTCTATTTTAAGATATGGGCCGATAATGTGGAAAAACAATGAAAAAGAATTTTTTTTTTTTTAAGCTAATTTCAAAGAACAGACTTTCAAAAATAATCTCCCAAAGTTTCGTAGTCCAGATAATTGAGTAAAGGTATTTAAATGGCTATTAAATTTGACATGGTTTTACTAAATTGAAATGAACTTCTCAACTCCTCTCGTCACTTATGAGCATTTCCCGGTATCCCCTGAAACATCACTATCTCTGCTCTCCAAATATGGTGTTACACGTTGTATAGAACCAATCAAAAAGCTTAGAAATGTAAACACACTGACATAAACGCTGATTTTTATCAATGGGAAGCCCGTTTCGACTGACAAGCATGCGATTGTTCCAGCCATCCTCCTGTCAGACTAGCGCTTCAGACAGTCCTTCAGACTGAAGTTTTCGTGAGGATTTATAGTTTATGGACTGTTTTGATTTCGGTAATTACATCTAGAAAGGTAAAAGCATTTATGGAATCTATAAAAGAGATATATGAAAGCGAAACGAAAGTCCAGTGAGGAGGACGCACAAGAGGATAACTGCGCGTTTAATTGGTATGTGTATACTGTAATACTGCATTTACAATGCTTATCAGTGGCATGCACTTTGATCGTGAAAGTGAAAGTGCCCTTTGCGGTCGCATCGCGGTGCCCCCGTGTTCCCATTTCTCCCGATGTGAGTGCCAGTCCATTACAATTTAGAGCGGTTAAGGCCCGGGTATACTTCATTTCCCGCGAGCCTTTTAAAGAAACTCCTTTGGCCATGAGCGCGGAAAGACGCGTTCGGCGTATGCACACGTGCATCGCCCGTGGTCATAACAATTCACCCCCCTGGTTTAATAGCATTTATATATATAAAAATGTCTTTGGTCAAATTAAGCTGTAAAATAAATAGTTTATCCCTTTAAATGCAATGGATTTTGAAAGATAGGCCTATCAACAAAAAAACGGGCAAAAAACTTTAAAAGCGATTTTCTCAGGTTTTCAATTGGAAAAAGAGGGCAGACAACCATAATTCAAATGGGTATATCTTTAAAACCATTCAAAGTATGACTTTGACTAGGATATCATTTTAAAGCTTATTGTCTCATCTTTCCATTGATACCAAAATCTCAATTTTGAAATTTGGGTCACTGTGACTCATTTTGCTGGATCAGGTCTCATTTGTAGAGATTTAATTTTCTCTAGCATGCACTGATGATCTTGTCATCTTTTTTTTTTTTTTTGAAGAAAAAAGAAGTGGTGCGATAAAGGGGATGAATTAAGAGATTCAACTTTTTGGAGATATTTATAGCATGTTGTTGACATGTTTTTGTTGTAAACTCTGAGAAATTGCATCTGTAAATTCATAATAAATTAAATCACACATCATATATGAGCGACCCATAAGAAACACATCTGATCTGTGTGTGGTGGACATGACCCTAAATCAGCCTAATTATACAGGGCTGATGAGTCATTCAGATGGCCCACTTACTAGTCGGTTTTGATAATATGTAATTTTGAACATTTCTGGTTCACTGAATTCTTAATGTTCTGATTCAGAAACTCATAATTTCCTGTTAAAGTACTTTGCACAGTAGAAATGTAGTTTTAGTAATAACTCAGGATTATGAAAACTTTGCGTAATACCTAGTTTTGCATAGAAATTAGACTTCATGAGGTATTTAGAGATGTTACCGAATATTTCTGTTCAGCCTTATTGTACATTCTGTCCCATAATACTCTCTGCTCATATCGTTCTTGCCTCAGGTGTCTCAGGGGTTTGCGCCATTTCACCTTAGCCATGTCTACTAGTTGAATTCAAATGAGCAGACAGTTAGCTCCGTGAGAAACATATCGGTGCGGGAGACATGACCCTAAATGAGCCTAATTATACCAACTAATTAATTATTAATATGTGTAGTTCTGCATATCCCTAGTGTGAATATCCAAATATGTCTACAATGCCTAAAAATGCAGTCTATGTAGGTGTGCATCTCAGCAATGCAAGAAAAAATCCAATGTGTTCTCAGTGACAACCGAAGGTTGAGTGTTGCAATTTGATCCTTTCGCTTTATGCTGTTTTATTTTAAGGATCCTGACGCCAGTTATGATGTGAATGACAGAGATCCAGACCCTCAGCCCAGATACACACAGCTGAATGACAACAGGTAAGGATCTCTCTCTTTCTCCCCTGTCTCTTTTTTGCCGTTCCAATCAGTGCGTGCACAGCAGGGTTGCCAGATCTGTCGGGCTGCAACGAACACGCCATATTGCAGAAGCTCTTAGGTTGTGAATGTTTTAAAGGTTCTTTCAGGTAAGAGAGCCAGAATCTGTCATTGTGTAAACATGCATACTGCTAACTGTGCTTGAAAACCTAGCGAGCCACCTACCTAGATTGCATTTGTGGTGCGTTTGATCTACTCGCTAGGTGTTGCATCTGCTTCTCTTCTCTTTGGTCCACTGATTCAAGCTGTGATGTACCACTAGTAACTGCAGCACTTAGTGTTTTGTTAGGGACATGAAGTGGTTTGGAACCACGTCGTTCGGTGGGTTTAATGCACCTGACGTTCAGAGACGTGCACCAACGGCTGTTAAATACTCATGAAAAATGCATTATAGAGGAAATCTCATAACTGCACAATATGCCGTCAGTTTCTCCATAGGGAGCACTTTCTCAGACTTGTGCTTTTTGTCTGTTTTTCTTTTTTTGCACCTCTGTCCATCATGTAATGGCAATCAGTGGCCTAATGCAGCACCGTTGAAATGAACCAACCAGTGACCACGTCTTTCACTCTCCATGGCACTTTCCATTTTTTTCCATCATTATGTTTGAAGAGCACTTTTTAGAGATGCATAATCGACAATCTATCTGGTTCCATCTCGTCTTCCTCTCGCTCCATAAGATTTAATTTAGCTCACTGAAGACGTTGGGATGTTTATTCTTTCTTACTGATAGACTCAAGAGTCACTTGATCAGCCGTAATGGAGGGAAGATCCATTCCGCCCCTTTAACCCCCACACCGTTTCTTCATCCCTCCACCCTGAAGCCCATCTCCCAGCAGCCCATCACTCTGCTGTCAGGGGGATTTGCTTCAAATCTCTTGCACTCTGGGCTTCCTGCCAGAGCTCCTTCTTCCTGTTACTTTCTCTTGTTTTTTTCCTCTTCTGTTCAGAATCTCGCTGCAGAAGGATGGAGAGGAAAGACTCCAAATTTGGTATCTCCTCAGAACAGTGCAGCTTGCAAAGTTGCAGAAGCAAATCTTCTTTAACGAATCTGTTAACACTGCCAGTTGTGTCGGGGCGTCTCACTCAGCTACTAACGCGCTGAAGTTACTGTCTTCACTCCTGCTAATACCTTCGAATGCTATTTAAAAGTGTGACAGCCGCTCTGTGGAAACAGTGGAGTTTTAACAAGCATTCATAACCCTTTCGGTGTCCAGGTGCACACACATATCATGATCAATCAGTGGATGGAAATGGGGGAATCCATCCCCACACCTCGGCAACCCGGCGCGCACAGGAAGTGCAGCACATCTCGAGCTCCTTGACTGTCAAGATCATTATCCTCAACTGCATCTGTTCGAGTCCATGAAATGAGAAGCAAAATGCATGACTGTGTCAATAGCTGGAAACGTTGAGGCGGTCTCTTAAAAGGCAGATTACATCAGAGGCATTTATTCCTTACAGATGAAAGGCACATTATGGATTCTCATCAAAATTATATTTTGTAAAGAGCAACTGAGAAACAGGCTTCTCTTATGAAAGGCGACTTTTTTTTTCTCTGAATCCCCTGTAAAATCTGATCTTGAGATGAATTGGAGTCTCGGCTATTGAGCGAAGCGTACAGCACAGTTGTCAAGCGTTTTCACTGTGATTAAACTGGAGACGGTGCCAATGTTGCCAGGTTAGCATTCATGCATCTTTTGAAAACGTTTTTCTATATAGCCTATGTATTGACACAGGCTTCGGTGTCCAAACTGAAGAGTAATTGTTGGCTTCATGGCTTTTATGCACAGATGGCTACCAGTGCTTTTAGAAGCAGAGGCTTTTCATTGTTTTGTCAGGAAGATTGAGGGGTAGTACAGCTTTTAGGCTGCTTGTTTATATTTATTTATTTCAGAAAAATGCTTTCAGTCTGCCACTGTATTTTTCTCTGCAGTCTCACTTTATAAATGAACTGAACACATTTTTTGTCCTTATCAAACTTGGATGAAAATTGGACTCTTTATAGCTCAAGATTCTCATGATGATTTTGTTCATCCTTGATGACTGTCCTAAAATTCCTCAAAATAAATAAGAATTTTGGCTGTCAGTCGATTAAGATTATTTAATTACACTGTAAAAAAAATCCCAGTAAAATTTACAGTAAAAAAACCGGCAGCTGTGGTTGCCAGAACTTTACCGTAAAAAATACAGTAGCAACGTAAAAAAAATCTGTTAAATTTACGGTAAAATAACGTATTTCATTAACTGATATAATGTTAATTTAACAACCTAATGAAGTACTAATATCTGTTTTGTACCTTTATAATACACTGACAGTTACCAAACACAGTGGTGATAAGAGTCACATGATGAATCAAAGTTCATCACAAGCAGATTTTCCACAAGCTGAGGAGGACAATACTAATATATAGAAGGTGCACACAGTGTCATTCACACACACTAAACACCATCATGGTAACATGCATGAAATTTTAAAAATGCAATAAACATTAATTTAACAACATTAGATGTAACATAAAACCCTAATGTACATAACTGATTACAAAAAAATGAGAACAACTAAGAAGAAACAGAGTTATTTCAACGAAAATATATCAAATGTGAAGTGTCACGCAGGGAATTGTGGGAATGTCAATTTACGGTTTTTCACTGTAAATTTTACAATTAATTGTTATTTTTCACTTCCAAAAACTGTGAATTTAACGGTATTTTACCGTAAAATTACATTAAATGTACCATTAGATCTATTACAGTTATTCACCGTATATAGTACGGAAACTTTCTGTAAACCAATTGACAGTTTTTCACCGCAGCATTTTTACAGTCTTTTACTGTTAAAATCATGGTCATTTTTTACAATGTAGTCTTACTTTGATAGCCATAATTAAATTATAAACAAACAAAACATAAAACATGCAGAGCTTTAAAATATATGTGGATTGAATCACTACTAAAAGGTTTTATTTTAGATACTGATTCCAAACATGAGGTGCTGGCGTCCCCAACAAGTCTTAACCAATTAACTTAACCTTGCTTTGTTAACCAGCTCACCATCAATGTTTTGCTGATTTCTTCTGAAACTTTAGCAGAGACACATTTTAGACTCTTTTTCTCAAGAGAAAAATCTGAAAAAGCAGAAGAAGATGTGTCTCCATCTGCTCTCCATTTCTATCTAGGAGAAACAATTGAGATCTCATATTAAATACATCTCCTGTTCTTTCCTAAGGGATATCGCCAGGTGCTCAAAATGATACGCTGATCCAAAGACAGCTGCCGTTCTGTGATTCATTCTCAGAACGTGGCACCAAGAGACTATTTGAATGTGTATCTACTGAGAGAGAGATGGAAGCAAACACAGAGACTTAGGGAGACTGTTTCCTGTATTGAAGGGCATCCTAAGATGTTTTTTGACTTCATTTTTTTTATACGTCTTTCACATTCTCTTTGTTCCTATGTATAAATGTCTGATATCCACAAAATGCTGCTTAAATTTCTTTGAACCAACTCCACACAGGCAGTGCAACTAAGCTGAACGCTTTGCACCCTTTTAGCAGCATCATGCTAATGTTAGATAATCATCCAGCTACTAAAGAGGGTGGAGGAGGATGGCGTATGTCTTTGTATTAGTAGCCACAATTGTATACACCTGCTTTAATCAGGACCCCCATAACCCTTTTCACCAGTACTCCACATTTACAGGATGTAAGGCTTTTACTCTAATGTATACAGGATGTAAGGCTTTTACATTTGCTCTCTTTTACTCTTCAGTTGGTCTAGTTCATTTGGATTGAACTCTCTGACAATGATGATTGGACAGTAAAGTGCTTATTCAAATTCAAATAGAAGTAGCAGAAATGGCTTGGCATAGATTGAGAGCTGGAAGGACATTAATGGTCTCTCCCAATGTTTCTCTCTTTGTGCTGTAGTTCTGATACGTAAGTGAGATGCTTGCTGTTGTGGGGTTAGTAAGAAAATAAAAACATTTTTTTGCTGCTTGAACCAATTATTGAAAATAAATGATTTTCTCCCCATTTCATTTTAGAATTTTAATTATGCATGCTCATTTCCCCAATTTTTATATTTAGAATACATTTCTTTTGATCTTTCTTTAACCTTAATTTTTAATAAAATAATGGCACTAATTTAATCTCTAAGTGAATATCCTTTGTTCATACTATATACACTCAAAAAAATAACTCTTTGAACGAACATAAAAAAATCATGGAAAGGATTTCCACATGATTAAGTTGCTTTATTTCAGCATTATGCAATTCTGTTATTCCAATTTAATGTACTTACGTTGGGTCAACTTAATTTATTAAGGTTGATTCAACTTATTTATATGGTTGGGCACAGCTTAATTTAATAGTGTCAGCCCAACTAATTTGCAATGTTTTGGAAAATAAATAAAAAGCAATAAATAAATAAATAATAAAGTGTTTTCATATACATTGATTTTTACAATTAATTCTTCTTGTTTAATTTTGTGATTTATATAACTTACATTTTGTGATGTTCTGTGTTAGAAATCTAGATGTGATACTGGATTCATCCTAAATTGCCTTAACCAAAAACATTGTAAAGCCTAAATTGATCATAAGTCCATTGGTGGCAATGGTTTTACAATCAATAGGCTTACAATGCTTTTGGGAAATGCAACCCAGAGCACTACCACAGTGATTACTTGAGACTTGAAAATTTGAAATTTTTTTAGCAGGTCCTCAACCCAAGCACAAGTGCAACAATTCACCACAATGGTAACCGTAAAACTATTAATTAACAGAAACTTTTAAATACCAACATAATAGAACAGTAAACATTAAAAAGTCTTTCCATTTTCTCATCTTCCTAAAAACTGCTTAAAATAACACTTTATTTCAACATTTACACTCCTAGTTCAGCCCCTTTCCAAAGCATGATGGGAAGTGAAAATCCTGTTTGATTGAGTCCTGGTTGGGTTTACTTAATTTAAACATGTTATTCCAATATGAAAACATCAAGTTAAGTCAAAGAGTAATCGTTTAAAGTCAATTTAACATGAATCAATCACATTTAAACCAGAAACCTGATACAATGGTGTTGAATCAAAATAAACTGAACAGCATCAAAAAATCTTTTTTTGAGTGTATTTATAATATTGTGATTTAGTTGTAGCATTTAAAATAATGGATTTTATTTATTTATTTATTTTTATATAAAAAGTGAAGAAATGTAAAATTGGCTAAAAACACCGTAGAAACCTTATAGTAATGCCTTAGCAACAATCCAGAACACCTTAGCATTGCGGCACAGACTTTTACACAGGTGAGCATATGCATATCTTAACTGTTTATTTGTTTTCTTAAAGGTTCACTTCTGAATTAAAATTTCTTGACAGTTTACTCACCCCCATGTCATCCAAGATGTTCGTGTCTTTCTTTCTTCAGTCGAAAAGAAATTAAGGTTTTTGAGGAAAACATTCCAGGATTTTTCTTCATATAGTGGACTTCAACAGCTACCAATGGGTTGAAGGTCCAAATTCCAGTTTCAGTGCAGCTTCAAAGCGCTCTACACGATCCTAGACGAGGAATAAAGGTCTTATCTAGTGAAACGATCTGTCATTTTCTAAAACAAATACAAATTTATATACTTTTTAACCACAAATGCACGCCTTGCACTGCTCTGCGATCCGCCATGCATTATGTAATCCCGTTGGAAAGGTCATGCGTGATGTAGGTGAAAGTACAGATCCAGTGTCTACAAAATGAACGTGCAAAGACTAAGCCAAATGGCCTTTACCAAAAAAAGGTAAAACAATGATTTTGGATGATTGTGTTACTTGCGCCCATGTCAAGCATGACCTTTCTAATGTGAGTACGTAATGCGTGCCACATCGCAGAGCAGTGCAAGATAAGCATTTGTGGTTAAAAAGTATATAAATCTAATTTTTTTTTTTTTTTAGAAAACGGTTGTTTCACTAGACAAGACCCTTAAGGGGGTCGCACACCGGACGCAAAGCTCAGCGCCACGTCTTTAAAATTCGAACGCATTGTTTTCTATGAGAGTAACGCCCAGCAACGACTCAGGAAGTTGTTTAAAATCCTGCCGCGCCACAGAGCGCCATGTACATTGTTTTACATTAAATGTATATTATATTTCTCTCAAATCGTTGTTAATGTACATACTGACTTCACCCTGTGCTGCAAGATACATCAGTTTCACATTCTTAGTTTAACAGCTTGAATAAAGTCTAAAAATGTATAATAAACGTAGCATTTTCTTTCTTTTTGCTTTGTTGTGCCATTTTTCCATGTACACTAACCTCAGTGCGAAATATTAAAGCATAGGCATGTAACGTTTCCCTGTTGATGTAAAACACTCCCATTGTGCAGCTCTTCTATCAGGAGTCGAGTCAAAATTGAGCTCGCACGTATATAATGTGCGCGGCCGGTGTGCGATACCTGTGAGTTGTCAGAGACGCGACGCTGTGCGGCGCCGAGCTTCGCGTCCGGTGTGCGACCCCCTTTATTCCTCGGCTGGGATCATGTAGCTGCATTTGAAGCTGCATTGAAACTGCAGTTAGGACTGTTGTACCCCACTGAAGTCCGCTATATAGAGAAAAATCCTGTAATGTTTTCCTTAAAAACCTTAATTTCTTTTTGACTAAAGAAAGACAGACATGAACATCTTGGATGACATTGGGGTGAGTAAATTATCAGGAAATTTTATTTCTGAAGTGAACTAATCCATTTTGGTGTTTAAGTTACTGATCTTTTGCAATTGGGCGCAAATCAACTTGGAGACTCTGTTTTTTGTACATCAATATCCAGGTTTTGTTGGCTTTATTGAATCAATAAGCAAGACCTTAAAAGTCCTTCCTTCCTTTCTATTTCTTTAATTCTAATAACGCCTGTGATGGATGGATTGTGTGAGGTGGCTGTAAGCCAGAGGTCTAAATAACACTGTTAGGCACGAATCCTCTGCCTCTCCACTCAACCCTTTGCCTCACGTGACCCAGACCTGTCAGCCTGCCTTTCCAGCGCTGTTGGGCCTCTGGAATCTCATCAGAGATGCTGGAAATCTGCCCTAGCATCCACTGCTCTGCGCCAGCCAGGCAATTGAAGCTAGAGACTAACCATGACAGGGACTTCAGGCTAGAGACGGTGCTTCTGAGTTCTGGAATGTGCTTCTGTTGTCGAGTCAAAGACTTGGTGAAGGTTTCGCCACCACTTCCGTAACTCTCTCATTTCTCATGCCATTAACTGAGATTCCGTCTCTCTATTACTTGCTGACTCTCTACCTCCTCCTCTTTCTGCATATTCCTTTCTCATTCAGGACATGTGGGTTTCCGAAACCCTGCCCGAGGGCTGAGTTTAGCTGGCTGGAAAACGCACTAATCCTTTTTAGAGTGCTTCCTAATCCAGGCCTATTGAAGAGAGGAATAGAGATGCTCTACTCTTCGACACATGGATGGATTCATCAGTCTACCAAACAGCATACTGTACACAGAATCATCACAAGTTTTCAAGGGCACCCTATGCCTCTGAGCAGGGGAATTGTAAATGCATGAATCAGGAAATTGAATGGAACATAAAACAAGCCGATAGAGAGCTAAAAAACAAGGAGACAGAAAGAATTAGAGCATGTCTCCGGTCTTGGTTTCAGTGTGGTGGGATTGCTGGTGGCAGGGAAAGAAAAAAGGAAAAAAAAAAAAACTCATCTTCCATTCAAGTTCATTTTCACTCTCTTCTCTGCCTCTCCCTGGTGGGCCTTAGACAGATCGTTGCAGTCTCCGCAGGGAAGTTTGAGAAAGATTGTTGGTAATTTTGCACCTAAATAGAGCTGGGACAGGGAAGGGAGTAGAAAAGAAAGTGATCCAGTCGACCATGTTGTTTTTTCTTCTTAGAGGTAAGCAGTTGTATCCACATCACTTTTTGCCCTTTTAAAGGGATGGTTCACCCAGAAAAGAAAATTATGACATCATTTATTCAACCTTCATGTCATTCCAAACTTGTAAGACTTTTTCTGCAGTACACAAAAGAAGATATTTTGAAAAATGGTTCACTGAACCCCATTGACTCTCAATGTATGGACTAAAACAAAAAACACTGAGGTGTTTTTCAAAAGAAAGAAAGTCACTCCACTGCAAATCCTTTAAATCTAATATATTTGGAATAGAGCAGGAATGAAAAATAAAGTATAAAACACACATTATATAAACCGTATATAAATTATAGTGAAATTCATTATAAACAACATTTATTATAAATGCACTATGTGCATGTTTTGCGTACTTGAGGTCTTAATGAATATAGGCCTGTCATGGAGACACTTTGACGTTGATGTGTAGCCGATTTTGCCACCTCTGTCTTTTTATAAGTTTATAGTTGAACCCTCATTTATGAAAAGGGAGACAATGATACTTTTTATTGCATCACATGTTAGTGTTCTTTTCCCCAACTACACATCATTTTTAGTTGTTTTGAGCTCATCAGCTTTATTGTGACTCATGGCACTTTAAAAATACTGAGACCACAGTTATCTGAATCAGTGGTTTTGCACCTCACTGAGCTGTGAAAGGTAAATTAGCTGAACAGCATCTCTGTGGAAAAAGCTTTCTCTGTGGTAGTGAGCTCTAATCATCCGGAATGAGGTTTCGGATTTATAAAGCCGTAGATTTGATCTGGTCACGAGGTGCGAATAAAATCTGATTGTATAACATTACGTGGACTCGGCTATGCCCAGGACTGAGTCACTATCCATTATTGTTGTGAATAAATGAATGCTGGTGCCCCAAGTTTACATTCCACACATTCTTTTAAAGAACGAACACTAACTTTTTTATGAATTGACAGGCTGAGGCTGTGCTGTCCACGCTCAGGAGTAAATGATAGTTTGATTGCTTTTATGCCTGAATGGCTGCCAGCGAAATGACCTTGATGTGTTTCCTGGATTTAGAAGGAAAGACTTTTTCCTTTTTTGTCAGGAAGGACTGTTTGTGTTTGGATTTGAAAGATTGTGTTATGGTCCTATAACTTCACTGTGTAGAAGAACTGCCCTTATCCTTGGTTGTGCCACGACTTCATAATGATACCCATTAAGCCCTTGAGTTCAGGACACGGCAACTGATCTGTCTTTTTGACTGCATGTGGGTGTCTTTGAAAGTTGTGGATGGGAATATGCAAACTGAAGTGGTATCACAGTATCGGACCTCTTATAAGGAGCATTTCAAGGAACAGTTTTAACATTACACATCCTCATAAGATTATAAAGCCACTCACTTTGAATCACTTCCAGTCAATCTCAAGGAAGTCCTGTGCAATTTGAATGAAATGTTAACAAAGCAATGCTTTAAAGAAGTTGAGTTTAGCCTGCAGTCTAAAGCTGCAGTCACATTTAACATTGTTCGGCAAATAATTTTCAATAGTACTAAAAGGACATGGCGATGAAAAAATATGTGATGGTAGATGTTTTACATTCCTCTTAGAAACTTTGCTTTCCCTCGCAAAACTTTTGTGAGCAAGCACCAAGTTTCTTAGAGGAATGTAAAACATTTGTGAAAGAAATTAAAAGCATTGATATATAAAATTTTCTACCATCACATATTTTTCCATCTCACTGTCCCTTTATGGTCACTGTACAATACAAATTCATACAAAATTGAATTTTGTGTGAGGGCAAAAGATTTGGTAACACTTAATTTCACTTGTCAACTTTAGACATTCTACTAACTATAGAAACTTTGCAACTACATGTCTGCTTAATATCTGCTAGCACTTTATTCTGATGGCCCCCCAACAGACCATTCAATGCTAACTACAAGTAACTTTGCAACTACATGCCAACTACCAGTCATCAGAGTTTTAGTAGACTGTCTGCTTAATATCTGCTAACACTATTTAATGGTCCTCCAACAGACCATTCAATACTAATAGAAGTAATTTTGCAACTTCATGTCAACTACCAGTCATCAGTGTATTAGAAGACTGTCTGCTTAATATCTGCTAGCACTTATTCTGATGGTCCCCAACAGACCATTCAATGCTAACTACAAGTAACTTTGCAACTACATGTCAACTACCAGTCATTAGAGTATTAGCAGACTTTCTTCTTAATATCTGCTAAAACTGTATTTTTATAGTCCCCCAACAGACCATTCAGTGCTAACTACAAGTAACTTTGCAAGTACATGTCAATTTATTTTACTAACTGTAATCCTAACCTAACAGTCTACTAATACTCTGAGTTTTTTGACATGTAGTTGCAAATTAATGAGGATTACTTACAGGTAATAAAATGTCTAAAGTGGACTATAAAATGAAGTGTAACCAATGATTTCCCAATGCATATTTTCATTTGGTTCAGTTGGTCATGTGAATTCATCACGTTGAAAGTTGCTTGGTTTGAAAGTGACTTCTGTGTGAACTGTGTTTCATACATTGCTGCACTGTTAACAATAGACAATGGACCTTTTGCTCATGAAATTCGTCAGAATTACACTAAAGTAAGCGCACCTTAACAGTTAAAGTTAGCACAGAAGGTACTGAACTCTCCAGTTTACCTTGCTTCTACCTGACTAGTTGGCCATCCTGAGCCATCCTCAAAATGGAGTAACATCTTCATATAAACGATGTGCATAAAATCTCTTTTTACTGTAGGCAGTTCCCTTATGCAATACATTATAGCTGCAAACAACCTCCAAAACGAGCTGATATAAAAACTGTATTTATTCATAAGGTGTTCCCTGCTATCAACGATTCATCACGATAACTGTCACCTTGCGCAAGAACAAAAGGTGAGAAAATGATGTTTTTTATTGCAATCGAAGGCTTTACAACCTCAGTTCAGTGTCATTGCCCTTCATATGAGCATGCACAAATGTGACTGGACGTTATTAATTGTGTGGAAAGAGGAAAAAAAGTGAACTGTCTGCTAGGCAGGTTAGCTAACTAATAAGCTTGTTAGCATAAAATAGTTTTGATCACATTTACAGTTTGAGAGAGATAGATCCTGATGGATGTATCCGAATGATACACGTTTTCTCCTCTATATGATAAAGGACTTCACCCTGAAGGTATATACTGTAATTCCACATGCTCTGGAGAATAAATTCAGTTTTGAATTACATGTACACAGCAGGTTTTGTGGAGGGCTGAGTGTTTTCACGTCGTGTACTTGCTCTGTAATCAGAATCGGATCTTAACGACCTGCATAATGGCCTGTCAAGAGCCCCTGTTTTCCCCACCCATGTACACCTCCCTCCTCAGTAATTATTGATTTGATCAAATACAATACGTCCAGAGCCTTGATTAGAAGCTATTGTTGCCTAACTGAGCTTTATACATTGAAAGAAATAACCCATTTTTTGCACCTGCTCCTTGTGTCATGACTTGTAATGAGTACAAAGAGACAGATTGTATTTTAATGCAAACCTTTGATTTGACTTAATGGTTCAATGTCTTAAGCTAAGAGTAAGGGCGGGGTTGACCTCGTTGCTATGGAGTAAACACACAGTGATTGGCTGATGGGGGAGGAGTCAGCGATTTAATCATAGAATATTGAAATGAGGTGGTCATGTTTCCACATTAAAATAAGTTTTAAAATACAAATGTTGCCCTATTCAAATAAATATTTTTATAATAAAATGTTGCCATAGTCAAATAAAAGGTTGCCATAAAGGTTTTAAAATAGGCTAAGTGTCACTATTAACTAGTATACAGTTAATTGTCCACCTCTTGGATGTCTGCATCTCGAGAGGTTGCAGAATTCAAGCGACAAATTATGTTTTATAAACAAAGTTTGGGAGAAACACATTCGAACAGTTTTTCTAATCAGCTCGAGAAGAGGAATATATACACAGACGAAAGCCGATTCGCCTAGTTACTTCGACAGTTTTCTGCATCCCTCCCTCCCCACTCTTCACTCTCGGGGGATACGAGATAACTTGGGTTTGGGCTAAATTCCAAGCTCGGAGCTCTCAAGCCCCTTGGACAGCACACCAATAATGCTTATTATATATATTTTTTTTTACTCTATTCAATCATTTGTAAGTGTGAACTCATGAAAACCATTGCCACAGGTAATCAGACAATATTTATTTATTTGTTAAAGTTTTTTTTTTTTTGCGTCTCATCGTAGATTCAAATCTATAAATAAAAATGTATTGCCGGCTCTATGCTATTGCCTCAATGTGTACAGTGTCTTTGGGTGGATTAGGATTGTTGTGATTTGCTCTCAGTGACTTAGGAGTCTCTTGACTACTCCTAACGACAATTAAGGAGCTACTTTTAAAAATGCTTTGTGAAATACTCTAGAGCAAAAATTTAGGACTCCTAAAATTAGGACTGTTTTTTAAGAGTTTCTCCTAATCGGCAGTTTCTTTTAGCCTTAAGATGTTTTGTGATACAATTTAGGTGTCCACAGATGTTCTTTGGAGTGAGTGCAGGTTTGGGGTGGACTTAGTTTGTGATTCTTGGACCTCCACTCCAATAACGTTTGTTTGTTGTTTCTTCCTAATAACTTATCTATGGCTTTAATTTATTGAGAACTAACACCGCGGCCCATTAACAATTTACAACTAAAATTACACGCCCCATTATTTTTAAGAGTTTTCCTCCTAAATTTAGGAATTCTCCGCCTTATGTATCCCATTTGGGCAACATCATGAGATGTGTTTGTACTTTTAGTCATGCATGGGACAACAGAAATGAGTCACATGTGGGCAAAAAAATCAGATTGGGCCACATTTACCTGCATTGTGAACGTAGCCTAAGTTATTAGCATCAGTGGATCATCAAAACAGCTGTGAGTGGGAGTGGCTATACCAGCCAACTCCTACACAAAACATTGTAGTAACTTCCAATGCACACACACAAAAAAAATAAATAAGAAAAAAACACAACAAAAATGATAATAAAATAAAAATAAAAGAAACAAAAAATAAGATGATAATATAATGTAATCTTTTAAAATGTTTTATGCTTAAATATTTCTCATTTGCCTACAGAGGCCAAAGCATCATGACTGACTTACAACTACTACAAATAATAGTTGCACTTCTGTAATGATACTGCAGGGAGTGGATTAGCTATTGTCATTTTCACATTGTGCTATTCTTAGTTTTTGTTGTTTGAGCTAGAAGCCAAGAGTATGAAGCGTATTCTTTTGTGTCGTTTTTCTGTTGTGTTGTATGTTGTGTTCTTGTGTGCCTAATAATCTTTTTGTCTCTGTTTTTGTGTAAAATGGCAGATGTAATGAAGGCTCTGGTAAACCGAGGCCACCATTTTAACAACATCTGCAGTCTCATGGGCTTTCCAGTCCAACTCTGGGGTCCCTATCCTCCTCTTCTCCGCTTTGTCTCAGGGAAACAATGAGCTCCAATAGGACGCAGATGAATGGAGAGAAAAGCTTTTGCAGTGCACATACAAAACCTAAAGCCAGCTGCTATTTCTTTAGACAGTGAAGTTCATCCCCACCATAACACAGAGCCGCTGAAATTTCTCTGCAGTACTGTAGGAACGATCAGACACACACACAAGTGACAACTATAATCAGCCATTTATTTATTTATTGTTGTTGCCTGCAAGGACATAATTAGATTTTAATTAAAGGATAAAGATAATGCATCTGTATTTGGGTGCACCGAGAGCTGCCTTTCTGTTGCGATGACAGCGCCCCAAGAATTTGTCTGTACAAACGTGGACTGAATTTGAATTGAGTTGAACTGAATGTGAACTGGATGTGAGACCTGCCAATGCCACACTGTTCACTAGTGCAAACTCTCTCTTTGTCTCTCTAGACACGGGACACGTTGTGCCGGGGAGGTGGCGGCTGCAGCAAACAATGGTGTCTGTGGAGTGGGTGTGGCGTACAATGCCAAAATTGGAGGTGAGTGAAGAATCCGAATGATTGGCGGTTATACATTTGCATATGGTAATAGGATCAATTAAAGAGGTTGTGCGTTAAAACTATCCAAGCACTCTCTCATTTCCTGCCCTTTGTGCATCTGTCGTCATGCTTCTCCGGACTAATCTAAAACGCTCTATCTTTCAATTATAAAACACATCTATTAAGGTGAATATCTCAGAAATATCTTGGCTATTCTGGTCACATTGAACGCATTCAGGGTCAGACATCGCTGCAGGCACACACAAATTCTCTTATTTTAATAGTCTTTGTAGGAAAATATTTTTCCATCCAGATGAGGGTGATTATGACAGAGGGAATTGCCCGAGCCTGCATGTAATTGCGGTGTTTTTGTGTGTGTACCTTTGTAATAAGAGGATAATTCTGCCTGTGTGTGTGTGTGTGTGTGTGTGTGTGTGTGTATAAAGAGAGCAGATGTTGCTGATCTCTAATTGGCCGCTGGGTCGCATGTGTGTGGGGGGGTGCGTCAAGTGTATAAATCCTGTTGCTAGGATTATTATTAATCAAATAAATGGCCACAGAATCATTCTTATTAATTAGATGCTCTCTCCCATCTTACATTATGTTCTAGCTGGACACAGCACTGCAACAAGCAATGAATCTTGGACTAAAAAAAGCCAGACTTTTTTGAAAATAACATTTGCATATAGTTTCTTGTGACCAAAAAAAAATTGTTCAGCTTTGATATTTAACATTTTGCAGTTATATGATTATATAAAAACTAATTACGTATATATGCCTGTTTTTTGTTTTTTTAAAAGTCACTGAAATAAGGCCTCAAATGCTACTAAATGTTTTTTCACAAGACTTTTGGGAATTGTATATTTTAGTCTAGAATCGGACACAAAAAAACAGTGTATTGATTTTAAATTTCTAAGACACCCTTTTTGTTAGGAAGCCCATATGCAGAGAGGTGTGAATCTTCATGAATAATGCTGTGATTCACACCTGAGGATATTAAGACCCTGCCCCTAATGAGCCGCATAATGAGCCATTCAGTCAGTAATGTGACTGAGTGAACTAAGAAAGAATGCAATGACAAAAGACATATATCATTTTTTGATTGAAGTTTATTTAAATTATAGTTAACTATATAAATGAGAGTCAAAAACACATTTTTGACTACACAGTTATACCTGGAAATAAATCCTGTTCAAAGATTTATGTGAACATCACATACCTGGCATTTGGTGTTTCTGCAATGGAGGGGGAAAAAAAGAAGTATATTATATTTGTTTTGTTATTTAAGAGCGCATTAGTAATATATGCCTATATGCAGGTGCACAACACACATACTCTCTGCTTATTACACACAGGGATGCGCAGCAGCACACAAACATGCCAAATATTAAAAATAAAAGGATTACCATGTAAAAGATTATTATTTTGTGCATAAAAACAAAAATGCTTTGGTGAAATCCAGCTTTTCCCGTAGAGTTTCCACAGTTTTTCCACTTGCAAAATTCCGCCATCTAAATAGCGAATCCGCCATGGCGCGAGCACAACTAGCTTTTAAAGGGAGTGGGAAATGAGACTCTGATTGGTTTATTGCACGTTACGCCCAAAACACACCCATGACTCAGTAAGAGAATACGGACAACCCTTTTAGACCATGCGCCGGCCGCGCCGACCATTTTTCCCATCCTTAAACTAGCAAAAGTGGATTCGGACATGCCCTAAGTGCACTTGCGCCGTGCGCTTTAGACCATGCACTTAGATCGGTAAAATAGGGCCCATCGTTGGAAAGGTCTGAATTTCAAGCTTTCATATTTGGTGTCTGCTTTGTGATAGAAGTGGTATTTGGACAGAAATATATTAAGGAGAATGCATCAAAAAAAAAAAATTCATTTTTAAGTTTAAAAACCTCAGTCAAGTCCAAATTCTTCTCCATATAATTTTATTTTTAACATCAAATATGTTCTGTTCGGCTGTGGTTTTGTCTTCATACAGCATGTTCACTTTCAGTGCCAATAAAAAAATTTGTACTGGAAACTTGTGCAACTTTTCATTTTCTTTTCTGAATATCCATCACGTTTACAGACAGTGCATTTTTACAAAACCCATTTTTCCTGTCTCTCTGGTTTCTACATTAACGCTCTTTCTTTCCGTCACTGTTCTGCATGCAGGTGTACGGATGTTGGACGGAGAGGTAACAGATGTTGTGGAGGCTCAGTCTCTGAGCTTGAACTCCCAGCACATACACATTTACAGCGCCAGCTGGGGCCCAGAGGATGATGGGAAGACAGTGGATGGCCCTGCCAAACTGGCCAAAGAAGCTTTCTTGCAGGGGGTGACCGAGGTCAGTATAGACTGGAAGAAATTTTACCACTGGAGGTCACAAGGTCACAGCACTGTTGGTTGATAGTTGGCGTTTCTGCTGCTGGAAGCCATATCAGTGTTAGTTGATTGCATAACTGGCCATAGCTTTTGAAATCTGATTACAAATGAGATGTATTGCCAATAACAGTAAGATTTCATTTTATTTTTATAATAATTTCTTCCCTTCCTGCTAAAAAAGCATTTGTATATCAAATGCAGAATACATTATAAATGCTGGCAATTTCTGACATGCATCTATTTTTTTATATCCGTGCATGTAGGCAGAAACAAGTCCTCTCAACTATCTCACGGGAAACACATTGATGCTCATTTGCATAAATTAAAACTTTTCTCAACTTTGTCGAGTCACTAGACACACCTACAAATTACTCGTGTCACTAGAAATCGCCAGATTTTATTGAAAATGAATGTCTTCCAGTCACAGTGTCGCCTCAAGTCAGTGTCAGCGTGAACGCTCACGTCAGGTCATCAGAGCAGATTTTAGATCAGCTAAATGTGTCACAGCTGCCGTCGGCTTCGATCAGCACCTCTGGCAGAGGAACTGGGCTGGACGGGGTGAGCTGTAGAAGATGTCATCGCCTGTTTAAACCCGTTACAGAAAAAGATTTGAGAAGGATTGTAGAAGCACAAACACAGGATTATAGACAATACTATATTTAAGGAGAAATCTGTG